>JAJMBC010000005.1:0-578840 GCA_030572795.1 Nematodospora anomalae | reverse complement strand
TCATGGTCGTTTCTGTGGTATGGTTTGACGTAACCGGCACTGGCAACAGCCAATAAACTCAAGACAACAGTAGAGAACTTCATAATTGGTGAGTCTGATAAAAGATTGATATTTCAAAAGAAAAAGCTGATGAAAACTGGGAAATATCTGGTTGTTTTATAGTTTTCCAAATGTTAGAGGTGTTGGAAAAGCGTTTACGTGTTTTACATCTTTCTGGTGGTATCTGATATTGAATTTAGCGTTTTATTATAGAAATTTAAATTGGTAAAAAAATCATTTGATCAATTTTGTGGGGGTAACACCCATAACGAAAACACTCTTCGCTTTCTTAGAAATTCGTGAAAAGCTTAGGATTAAGCTCTTGACCTAATCACCAATAATCGGTCTGTTTGCAAGAATTAACTTTGCTTACCAAGCTTGAACTGAGAGCCATTCACGATTAGATTTAGCAGCTTTTAATGATCTATTGAATAAATGACAAAAGATGTTGGTGTTGTAGATCTTTCATATGTCTTGATTTCGTTACTGCAGAAACGTCGCAAATATTATTTTGCAATCAAAACAAGGAATCCACACGCAACACTTGGAGAAACAACTACAAGTAACACACACGTGTTCCTCGCCTACACTCAAAATCTTCCAGAGTAACCAAAAAGATCACGTTCTAATTCTGAATTAATTCTAATCCGTGTGGATGACACTTTAAAGGCAAGTATAGAGGGTTACATGAAATTTCTAGCTAAATACGTAGCGTTGAAGATTATATCAAGTGAGACCGTGAGCAATAGAAATAAACAAAGCTATGTTATTGGAAATAGTACAAATAGAAAGAGATTTGGCTATAGTACAAGTTTTATAAGAAAGAGAGGCAAGCTATTATTAGAGAGAATCTATAAATATCTAGTATTGAAAATATTTAGTATAAATATTATCTTCTCCACCAAGTATTAATGGATCAGGAACTATGTTGAGAAGTGATGATCATAAAGAAAGCTAGAAAAAAATAACAAAGAATTAGAGTGCGACCAAATGGGACGAACTGGTAAAGGAGATAAGCTGTCAGGGTTTGAGCGTAACACTTGTTAGATGCCAAGTGGTTGCAATCTCTTGTTTATGTTATGTAATGTATTGTAACTTAACTGTACACTTGTCTTCTATTTCCCTTGCATATTTTTCATGTATTTGTTTGATCCATCATGTGGCATGCCTATTTTTATAGTGGTACATCGGCTTATTTTTTAGAACCGAAACTACGTCAGTGTTAGATATGAGTTAAAATAGTCAAAACTTATTACGTAAATCATTTGAAAAGAAAACAACCTTTGATTACTCACCATTTGTTATTTATGTCAAGACACGAGCTTCTGTAACGCAATTCACCCTTGATGTCAATGGTATTTGACGAAAATGCTCTTCAACATTTTGTCGCAAAATCTATTGGTAAAGCGTGGGAAAGATTTTTAACTGCCTCATAAGTTCTCCTGTCTATGCTTATCAGTTCATTATTGCAGACGTAGATAGAAAACATGATTTAATAAAAGTAGTGATATATTGATAAAAAAATATGGTCACGTGGCTTCCGTTGTACACAATACAAACTAGCATCTACTCACACTATCTAGTTAGCTTCGGATATTAAAAGATAAATCTCGAATACGATTGTATGGAAGTCGCACATAAAACGGGAAAATAATACCGTAGTACGTCACTAGCTCAAATTACGTTGCAAAGGAAATGATAGCCCAGCATAACTGCAAAAATACATCTCTAAAAAGTCAAAAACTGCAAAATATCTGTTTGTGTAATTCCTGCATATACAAATATTGACTAATAGGACAAATAATAAATGAAAGGTATTAGTTATAAATTCCATGTATTCTAGTCTGTTTTTAGTGAGTAATGCATTGCTAAATTGCTACATGCCATATGCATTGATTCCTGAGAATAAGCCATTACTCACAATTTTAGAAAGCCGCTTCAAATAGAATCATTAGTCACTCAAACAGTAAAACTGCTCGTTGTTATGAGAATAAAAAGTCGCGACTTGTATAGCTTTAAGTTTCGCTGAATATGATCAAGAAAAGTCGCACTACAAGCGTATAAGTCGTGCATAAATGGGTCGGTGGCACTCAGAAAACCAATTCGCCATAGCGACATTAAAGTCGCTGATAATAGAGCAAAAGCGTCGTTGCTCTTACCAAACAGAAGTCGCTAATTTCTCAATAAAGTCCGCATCAGATGAATCTTATTGAGAATCATATTGAGGTCACCTGGCAAACGAGAATTGTTCTTCTTTCATGTATGGAAAATTCGCCTTCTATTATACCAACAATTCCTCTCAAAATAAAGGCAGCAAATGTATTAAATCGTTTGAAAAATATCACTCCCCGGTTTCGAACGAACTTTGACTTTCTGGGGGTGAATTTTTCACAATCAAGTGGCAACCATATAGCTCACATGGAGCGGCTTTGCAAATCTGCTGGTGCAAGTTTTATTCATGAAATCAGCGACTTCTGTTTTCTGGTAGTGACGACATTTCTTCTATTATGAGCGACTTTCTTACATTGCAAGGAGCTAGTTTTCCTTGAAATGAGAGCGGTCCTATTACTAACAAGTAACTTCTTTGCCACTTTTTGTGACTGCTTGTGCTGGAAGTCTATTGTTGATTGACAAATTGGAAAGTTGTCGTGGTTCATGCATGAAAGAAGTCTTTTTCACAGTTGTGTCGTCCCGCCTCGTATCTCACCTTATCGAAGTTGATTCTTCCAACAGAACTAAATCTTATCTAGTCAAAGCTAACACCTTAAAGTTAAATCGATGTTATTATTCTAATACTGAATTAGTCATATAATTGGTAAAATTAAATTGATATAAATAGGAGTATAAATGAGTCGTCAAATTCAAATTCAAATTCTTTCCAATAATAACTATTCATATACTTAGAAGTATTAACATATAAACAATTTGCAGATGGATTGTTAACTACTTTCACAATCAAATAGCACTATGTTGCTATATTGTTGATTACAATGTTCGCAATCTGATGGCGGTAATTAATGATAAAGGGATAAGCTCAGAACCTCGGAAGCTATTAACTCACGACTTAAAAAATCTTCAAGTTTGCAATGGGCCGAATTCTGAGCTAATTCCTATCAAGTGGTCGCAAAGAACTGATTCTCAATATCCTATTCAACTTGTTTGCATGAGATTTCGAGCTGGACTAGAATTCAGACGTAACATAATCCATGACTTGGTGGAGTCTTTGGCCATTAGCGGTTTCTCCATCTCCCTTTTTCTATATTTTCACTTTATCTTGCATTATGGTTCACTAAATCTGATAATAAACGAGGAAAAAAGGCTTCTACCGTTGTTGATTTCCCACTTGATTTGACTTCCCGTCAACTCGGATCAATATGCACATGAAATCGATTCGATTGATTCTTTACTACATGGAAATATATTGAGAATCTGTTTTGGCTTATTCTAATAAACCAAGTAAATTACCATAACTATTTGTATACATTATTTTATTTTATTTTTTGTAATAAAATAATTATATAATCAAATATAAACTTAATCATCTTCATCAAGATCTGTTTCCAAATCACACATTGTCCTACAATTTGGACAATAAAATTGGGGATAGCTTTTTATGATTATAGGTCGAATACACTTATAATGCCAAGAATGCGAACACGGACTTATAAATAACGCTTGACAAGGTTCAATCTTCATCAAACATATAGCACATTCACTATCATTATTACTCACTTCATTAATTTGTAAATTTTTCAATTTTTTATGGATTTCTAGATTAAATTGATTTACTTTTCTTTGCCAACTCTTGTTAAATTCACATCTCATTTTTACACAACGGTAAACTTCTTCAGTACCACCTCTATAATCCATTCCTAGTTGTATAATATCACCATCAATTATGGGCATTAGCGAACTCTCTTGTGATGCCGGAGAAAGTCTGATATGATTGAGAAAAGTTCCTGACGAAGATTTGCAATCCTTTAAAAACCATTGACCATCGTCATTACATTCCAATAATGCATGTGTTCTAGACACAACTTTTGATTTGAATACTATAGGTGCTGAGGAGCCTTGAGCTGCATGAGCTGCTGCTTTATTTTTTTCTGTATATCGACCAATATTCAAATTATTGCTAGGTTTAACTTTTCGAATAATTGGGGAAAAATAAAGTCCGGACGATGATGAAGAATGATCTATCAATGGAGTTAATCTAACAGAGTAAAAACCATCTTTATCCATAGCCTCGTTCTTTATATCTTCTTCTATGAATGTTGATTCCGGATATGGAGGCTCTTCCTGCGTATCATGAAACGAATTAGTATCGATAACATCTTCTTGAACATATCCATTTATATTCCCAATAGTGGGGCTATTCGACATCAAAGGATGGGATGTATCTGAATGTGAACGCATAGTAAACGTACTCAAAAAGTTCAACCCGAAGGAAGGCCTTCTTGACTGTGCTTGCGGTGCTTGCGGTGGTAGTGGTTGCTGAGTTAAAGTATCTGCGGGCACAACTGGTGAGGACGGACGACTTGAGCCAGGTGAGTTCAAAGGTGGAGGCGTACTGTTTGATTTTGAAGATAGCAACCTAGGAGGTTGCGATATTGGTTCTCTAGTAATTGTAGATGAGCTCTCAGGCATAATGGTCACTTAACACTGAAAAGTGTGGTATTATTGGTGTCACTGTCGTGTAATTTGTTGAGTTGTTTTTCTTTTTGATTCTCCTTTTGCTTTTCCTTTTTTTGTTTCAATAGCGTTTATATATTTTTTTTTTTATTCTTTCATTCCTTTTTGGATGCTTGTTGGACTTCACGAGCTAGGTTTTGGCTGATCTTTCAAAGTAAAATTCAGTTAAACAGAAGAGAAACTATATATACACACTGGCTACTACTTCTTACGCTATATATATTCTTGTTCACCGATTAATCTTAATAATAACTGCTGTAATTGTTTTTTCCCTTTGGAACTTCTCCATATGAAATGATCACTATTTTCTGCTATAACCCATTCAGCTGTTTTAGTACTTAATTTACTAATTTCTCTTTGCCATTTGCCCCAGTTTAATGATTTTTTAATCATAAAATCCGATGAGATTACCCCTACGGTGAGTTCGTTTATATCCGCTTCTTGAATTTCATTATAGGATAATATTCCTGAAACTAATTGCTCTTGACATCTTGCTCTTACGTATTTCGACTGATAATACATATCACGGCCAAACACTCTACTTTTGCTCGAGAATTTCATTGGATGGAAAAACCAATGAACACTTGGAATAATTCCCAAGGGACTGATAAATCCTTTCAACCATAATTTAAAGCCAGTAATATTATCCATCACTTCCAAGGAACCTTTAAAAACTTTGGTACTCTCGTTCTTCTTTCCGATGCCATTAAATGGCCATTTTTTCAACAAGTCAGCAGGCCAGCTGTCAACAAACAAAACTGATTGAACCTTGGCACGGTTTCTAGAGGCAAACATTCTAGCATATAAGCCACCAATATCAAACCCAACGACTGCAAATGGGCCCTCAATTCCTTCGCTTTTCAATGCTTCCATTAAATAATCAGTTATTATGCCAATGGATGCTGGGGGAGGTGCCGAATCAGAAAATCCATGGCCAGGACGATCCCATATACAATATCGCTCCACTTTATTTAAATGATGAAGCTCTTCTATCCATTCTTGAAAAACCTCACTCGATGTTGTCTGACCACCTTCTACCAATACAATTGGTTGATTGGAATTCTTGCTATGAACGTCCCCAAAACAAGCAAGATGGACTCTAAATTGGTTATTATTCACGGGAATTAATTTACCCCAAGGTTTTTCATGAGCATCAAAACATTGCAACCATAAAGTCAAACTAATACACCAAATTAGCCATAAAATGAAAATCTCAAATACCACCTTGAAAAAAATGATTAGCAATTCCGATACAGTCTTCCTCTTTTCAATACGACCAGTTAACCTAATTTCCTGGTAATTTCTACCTTCTTCTACCCAATAGTCTGCCAATGAATTAAACAAAGAATTCAAGCTCGTCCACAAAATTAACAAAGTATCCAACCATCCCATTCTTTTTCTCACTGATCCCACTGCTAATATTACAACTAGGTCCAATAATAAAAATCCTGATATGATATATCCTAATAACCTTTCGTAGTAGGAAGGGACAACAAAAAATAAGTTGTTGAGTGAGTTAATCAATAAACATATTAATGCTAGATCCATTTCTAAAAATGATTTCCCAAGATTATTAAAACCAGGAATTGCAAAAAATTCGCTAACTAATAATATAAGAAATAATGCTAGATTAATAAAGATCAAACTTGTTTGACTAACCTTCAATATTTTAATCTTCTCTAGTTTTAGAGGTGAGACTTGAGGATCATCTGGATCTAATAATGGCTGCAGCTCTAATTCTGCTGAGACTCTTTCAGCAACTTGCACTTCGTCACTTTCAATTGGCTCAGGTGCAACGGTCTGAATAATCTGTACGTTTTGCTCACGATCATTATCGTCAGTCGACTGATATTTGGACATAATACGTGTAGTGAAGAAGTGTGATAACTCGCAGCAACCTTAAGTTTTCAGGCGAAATGATCATAAAGCAAAAAAATATTAGTACTAAATTCGCAGCAATATTTGAACTGGAAAAGAGTATGTGCTACATAAGGAACATTATATCATCTAGTACCTAGAACCATGTAGCAAATCACAGAACATATGAAAGTTTATATCTCAATTTGGAGGCCGTATATCGCTATAAACCGTGTAACCAGATTTCCTATGGTTTGAGAATCGAATCACATCTTCTGAATCTCTTTTATCGTGTGTCTATATGCAGTCCACCCATAAAGCGTTTCCACTGTAGCAGCCAGCAATCGTGTATAATCTGAGTTTTACAATTCTATATCTACTTTAATAGTGATTTTTTGGCCAATCTGGCTTGGTCACCTAGTAAGTACTACGCTTCTCTGCTTGTCAATTCTGACTGTAGTTATCAACATTTGTTTGTCCTTTCACTCAGTCTTATCGTGTAAATAAAGATCCACATACATACTTAGCAAGAAAAACAAAAAACAAAGTCAACCTTTACCCTCGCCACATAATTCATGGATCAAGCAACGTCAGTCATTACCATTCCATCAGACGTAGAGATTTCTGGTTCAACATACTATCAAATCCATGTGAAATTACCATTACGCTCGTATACAATCGAACGAAGATACTCTGATTTTGAACTGTTGGTACTGAATCTATGTCATCAGTTCGGTATTGATATTAAAGATTTCCCATACAGTTTACCTGGTAAAAGAATTAATTGGCTTAATAAATCCAAAGTCGTTGAGGAAAGGAAGGTTCAGTTGTCTCAATTTTTAAACGATGTGATCAAAGACAAATCACTACAAAATGAACGTGACGTATTGGATTTTTTACAACTTCCCGCAAATTTTAAATTCAGCAATCGACCAGAAGTTGATAAAGATAATTGGTACGATCTTTACAGAAAAATTAAAATGGACTTACAAAATGAAGACTCCTCCTCGAATGTTATAAAATTGCGGGACAGAATAAATAGAGTTTATCAACCTTCAATGATAGATTTATTAAGGTCTTTAGCTAACGATGACAAAGAAGAAATTCATAAGAAAAAAGCATTAGTTAGTCAGTTGCAAAGTAAAATTGACGAGCTTTTAACTGAAGAAGCGAAACCTAAACGAGTTTTAGGAGGTCCAGTTAAAGAATCGGCGCAGACGCTACCATTAAGTAATCAAGAATTACTACAGCATCAAGTTCAAATACATAAAAATCAAGATCAGGAGTTGGAACAGTTACGAATTCTCATAGCACGACAGAGACAAATTGGGGAGCTTATTAATGCCGAAGTTGAAGAGCAGAACTACATGTTGGACAAATTTAACGAAGAAGTTGATTACGCTAGTGCTAAGGTTAGAAATGCAAGAAACAGAGCTAGGAAAATACTATAACTGTTATGATGAGTCTACTATTCTAAACTAGTTTCAGCTACTATTAACTGCTCGAATGTTATCAGCCAACGTTTTTACACTTACCTGCTCTCCACGTTCTTCCGATATTTTTCTTTCAAGATCTTCATTACCTAATGTCCTTTCCATATCCTCATCTAGTTTCCAGAATCCACCTATGTTTGCAAAAAACTTTTGAATCCCAAATCGTCTAGGTGGGAATGCCTTTCCTCCATTTCTCAAATCAAATATACTTGGGTGGTATTGACGATAAAATGAAACTCCAACGTAGGTTCCTAAAATTGCTCCGGCAATGACATCCCTTAAGTAATGTCTGTTATCACTAACTCTTGTGCTCGCAACAAAAGAAGCGATTAGCATTGGGAAAATCGTTAAAAACACTTTAAATGAATTGTTTCTATTGTCAAAAGTTTGAAGTCTTGCTGCGATATTCAAAGAAGCTATGACCATCCCGCAAAATACGGTTGACAGATGTCCACTAGGAAAAGTTCTGAATCCTTCTTGTACCAAATTCCAATTTGGTTGTGTACAAATTGCCACTGTTGATAATGATGTCAAAGGAATATTTTGTATCATGGGCTCACATCTATCTATGAGATCAGGACGCGGTAATCCTGTTATATTTTTTAATAATACTGTGGCTAACAATTGAGTTGCCATAGCCCCTAATAAGCATAAACATCCTGCAAGAAAATCCCAAACCCGCCTTTTTATCGACAAATACGGAAGAAAGATAGCAAACCCAAGAAATTGAAGAAGCGGTATACCACCTGATATGAGTATTAATAATCCAACTGGTACTGCAACTTGATTCACATAGGTAAATCTGATGGAGATGTCATAAAGCAGAAATTCATGGTATCTTGGTGGGAGTACTCTTCCTAATGTTGTTGATAATATCAATATAGTTGTATACAATAGAAAATCAAATATATATGATAAGGTAGTTAAGCCTGAGAATTGGAGACTTCTAATTGTAATTGGCCAATCGTTTATCATTACCGCCAAAGATTGCAAATTGGAAGAACACAAAGATTCTCTCTTTTTCTTCTCGGTGACTACGTTTAATAAAGCCCACGTCTAAAAAAAAAAAACTTTTTCTCATCACTTTCTTCTTTTCAACGATCAAACCGTATGTATATGCATATTGTTTAACCATTTTCTTTCATGATGATAAAGTTTTCGCCTATAATCGATTTATTATGAGAATACAACAAACATTACACCAAGATCTACGCTGATTTCAAGAAAATGCATTCTATCTATGGACTTTGTACTAACTGTTTTTTAATAGCTTCACCCCAAATTTCTATCCCCTTTTGTATATCTTCGTTGGACAAAAAACTAATACTAAGCCTATTACAGTTTTGTCCCCAATTTCTTGTATCTCCAGTAACTTCAAAATTTTCTCCGCCTGCAAGTATAACATTGTGTTTTGCAAGCTCAGATTTAATCTTTTCATTGTCTATTCCTGGAGTTTCAATCCAAAAGAAATATCCACCATCACCCCCACATACTTTGGTATTTTTGGGTAAATACTTTCTAACGCTACTTTTCAAAGTCTTTGCTCTTTCGCTATATACCAGGTTAAAGTTTTCAATGATTTCATCGATTTTCTTGGTTTTGATCATATCAGCTACAACCAAAGTGGCCAATTGACCAGGCGTCCCGCCCGATTTATTAGCACCTGTGACCGCTAATTGCTGTACTAAATGAGGGGTCGCGGATTCTTGCCAACCAACTCTAAGACCAGGTGCGATAATTTTGGAAAATGTAGCATTTGAAATTGTATTTCCATATCTACTCGTCACAGACTGCTTGTCCAAATGATTGAACCTAGGAATTGGCTTGGAATTAGTATAGTCTAGAAATTCATATACATCATCACTAATGATTAATAAATCATATTTTCGTGCTAATTCTAATAATTTCAACCTAGTCTTTAAAGAATATGATAATCCACCAGGATTGGAAAAAGTTGGAACAAGGTATATAACAAACCTATAAATTTTTCTGTAACCTCTATTTGGATCATGAACAATGTTGATATCATCATGAGCTGGCTCCAATCCTTGTGAGTATTTCTGTAATTGTTCCTCAAGATATTTCAAATTTATCTGGTATTCTCCTTCTGTTTCATCGATGGCAGTAAGTTTTTCCTCGAGCCCAATGTCAATAAAAACGCTGTTAATCAAAAAATATGTTGGAGTTGCAATGAATGCTCTTTTGGTAATTTCAACTGACGTAACTGAACTTAAGATATTAGCTACACCATAAGATGCCCCGGCAGTTAAGTTAATACAGTTAGGGTCAGAATCAAAGATACCAAATTTCTTATCTACCCATTTGGCCAATTCTTTGCGAACATCAAGATTCCCTGGATCTGTACCATACGTTAATGGGTGTTGATTATGTACGTCGATATCGTAAGAAGGATAATCGCTCTCCATCAACACCCTCTGATAGGACTCAGCAATTTCTTTTACTGGAAGTAGTTCTCTAGAGGGGTGTCCTTTAAAGAAATTGATCATTATATAATGTGGAGAAGATAAAGATAAATTCTAGTATTATCAAAACAAAGATTTATTGATCAAAATGGTTGTGGCTACTGCGGACCCCACAAAAAGTAGGACAGCAACAGAAATAAACATTATATACCTCTGAAACCGAATTTCTTATCATGAACCTTACAACTGCTTACATTTATAGCTTTTTAGATCTTTCTATGTGCTTAACCAGCCCAGTTGTGCATTCCAGAGGGAAGCACCTATCGTGTCTACCTCAATATCAACATCCAATAGAAAACGCACCGAAAAAAAAAAGTAAGCAACAGTATCATTCTCCATCCATTCTTTATATATACAAATATGCCTACAGGATCTGGTATATTGTTTAGTTCGTTATTTGGTGCTGCTGTTAGAGTATTGCAAGTAGGTTTGGGTGGAAGCCCTTCGAAGGCTTCATCAAAAATAATTGGTTATGGTATAGCAATGGGATCATCTGTTGCATTTTACCTTTTCGTCTTTGATCCAACTGTTCAGCAGAATAGACAACTTTTACAAAGAAGATTAACCTTATTACGTGAACAAAGAGAAAAACATGAAGAATTTTACCGGGATGAAGACGAACCAAGTCGTTTGTACAGTTCTCATATGAGAGAGAGATTCTTTGGACTTCTTGACAAATTTAGTGCTCCATATAAATAAATCAAAACTTTTATTTGCATATAATACATAATATACATTATTCTTCCTTAGCTCTATTGAAAACGCCATCATCCTCTTCTTCTCTCTCAATTTCTTCAGCTTCTCCAACCTCTCCTCCTTCCTCGACATCTTCATTCCCACTATCAGCTGCACTATCGTATTCTTCGTCAACTTCACTTGCATCCTCATCATCTTGAAAATCATTATCCTCTGAATCGTCGTCATCCTCATCAACGGCAACAGCTGCAGCTTCACCAGCATTTGATGCTTTATCTGCTTCGGTCCTTTCTCTATGTCCTTCATTATAGGAATCGTCACTAATATTATGAGACCTGATATAATCATCAATAATTTGAAAAAATGCTTGATCAATCATACTAAATTCGATTTGTCGTTCTTCATCTCTATCGTTTAGCACAACAACATTCAAGCTAAATGTCACTCTTGTTATACTAGTATAACTAGCTTTTAAGACTTTAGAGATTTCAAAAACCAAAATTGGTTTTTTAAATGCAAATATGATATAGGCTGGATTGAATTCGTTAGCTTCAAGAAGAATTAAAACACCGTCTCTAGCTCCTTTATGGCAATCGACCATTAAAATAGCTGGTTTGGGTGAACTGTTTGTTTTCAATGCAATAGCATTATCATTGTTCAAAGTAAATGTGTTTTTAAATATACTAGTGCAAGGTAAATAATTTATTAAATTTATCCCACATAATTTAAACTGTCTTTTAAAATAATCAAGAATTCTTTCTTGAATTGGATTTAAAATGACACTATCTTTGGGACAATCAAATTGACTTTCAATATTAGCAGGTAATTTTCCATTTTTAATCATTTGTTTTTTAATTAAATCCAAATTTAGTTGGCAAATAATCGGATCTCTTGAAACGTTTTCATCAATATAATGCTCTTCATGGATCCAAAAACATAATAAGGCAATGCCCTTTTTTTGAGGGTTAGTTGAGTTCCCCAAGATTGGTAAAAGTAAACATAATTTAATTGCATTTTGCAAATTATTAAAAGATATTTCAGGAATATTATTCGTTGGATTGACAATCGAAAGTACAGGAGATAAATTGCCATCCTGTTCAATTAAATGGAAAGTTAGATTCATTCTCTTTCTTATAGGGGAGAAGAATGATATTTGAAATATTTCAAATATGATTGCATCCGGATGTAAAGATGAATCATCGACAATAACTTCATTCCCATCCCCATCGCCATTCTCGAGCTTGCGTCTTTTCTTTGTATCATCGGTTAAGAAATTATAGAGATTACTGAACGCGTCAATACTAGATGGGTCTCTTTGAGTTATAGCTCTTATTTGTTCTTGTAATTGGTTTGGTAACTGCTGTAGCCATTCCATGGTTGAAGAGCAAGAGAATTCAATAGGATCAATTTTGTAGTACTGTATCTTTTTTTTTTGTTTGTTTGTCTGTCTGTCTCTCAAGGGCTCAATTGCGGCATGAACACAAACAGCTAATGATGTGAGTCTTGTTCTGAAGTGTTGATGCCGAAATAGTTATCAAAGACCATGGATTTGTCACCACCAGACTCTTGTGTGTTACATTTGCTTTCAGCAAATTTGACCAACTTGATAAAGAAAGATTCGGTTCATAATATCTTGATGCATACAGTCGAGAATAACTCAATGAAACAGCAATTGCTAGATCGACAAATTGATGAAGCTATTATAGATTTAACTGTAGACAAAGATAAATCATTAATATTATCCATGTTATTTGGTAGCTTGTTTTTTTATTCATTAGATGATTTTTTCAATCTGAGTATCACTTGTGATGTTGATATAGACGAGTATATTGAAAATCTCGAACAGGCTATATTTACAATCAAAGTGCGACAGCAAAAGAGAGGAACCGATCAGTTATTAGCAAAGATTGGATACATATGGATGAACGAGAGATTGATACGAGGAGAGCCGGAGCTACCAATACGATCGCATAAACCTGATATTGAATATCATGTAGATATAAATAATTGGTATTGTGATTGTTTGCAATATCAAACGAAGTACAACGAAGCTATGAAACCACTTGAAATTGTCCACGATACTACTATTATACACCGATTATTAAAACAAATGAAATCTAAAGTATTGAATCCCATGCCAATATGTACTCATATTTTGTCGGTATTAATATTTATTTATAACTATAAACATCTCAGCGATTAGCTGTTATATAAATATATAGATGATACCAATAGGCATAAAGTGAATATTTACTGCAGTAAGAGGAATTAATTAACTTAGGAGCTTAAAGAGAGGTATCGAGTATTTAAATATTACAATAGAGTTGTATCTTGATTGATGGCTAACAATCTATCAAATTTATTGAGCTTGAAGTAGGTGTTGGTGGTGGTTGTTGATAGTGATAGTGATAGCGGTAGTGGTAGTCAAATTATAATCAGAAAATAAAAAAATAAAAAATGAAAAGGCAAAATTTTTCTGTTCAACAAACCAACTTTAGTTCATTTCCAATTATCATTCAATATTTCCTTATTAGTACCATACTATACATATACATATATATTTATATCAATACATCAGATTAGATTTTCTTCACATTAACTACAATTTCAGCCTTACTAGCATATATCCATCAAAAGTTCAGTTAATTCAATTACTATTTTATCAACGATTTCGTCCCATCAAATAGAAAATTTTTTCTGCCCGTTTTTTTCTAAATTGTTGATTTCGATAAATTCCATGTTCTAATATAATTGTTAGCTTAAATCCTATATGTCAGCATCATCTTCATCGTCATCGTCGAATACGGGATCCCTGCGTTTCCGTGGAGATGCAGCTAGTTTTTCTCCCAGTCAGTATCAAAATTTTCATCACCATCCTCAACAGTATCACCACCATCACCACCCAGCAGTAGGAGCTGCAGCTGCAACTGCAGTACATAATCAACAATATTTACAACCTCAACAGATACAGCATCCACAAAACCCTCAACAGTTTTATATGCAATATGCTAGTCCAGCTGCCTATCCAATGATGATGAATCAAATGTATCATGTGTACATGCAACCGTATCCTCAAGAGTTGTATTACCAAAATCCACAACAGTATTTAATATCTCCACAATACATCCCCAACAATTATCACACACCACAAGCAAAGGGTTCCAATGCTATTAATAATACTAATAATAATATCAATAATAGCAGCTACAAGAAATCACCAATTGGTCATATACTGGAACAAAAGCCGAAAGCGAAGGAGAGACCAAGAGGCATTGACATTCCTTTATTTATAAACACTACTAGGGACGAATTTCTCAACAGTTATACTATCACTGCCAAAACGCGCTCAATTGAAATTCTTCATAAATCAAATAAATTAGAAGATGAATATAACGATCGTAATAGAGTAAATATTAGTACAAATTTCCTAAAAATACTAGATATCAATGATAATAAAACCATAATAACTAATTATCAAGAGAAACCAAAACCGACACTAAAGCCACCCAAACCCTCTCCACAACAAGAATCTCAATCACAACTACAATCAGAATCAGAACCACAGCCACAGCCACAAGCCGAATCGCAGTTGCAATCACAACCCCCAAGTAATTGGGCTTCATTTTTACAATCAACAGCTCCACCAATTACAAAAAAAGTCATAAAACCAAAACAAACGACGACAGCACCACTAGAAACACACGGACCACCAAGAGTTGTAACACCTGCTTCAGATTTCAATATTAACAATGAATGTGCACAACCGTTAGGTGTTTTACTACTCCGGATAATGTTTGATAGCAATTATTCCGTTTTCAATGACCTACCATTATTTGATATTAAACCAAGAGGATTAACTAATAGTGGTAATATATGTTATATGAATTCAATTTTACAAATCCTACTTTATTGTAAGCCTTTCAATAAATTGTTAAAGCTTATAGAAACAAAATCCATAGGGAATTTAGGAAATTCTCCACAGCCTTTGTTAGATGCTACTATAAAGTTATTTAATGGTTTCAAACCGACTGACTCCAAAATTCCAATATCACCAGAGGAATTTTATTCCACATTGACACAACTTGAGAAATTTTCACATTTAAAATGGGGCCAACAAGAAGATGCTGAAGAATTTCTCGGGTATTATCTTGATGCGCTCAATGAAGAATTCTTGTGTGCTATCAAGAATCTCAACACTCCACAAGTTGACTCACTAATACAATCTTATTATCAAGAACATGATGATGTAGCTAAATTCAAGTACAATGTTAAATCAACCATAAAGCGAATTAAGAATGAGGATGCAGATGAAGAATGGAATGAAGTAAGTAAAAAGAATGTTACAAAAATTGAAGTTGACCCTACTCCACTAAATATGATTTTTGGAGGGGAATTTAAATCAGTGGTTAGTATACCGAAATCTTCATCATTTCAAAAATCAATAACTTTAGACCCTTTTCAACATGTTCAATTAGATATATCTGAATCTGATACCATAGAAGATGCTTTTAAACATTTGAACGAGTCGGAGAGCATAAGTTACAAGAGTAATAACAATAAAGAAATTCAAGTGAAGAAGCAAACATTTTTACAAAAATTACCTGAAGTTTTAATAATACATTTAAAGAGATTTAGTTATTCAAAAGATCAAGAAATTTCAATTGAAAAATTGAAAAAGAAAATAGATTATAGTCATGAGTTAAGCATACCCAAAGAAGTATTATCTGAATCTACCAATCCTGGATCATATCAATTAATGTCAGTGGTTTACCATCATGGAAGTAGCGCCGATGCTGGACATTACACCAGCGATATATATTATGAGGATCAATGGTGGAGAATAGATGATACCATAGTGAAGAAGATTAAGAATGAAGAAGTTTTAAATTCTGGTACAGAAGAAAACATAAAGAACGCATATATATTGTTGTATAGGCGAATTTAGAGTTAGGGCAAACGTGAAATATAGTAATATAATATAGTGGAATCGTAGTGATGTACTGTGTCGTTCTTCCATTGAGTGGGTTTCATAGTTCGCTAGACTACTGGGCGGCATTAAAGTGCAAAGAATCAGGGTTCTGTATCTCCGAAAATTGACAAGAAAAAAACAAAGACATAGCAACATCGGTGTCGTTTCTTTTTAATTTTATAACGTCACGCGATGATGCTCACATGACTTTATTCTTCCGCTCTTCTACACTACACTAACTTCTATCGGGAATAACTACGAGATGATTCTAGATTAAACAAATAAATTATACATTAAAAACTAGACCAAAATGTAATTAAAATGTCTAAAAAGCTTAGATTAAAGCAGCAATTAAAGCTAAACCAGCAACACCACCAATGGCAGCTTTGTTGGCACCGTTGGCAGTGGTGACGTTAGCATGAGTTGAGGTTGGAGCAGCAGTGGTGTAAGTGACTGGGATAGTACATTCACCAGTGATGGTTAAAGTAGTAGCTTCAGTGACAGTGATGGTTTTGTTGTTAACGACCACTGAGGTTGGTTCTGGGCAGTAAGTGGTGTAATCAGTAACGACTTCATAAGTAGTAACGGTTATGTTACTAGCTAAAGCAGCACCTAATAAAGCGAATGGAACAGTTAATTTGGCTAACATTATTAAATAATTTTGGGCTCTTGATTGAAAAATAGACTAAGCAAGAAGAGAGAAAGAAAAGAAAAGGAAAAGGAAAAGGAAAAACTTCAAAACTTCATTAGTAGGAATTATCACCGGTTTAAATAGTTCCAAAAAATTTTTTGAGAAAAAGAATTGAGTCAAAACAAAAACATTCGAAAAACGACCCATTTGGCAGAATGAATTATTAGTTTTGATAAAGGGAAATTAGCATCTGTTCAAAAAAAGAAAAAAAAACACTAAATCTAAGAAAAAAGAAATTTTTTTCTCATTTCTGCTAATTTACCCTCGTATCTCAAGTTTTTTTCACAGCGAGACACAACTAATTGCAAATATATCCGGCTATGGCACAAGGCAACTGTCCCAATTTGTAGCAAGCATTTCCTAATTGGGATGTCACCAAACAAAAAAAAAACAAAAAGCTAAAGAACGACAAATAGAAAACTCATGGACATCTGAGGTTGCGCTTGTTTATGGTTAAGTAAATTAAAGATAAGGCAAACCAAAAGAGCAGAACAATGCATATAAGGTCTGCATGTATTAGTGATAATCTGTTCGTTTGAGAAGCAATTCTCATGAGTGAACTGGAAAGGAAATGCTATGGCATAATACACCTATATCGTATTCACCAATTGAATTGACTCTTCTTTATTGTTTATCTTCATTTGCACCATTCTTGTCCAATTATTTTGTGTAATTCGTGTAGTACTTTTTGATTTATCCAGGGCCTCAGAAATAAAAATTTCATTTAGAGATAGCAAAATAGATTCTTTCAAGGCTGATTAATCACATACTATAAAATAGGGGATTGCAAGATAAAAAATGCTTGATGTTGCCGTGATGTTGCTGGTCCAAAGGTTACGGATTGAGTTGATTTCAGCGTTTCGTTAACAATAAGAATTTCTTTTTTTTTGTTCCCTTGCCAACTGAGATACCCTTAGATATGAATTAATGTGGCTGCACTACCACCACCATCGCCGCCGTTACCACAGCTCATGTCACATGATTCGTTCCGTACTCCAGTCGTCTCACATCTTTCGTCTATTTTTATATTTTATTATTGTTCTGTTCTATTGGCCAACGCCATTATAGTCTTGTATCAATCGTCGTTATTTCTTTTCACAAAATGGTTCGTAAAGATTGTCAATAATTCCCTAACATTAGAAACTAAAGAGAACTTTTCTACCGTATGATAGATGTTTACACAAAGCATTGAAAAGTTTCTATTAAAAGATACTAGTATTAATAAGTGATATATTTCCTACTGCAAGACATGGTTTATTGGAATCGTAACATCATGGTCTTTCTACTTTTAGCGTGCTGGTATCAGTCCAAGTGAGCAATTTGTGAGGAAGCAATTGATTATTTGGTTGGTTGGATTTTCAGTTTTATTATTTATCTCCAGTTGTATTATTTATTGTGTTAGATGACGCATCCACAATCGTGCCCCGCTCCAGCAGTTAAATTGAACGAACACTTGTGCAGATGATACGCTTATAAATCCAATAATACATAGACTATTGAATGCTTATTCACAAAATTACTTGAGTTAATTATTAAATCCTACAGTGACGAACTATTTTTACCCATAAATGCAATCAAATAACATTTCAGTAAATAATTAATATATAATTCCAAACAACAATGAAGAAACACTACCCAACTCTAATATACAATGACGAATAAAATTTGATGCAAAAACGTACTAGAAGCCAACTTCAACTTCATGAAAACCAACCTACCAACATTCGTAACCACCATCGACCACCAAATTGTGACCAGTTGTGTACGAAGATGCGGTTTCAGAAGCCAAGTATAAAATCGAACCAACAAACTCTTTTGGTTCAGCCATTCTCTTCATTGGAATCTTTGATTCCCACTCATCCTTCATTTCTGTATGACCGCTAATGACATTTCTAGTTAATGGAGTTAAGATATAACCAGGAGATAAAGTATTAACTCTAATATTGTACTTGGCCCATTCACAAGCTAATGATCTGACTAAATGAATTACACCTGCTTTTGACATGTTGTACATACACTGTGGTTGAGGATCGTTAACAATCGTACCAGACATTGAACCAATTAAAATGATAGAACCCCTCAAGTTATTGTGGATCAAGGGTCTGGCAAAAGACTGTGAGACATAAAATGAACCTAAGCCGTTAACCTTCATTATATTTTCGGCATTTTTAGCAGGGTAATCTTCAGCAGGGAAATTTTCTGCGTAACCAGCACTATTTATTAAGATATCTGCAATTTTACCGTGATGCTCATTGATGGCTCTAAAAGTCAACTCAACATTTTCAGCATCACCAATATTACAAGACCAGGCACTAACTTGACCAATTGGAGATTCGTGCTTGCCTTTCAAAGTAGCTTCTCCCCATGATAAAACATCCTTGGCTGCTTGTTGGGTTCTTTCCAAATTCATATCAATTAAGGCAACATCGGCCCCTTGAGCTAATAAAGCTCTCGAGACAACGGCTGCTAAACCTCCTGAACCACCAGTAAGAATGGCTAATCTTCCATCTAATCTAAAGTTTGGAACAATGTTGTCGTATGTGTAGTTTGATGAATCCATTGTGTGAATGATTATTGCGATTATTGTTATTACTATTACTATTATGTCTCTGCCGTAATATGAGTATCTAGCGATTGATAAGAAATACTGTACTTCTAATAGTAAAACTGAAGGAATAAATACTAGAGGCAAATTTTCCAGAAGAAAAACAGGAAAATAGCCAGGGGATATCAAAGCCCATTTATACAAAAGAAAATATGGAGTAATAGTAGTGGAAGTAGTAGTTTATTATTTATCAATGACCGCCTGCCTAGATGTTTGAAAGAGCTAACTAAAATTTTATGGAAAAATAAAAAAAAAAAAAATAAGAAGTGCAATCATCTCTGTATGTGCATCAAGACTACGAATGCAAAACTGCTAACTTCTACAAGAACTAAAAAATTATCGGGGAGATTATATTCTTTGTTATTGATGTTAGGGTGCATTCAACGGAAGAATTAAACATACATCTCTGCGTTTATATACAGGTCATGGTTAAATTTAGCAGCTTTTCCTAATATTTTAGGCAGTTGTGTATACACATATGTCATAATCTATGTATTATGATATATGTACAGCATATAAGATACTACGCCACCTACAAGGGTAGCTAACTGACTAACTGATCAGCTTGCTAGCTAGTGCATGGCATCTCAGTGAGAGTATTCTTTATTTCATTGACCGGTATAATGTTTGAAGGCATGCCAGTTGACCCCACACATTGCTTTATCTTCTTCAGTTCGGGGTCCAGCCCAGATTTCCACTAATTCACCCGTCTTTTTCTTTTTTCTTGTATGCAAAATATGGATTGAAAAATAATAACCACCAAGTAACACCACCTCCTTTCAAAATAATGTATTATTTTGGACATTGCGACTATCTTCCTTAAGATCAAACACGTTTACTATACATACATATAGAGATATCATAGTGCATTTTGTGTATCTCATCTCTACAGCAAATATGTACCAAGGAACAATAAAACGTCATGGACCAAGCAGAAACAATCAAAAAAAAGAAAACCAAAAAAAGAAACAAATTGCAACAAACGAAACGCAACCAAACCAAAAACAAAAAATTTTTTACACCCATTTTGCATTCTATTCTACATCCATTCTTTGATAGTCTTTTCTGTTCATTACATTGTCTGCAATCGATGAGTTTATACTTTGTGCTATTTACGTGTGGAACTAGCTGTTTGTGCCTTGTTTGTTATTAGTAAAAGAACTAATGCATCCGTTCCAACTACAATTATACAGGAAACTAATTAAGTACCCATTGTCCAGGGGATTCATGTCAAACATACAGGATCCGAATAAAAGTTCATTTTCAGCAATGAAAGCAAGATGCGGGTAAACTGCCTAAAAGGATAATCTGCTATGAGTGATAAGGGAAAAGAGAACTTTAAGTCCGCAGAAAAATATTCGGAGGGAAAGATATTCAAACCGCTACAAATTTAGTAAACAGGCTTTTGTGCTTGGGCCAAAACGTTTTTCATCACTAAGAAAACACTCAGCAGTATGTTAACTTCTACCTAGTTCTGTGTCTCAATACAAGTATTAAATAAAGGGAGTTTTCCGCATACAATAATAAAGAGTTGGGAAGATGCGATGTATTAACTTTATGTAATTTAGAAAGACTTTGTAACAAAGCACCATATCTTATAGTTTTTCCAATATATTGTTCTATTAAGCCAATAATTCCGTTATTCTCAGGGTAATTTGCAAAAAAAATGGTCGAAATTTTAGCCAAAGGGCGGTTGCTAAACCAATTGAGAATTCTGGAAACTATTCTTGGAGAAACAATTGCTCAAGAGTACAGCTGCCGTCAGTTTTGCTTTGCTTTAAATCAACAACATATACCTTGACAGCTCGTGTATCTGTGCACTTTCACAGTATCCAATGAAATGGTTTTGCCAATCAAAGCTGTATATACAGTACAGAGATAAAAAAAAAAGATGAAAACCACATTCTCTCAGAGGAGCAATTTCGAATAGGGATTTCTGAGGACCACCAACTGCTCTATTCCCTAAAACTACAAACCCTTCACGCACACAGTACAGTTCTTTTCACAAAAGACTTTAGAGAAAAACTGTTCTATAACCAATTATAAGATAAGGGAGTATACACAAAATATGAAGCCTAACGAGCCGTATCTGATACTTCCCCACTTTATCTTGGCGGTTACTTAATCTTATTCGAGTGTGTTTATGCGCCAACACTATTCCACATTATTGGAGGAAAAAAATATGACTAATACAAACCTAATCTATATCTATATATATAAGTAAATGTGTACACCAACTCTGGTGCAATTTGAACTTCCTTACTCAAACAATAAATGTCCGTCGCACTTAGACCAATTGAAGAAAAAGATAAACTGGAATGGCTCAATCTTTGGACAGGTCCTGGTGGCTATATTGAATTCTATAATTCGTTAGACAAACTTACCCCAGAAATATCTGAAACCACTTTTGCTCGATTTCTTGATCCTAATGAACCAGTTTATTCAGTTGTTGCGGTTGATGAATCGAGTGGTAAAATCATTGGATTTGCAAACTACTTGACCCATAGAAATACCTGGACAATCGAGAATGCTTTGTATCTCAATGATTTGTTTGTTTGTTCTGATAATAGGTTGCATGGTGTTGGAAGAAAATTAATTGAATATATATATAAAGAAGCTGACAGATTGAATTGTAAGAAATGCTATTGGTCAACCCAATTCGAAAACCATAGGGCTCAATTGTTGTATACCAAAGTTGGTGTTAAAAGTGGCTTTCTTTTGTATAGACGTCCATAGTATCCTGTGCATCTACACTGAGAGTACACAACCAGATTCTTATCGTCTCAAGAGCTAAACATGCTAAATTTACTGTAGTTATTCACCTGTGCTCAACTCAATCAATATTTGCGGTACATCATTATTATACTTATTATTATTATATTTTTTTTTTGTTTGTTCCTATATTGTTCTACTCTTTTGCCCCTGTAAGTATACCAATACCTTCTATCTACTCTTTGCCTAATACTACGTCATGAACTTCCTAAGGAAATTCATAGGCACAACCACCACTGATGAGGTTGCCCTGATACCTTCGGGTAAATTATTTCTCACTCGCTCTAAAATATCTCCAAAGGGGGCAATTGAGTGTCTTTACAATGATGCATTTGCCTCTATAAAGCAAACAACAACTCCATTTTATTATCAATTATGCATCACCAGAGTGTATCAAGAAGGAGAAGCAGAGTTCCACAGCTCAGGATTTGATGATTCGGATGAAGAAGACGACGACGACAATCTGGTTCCGTCTACTGATTCAAGACGTCATTCAAAAGATGAGTGGATCTTCCCCATTGGTGAACAATTAACAATTTTTAATTATGAAAGACCAGATGGAACAAAAGCGATTGCATGGAAAGATTTGAATGGTGATTTGGGTGACAAGTTTGAGTTTGTTGTCGACGAAGATGTTCGAAATAATGATGTTGAATCGTTTATGATGACCATCTATAAATGCTTGTATGAAAGCAAATATCATGTTAGTTCACTAGGTATCAATGATATGAGTCAATTGAAGGAATTTGTTTATAACCCAAAAACGGAATTGTTGACATTTGATGACTTGAATGATTTTGGAGAAGAGGAAGATGATGACGAAGAGGAAGAAGAGGAAGAAGAGGAAGAGGAGGAGGAAGAAGAAGAAGAAGAAGATGATGGCGATGACGATGAAGAAGAAGGTGATGTCGGTAAAGATAAAGGTGATGAGGACGAGGACGATGAAGATAACACCGATGCCGGTGTAGGAGACTCAAATAATGCTGCCGATACTGGAACGAATGCATCACCTGCAAAAGGGCAGAGGCCTTCAAAAGTCTCGGAACCAAAAGGTGAAACACGATACGCTTCCAATGAATTTGATTTACATTTGTATGACTCAGAGAGTGGTACATTCATTTTAAAAGTTTCTTCCCCGAAAGCTAAATTGAAATTAATTGATTTGGGGAAGTGGAAATATACCATTTATATATCGGGCGATGATATCAGAGTCAATGCTGTTGTAAGTAAGAATATGAAACCAACTTTCAATTATGAACATCTATCATTTATTTTCAATTATTACACGGTGGAAAACGACGAGGCTGTTGCTTATTCGTGGTTATTAAAGTTTCCAGATTTCAACAAACTAACTATATTTCAAAATAGATTTATTGCGTTAATGTATGAAACTTTAAATAAAAAGAAATGGGGAGAGTCCGCTGAACAAGAATATTTTGTGGATGCTTTCTCGAAATTGGATGTTCGTGAACAGGATCTGGAGGAAATTAAAGAAGAAGAAGAAGAAGAAGAAGAAGAAGAAGAAGAAGAAAATGCAGAAGAAGAAGCAGAAGCTTCACCATACGTTGATGACGAATGCAATGAGGATATGAAGCGCTGGAAAGCTAGAAAAGATAAAAATACCAACCTAACGGTGGGATTTGCCAATGATCGTCCATATGTTGCCAGAGGTGGTAAGATAGGTGTATTTAATGAGAATGATCGTAAACTTAATTTCCAAACTTCTATAACCACTATAAAGTGATTTGAAAGGTACGAATTCAATCCTAAAACAATGCTCCTACATCAGCGAGATCAATACTTGATTATGCCCAATCCCGAGTTCCGTGATAGAACTTACTATAAGATCGATCTTATCGAAATAAAATAATGGAAGAATGGAGAATTTCTAAACGCTTCCCTATAGAATCATATGCCCCCCATCCGAAATTCGCACAATTAACTGATGAACTAACATTATCGGGCATATCATCAAATGGTCTCTTCTCAATCGACCCAAGATTATCTGGTACGAAATTAGTTAATGATCAAACTCATAGATTATAGATAACCACAAATAATCGATTTCAAACTTTAGCAACCACAGATAAAGATTATATTGCTTTAGGAAGTGAAAATGGTGATATCAGATTGCATGATAGAATGGGTCTAAATGCGGAAACATATTTACCTTCTTTGGGCGATGCAATTATTGGTATAGATGTATCTAAAGATGATAGATGGGTTTGGGCAACTTGCGAGGCATATATTCTATTAATTGATAATCGATTGGTTCTGTCCAAAAGAATACTGGAAAAATAGAATTTACAAAGTATTTCGACAAAGATAAAACACCTACTCCAAGAAGACTTGCAATTAAACTAGAACATGAAGCTTATATAATCAGAGAAAATGGTGGGAAGCCACTACAATTCACCCCAGCCTATTTCAATACCGGGTTTGACGCAAAGGAAACAACTATAGTAACATCAACCGATATATATATTATTAAGCGGTCAATGACTAAAGCGTTGCCTAATCACCCCGCCCTCATCTCGTTAAAAGATAACATCAACGTGTAGTTGCTGATAATATTAAGTTTGGTTCTAATAATGAAGTTACAATGGCATTACAAGATGATGTTTCTATAATTAATAGACGTAGTTTAGCTAATCCTAACAAGGTGTTTAATTAAATAGTTTACTTTATATAATTATATAATATACACGAATATTTCACCAAAATTTAAACGATTGCTTCATTTCTTGAACCCAAATTCTTCTAAAGGCATTAACTTTGTGCCAGGTAGTTGGCTTATAATCATGGATATCAAATTCTTTCACTTTGGAAGCATCAGGAAACTCTTGATAAGGAATTCTGTTTATTCTGGCATGAATTTTTCTTACCCAACTGTTGAACCCCGGTGAATCTATTAGCAATCTATATAGATATTCTTGCAATGAGTTTGGTGGGGGCCTCATGGACACATGTATTCATCGATGGCAACTAGAAGAGACATACCAATTAATTATTTAATTTTTTTTTGCTGAATGATGATAGATTTCGAGTTGATCATTTAATAATTATGCTATACATTGCAACACTTGTTTAAACCCTGATGAATATCCATAATCGAGTTAATATGTAATCCATGTTGGGGTTTCAACCTGCCTTCTTGATGGGATACGAGTTGAGAACCCATAGCATTCGGTATAATTTACAATAGTGCATCAAATACTACTACTACATTAAGATAAATGTAAACAAAGCAAAGTAGGTTTTTTTAAACCTCAATGTACTTGTTTTCCACACAAACAAACAATAACAAAACCAAATAGTTCATACATCAAAAGACTAGCGATACATTAAACGACACACCACTTTCTATTATAAATCCTTACCATCACCGCCATCTACGAACATACACTTGTATTCATACCAAATCCACCGTTTCTTTTGCATTACATCATGAATATAGTCAATTCATCGCTGGATGAGGAAAATGATATAGATATGGACGATATCGATTACAATATAATACCCGACGTCGAACCGCATGAGAAAATACCTTCAAAGATGTTGAGTAGAATATCTTTACCACCGGACTACAATACTACAAATCACATAACCAACGAATTGTTTCAAGTAACGAGTAATTTGAGAGCAAATTATAAAAACCGACATTTAAACGAACCAAAACGATTGAATAATGATAAAGTGTGGAAGATGATCCAAAACATTACCAGGAAGCAGCTCGAGGATACAAATTATGAATTAGACGATCAACTAAGAGTAAGGATTTTCAATAAAGGAAGATTTAAAAATCAATACAATTCAGATACGAATGTTCGCTCCGAGTTGAATGATTACTTTGTGGCATCAGAAAATGATAGTAATGCTAATAAAGAGAATATAGATAAACCATCAAAAGTCGGCAAGTCGAAGTCAAGAAAGGGTAATAGGCCGATGTTGAAACCAATATTGAATACTCTAAGGCGAGATAACGATAACAAGGAAAATAGCAATGTCACAAGATCACCAAGACGATTATGTTATCCAAAACATACTTCACTACTTCCCTCGAAGCCAACATTACACAATCGACAATCCAATATTTTTCTTATAGAGTCACTGACGGGTTTGATTAATGACGCTACGAAATACGCCACTGAATTAAATGGATCTAGCGGCGAAGATCTCCCTTTGCCTGATCATGAAAATGAAGTAGTACAGATTCCCACCAACGGAGATGAGATGCAAAAAATGGCAATCATCCGAATGTTCAAGAACAAACGTCTTGAAAATAAATCTAGTGATAATACTAGCAGAAGGAAAAGTGGATTTTATAATGAGGCTGAATTTAATTTATATCTAGAACAGCAAGAGCAACCGCAACAACAACAAGTACAAGCAAGTGAATCAGATTCTGGCGTTCAAGTAGTTTCACAATCCATGGATAGCACAGAAAATAAACCGAAAAAGACAGTCAGATGGGCAACTAATCTAGAATGGTAGATAGTTTATGATGTAATAATGTACATACACACGTACATGTAAGTAATTAATGAAATATCACAATCTCTATTTAATACTTGAATAACGCGTTTTAACACATCAACAATAACTCGAGGTAAAAAAAAAGAAAAAAAAAGGTACAAATTATTCAACACTTTATTCCCAACCCCCATACTTCAGCCACTATCCACCATGTCTACGTTCTTTGATGAAATGAAAAAGTCATTTGCTGACGTTAAAGTCACAGATGGTAAAATCGACACTGCTGATTTCTTAGAAGCTTCCGAATCATTGGTTAAATTATTTGATCTCTTGGGTTCTTCAGCATTCACTGTTGTTCAAAAAGATATGACGGGGAACATCATCAAGATCCGCAACAAATTATTAGAAGATCCAGCAAATGCTTCTACGTTACAAGACTTGGTGCTCACTGAATCCAAAACCAAGATAAAAACAGCCACTCAGGGGTTATTATGGTTATCTCGTGGTTTACAATTCACGGCTCAGGCCATGAGAGAAACCGTGGACAACCCTTCCAAAGAATTAACAGTGACGTTTACTGATGCCTACTCAATGACATTATCGCAGTACCATGGGATGTTGGTCAAGCCAATCTTCAAATTAGCCATGAAGGCTTGTCCATACAGAAAGGATTTTTTCGCAAAATTAGGTGCTGATCAGACAAAGGTGCTTGAACAATTAAAAACATGGTTAGAGGCTTTAGAGGATATAGTTAAGATAATTATGGATTTTTTTACATCTGGTAATTACGGTAAAGGTTTGTAGATATAGATATAGTCGTTTCATAGTAAACAGTATACATGAAAAATGTATTAGTTCTATACATGCGATAAGCATGAAAAATTAAATAATTATAATGTAACTAATCATCTAAGTGATACATCTGCAAGTCCAGAAAAGATTGGCAAGAATTTAAGCAACTGTTTGAAGCAGATGTAACGAAGTAAACGACAAAAAAGAATCCCGCAGCTCTCTACATTGAACCGTTAATAAATTAACTTTAAATTCTATTCGTTTTCTATAGTTCAACAAAAAACAAATAGCCCCGCCTTTTCCACCCATAAAGCTTGCTATGGTACATGTTCGTCTGCTCTATATGCTTTCTTTACCTATTTTTTTGGTAGCTTCCATTAATTCATGTAATTGACCGATTTGCTCTGGAGACATTTTATCTAAATCTTGCTTACTTAATTTTCCATCTAGCCATGAGCCACCATCTATTTGTTTTAAGTAATCTTGCCATTCAGTTAAGAATCCCACTATGTGCAAAGGATTATCTATCTTCATATGATCCTTAAATTCCTTCTTAACATATTGATCTCCCAAATAACGCAAGTCTTGGGGTAATTTATGAACATGGGCTCTTAATATAGCACGGTACAATCTGAGCGGTGGAAGTAACGGCGAAGTTTCTCTTTCTGGTCGACGTGGTCGAACTAATCTAACTAGGGAAGGACGCATTGTGATAAAACAAGATGTACGTGATCGATTGATGAATGCTACAGTCGCTAATGCTTTTTTTTCTTTGGGTTAGCAAGAAGATTTGCCTGCATATTATTATTAGTAGCATCGTTGGTAATTGGTGAACTAACTAATTGGAGGAGGGCTACATGATCTAATTGGCCGATCAAATACTAACTTTTTATTCTTTTGGAATTCAGAAAAAGGAACTAATTCTATCTGAGTCAAATAAAGGAGATTTGGATTGATTTCGTTATCAAGGCAGAAGGCAATGAATACAATTTTGCTTCTTATATATATCTTTCAGATATGATGGATAGAGTAGAGCGAAACAGTTTATTTACCATAATTGATACTTATACACATCAAGCCATCAAGCCTCTATGATTGCCCCGCAAAGAAGTGTATCGCAATGTATCATTTTGCTTGTTAATGAACTTTTTTCACTTCACCTATCAAATGGGTTGCCAACTTTCTCGTTTAAAAATGTAAACATCGCAAACCAATCGTCAATAGCGTCTAAATACTGTTCCATGCCCAAATAGTGATCTTCAACTATGCTATATATATAGCATGTCATGTTTTTAGTCTGCAAAAAAAAGAGACAAATTCTCTGAAAAAAGTAAATATTGTGCAGCAAACACAAAACCATTGTTAAACTTTTTATTCCTATTTAAGTAGTTTGCAATTCATTACTTAAAATGGGGTTTATTTCAGAACCTTGTATGTTCAATATATATCAAGCAGACTTCACTCTCCAATTGATTTTATCTAATGCTGTTTTTGACTTCACATTTCTATATTTTGACGTTCGTTAGTATACCATGAGATTGAGTTTAATTACGTTTCTAGCTGCTACAGCATTAGCTGCTACTCAAGATACTGTCCAATCACTTTCATTATCACAGGAACCAGTCATAGAAAATAATGGAGTTTCAACTTCAAAAGTACCTGGTGCTAGTGATACAATTGATGCCATTAAATCTCAACCACAATCCGCAAGTGCAGCTACCACAACTGGTGCTGCAGTTGCTACAACTTCTGGCTCATTATTAGGTAGTTTAGTGGATGGACTTTTTGGTGATTCTGACGAAAATGACACAGTGCAAACTTCATCTAAAGTAGAAGCCACCACGGCAACCGCCACAACACCTACATCATCGAATTCTGATGGATTGTTGGGTAGTCTTTTAGACGATTTCTTTGGCGGAGGAAACAGTAACGCAAATATCACAACAACGTCATCTGGTTCAGCTTCCACAGGTGGATACTTATCAGACTTGCTTGACGACTTCTTTGCTCCTTCTAATGCTACAACTTCTACCGCATCACCTCAATCAACAGGAGGCTCATTACTAGCAGAAATTTTTGATGATTTATTCAGTAGTTCTAACTCAAATACTGAAACTTCTCCATCATCAACTTCTTCATCATCGTCATCTTCAGGTAGTTTCATAGATGATCTTCTTAATGAATTCCTTACACCATCTAATTCTAGTACATCATCGTCCAGCTCTAGCACAGGCGGTGATCTTTTGAGTGAAATTTTAGGTCTTGGAGTTGAAGTTATTGAAGATCTTTTCGATGGTAATTCTTCCATTATTTCTGGCAAAGGAATTTTAGCTGCCCTCTTGGGATTTGCCGGTGAAATTTTTGATGATTTATTTAGTAGTAACACACCAAGCTCTACTGGTGGTTCCTCTGGAGACTTTTTCAGCGAAATCCTTAGCAGTTTATTTAAAGGCTCAGGCTCTTCATCGTCTTCAGTATCCACTACAAGTGGCTCAGATTTAATTTCGGATATTTTCACTACACTTTTCAGTTCATTATTTGGAGGATCGAGTGGTTCCAGCTCTTCATCTAGTGGTTCATGCTGTTGCCCTGCGGGTTCCAAACTCAAAAAGAGAGCGGAAAAGAAAGAAATCCGAAAGATTGTCAGAAGAAGCGTTAACAGAGTGATTGCTAAAAGACAACAAGCAATTGCTAAGAGAGCAGAAACTCTCTCACAACAACTGTACATTAAAGTGGCATAGAATTTAAATTGTATATTTCTTATTAATACCAGAATCCATTTAGACAAGCGTTGCCTTAAACAGCACTTCTCTCTACTGTAGTGATTGATTGTACTTAAAGAATACTCAAAATAGTTTTGAACATAATAGAATCACGTGACCGTCTTTTGCAACGTAAATGTTCAATCATTCTTATTACCGTATATTAATTTAGTCACACACTTGTATATCTTCAAACATTTAGATTGACTTTGGAAAACTGCAAGGTTACAAGTCCGTATGAATAGGGAAATTATACCTGCTGTATTTAGCTTTTTCAGAAACCTTGTTAGATCTTTTGGTATATGATAGCCTTCGTTGTATGGAGAACGCACAAAAACTAAAATACCCAACTTTAGATTAATACAAAGAGACAGACGATTAAGCAAATATTAGATAGATTGACTTGGATACTGATAACTTTGATGAGGGAGGCAAAGACCATCAAAATGGTAATCAGATCAAAACACTTGGCAATAATGAACGGAAATGCTAACATCAAGTTCCGCTTATCTGTCTCTCTTTTCAAGACGTGTTAAAGCAGTGGCTAGTATTCATAGCTAGTATTCATCGTGGCAAGGTGTGATCACCTTTCTCTTCCAAAGGTAACGTTCTGGTTTTTTTTATGTCATAATTTTTAGATACTGCGCTATGCTATGTCTCGATCCAAGTAAAACTCCTACAAACTTAAACCCGACCAATTGATTAATTACCGTAATAAGAAAATAAAATAGAGAGCTTTTCCAGATTTACCAGTATGAATCTTTGACGATCACTGATGGGGCCGCAGATACAATTATGCACGAAATAGAATAAGAGCAGAAGAAAACCCTATACGCAAACGAGTCGTTAATTGAGTTAAGAGAGGGAATAATATAATGAATGGTTATACCAAAAACCTTCATCTCTTTACAGTATGATATATATAACAGCTAAGTCATTTCATACCATTCCGAAAAACCTCAAACTCTTCATCTTTGCGAGCTGTCATCCAAATAGAAAAAGACCCACCACAGGCATCGGCGTATGTCCTTGATTATTTCGTTGCAGATTCTTCTCTGTTCGTCAAATAAAAAAGAGGTAACACAAAATCGTCATTAATACTCGTTTTGGACTAAAGTTGGACTTCCGCTTTAAGTTAAAAATTTGCATCCATACAACAATACTTCTTTTCCAAAACAATAAAGTTGCAAAATTTCCAATTAGAGAGTTACAAAGGGTTCTCCAATATGATGAACTGCTCAAATATATAGGTTTTTAAATCACCCTTTAGATTGGTTGTCCAATTTCCTTTCTATCAAAAGTACCATACCATTCCATTCTTTCGTTAACTCGGTGTACTTACGGTTGAAATGAAAGTAACAACCGTTAGCTCAATATTAATAACAGCGGCATCAATTGTTAATGCCGTTGAGGTTGAGAATCAGAAAAGAGGGTTTTTCAGTAATCTTCTCTCCTCATTAACTGATAATAACGAGGTTCAAGCTCAAGAAGCAGTTGCAGCATTACAAGCTCCATCATCTAATGCACCAACAACTTCACAAATATCAGATCCTGCCACTGCTGCAGAGCAACAAGAACAGAAGACTGCCACGGCAACTTCTCTGACATTGGATCCATTGCATTTAACAAATTCAACGACGCAAAGCTACACTGGCTCAAGCTCAGTGAATTTATCAGTGCAAACTCCAACAACGCAGACACCAACAACAAATGCTTTATTAGGTGCATCAAGTTCCGTTTCATTATCGTCAACTCCAAAAGTTAATCCTTTAGCAGCTCTCTTGGGCAGTTCTCAAACAGCACGTTCATCTTCAAGCGTCCCATCAAGTTCTGCAATTAGTCACACCTCAATTATTGTTTCACAATCTTCCAGTCATTCATCAACTTCTTCCAGAGGTCTTCTTGATGATTTACTTGGAAGCTCCCCTACTCCTGATGATGACGAAGAATGCGAAGACGATGTTACAGCTGTTGATCCAACAACTATGGCGACCACTACTCCGTCTACTGGTACCTCAAGTGGAAATGTTTTAGAAAGTTCTGCATCAAGCCTTTCTCCGGTTCAAACAAGTGCTTCATCTACAGTTGCTGGACAATCAACTTCAAATACAAATACAGTTGCTTCTGATCCACCTACTTTAGTTTCGACAGAGCCTACTGTAACTTCAAAAACTGGCACATCAGGCGGAAACTTTTTGTCAAGTCTCTTATCCGAGTTCCTTCCTGGAAGTAGTTCCTCAACTATCAATCTACCAAGTAGTTCAGATGATGACGATGAAGAGTGTGATGACCCAACAACTAGTCCTTTAGCCTCAAATACAATACTCTCAACTACAAAAGATGGATCAACATTCCCAAGTATCACGTCGCCAAACGAAGGGATTTCGTCAACAAGTGGTGTATTACCAACTGACGGATTAACCTCACTTTTGGGAAGTAATTCTGATTCAAAGTCTTCGAGTACCAATCCAACCTCAGGTATTACCATGCCAACTTCGGATTCTGCTCTTTCAACAATTGCAGCCAATTCTTCTGAATTTGATGATGACGATGATGATTGTGAAACATCTACCATTAATCCCACGACAGGAGTGGATACAACAACTCAAACCTTACCAAGTTCTGGTGTTGTTCTGTCATCAACTGCTGGCACCTCGTCTGTCTCTGAAGACGATGACGACATTATTCACACGACGGGAGTCGATTCAACAACTCTAATCTTACCAACTTCTCATGTTGTTCTGTCATCAATTGCTGGCACCTCGTCTGTATATGAAGACGATGACGATGAAACTGATTGCGAAACACCTACCATTATTACCACGACGGGAGTCGATTCAACAACTCTAATCTTACCAACTTCTGATGTTGTTCTGTCATCAATTGCTGGCACCTCGTCTGTATATGAAGACGATGACGATGAAACTGATTGCGAAACACCTACCATTATTACCACGACGGGAGTCGATTCAACAACTCTAATCTTACCAACTTCTGATGTTGTTCTGTCATCAATTGCTGGCACCTCGTCTGTATATGAAGACGATGACGATGAAACTGATTGTGAAACAGATATCATTATTCCCACGACGGGAGTAGATGCAACAAAAACTCAAGTAATCACAACTACAAATAGTGTTGGCCAAGATACTACCAAAACGATAGTTACACAACATCCAGGAACAACAAGAACCCACACTGAACAGGAGATCGTTACGATTACATATACTGGAGCTGGTCAAACTTTCACCACCTACGTTACACAACCTGTTATTGAATGTGATGAAACTGTGACTTATACAATTACTACAACTTGTCCACAAACGACGGTGAATGCTGGCGGAAACATCGTCACCACTACTGTTACTATTATTACTACTCATACAGTGTATCCGGAGGATTATGAAGATGATGATTATGAAGGTGAACAGACGGGATCTAGTGGATCAAGTGGCTCATCTAATGATAACGACGAATGGGAATGGATTGAGGAAGACGACGACGACTGTACAACAACAGAAGTTTCGTACAGTACTACTGCTGCTGCTGGCGGCTCTTCCAGTGGCTCATCTAATGATAACGACGAATGGGAATGGATTGAAGAAGACGACGATGAGTGCACAACAACGGCTGTTTCGTACAGTACTGTTGCTACTGGTAGTTCTTCCAGTGGCTCATCTGGATCAAGTTGGTGGTCCAGCGAATCATCCGGAAGCTCAGGATCAGGCTCTTCAAGTGGTTCTCTCTGGGGATCTAGCAGCTCTGATATTATTTGTCCAGGTGAAGAAGGTTACGAGAGTGAAGATGAATACGATAATACACCGTCCAGTGGCACCTCCTCTTCTTCTACCTGTGGTGGTTTTCTCAGCAATTTATTCGGTAATGACTGTGAATGTGAAGATGATGAAGAAGAATCCGACGACGAAGAAGAATGCACTGAAATTTGTTCATCTTGTGAAATTTCACCGACACTGACTGCTGCAAATACTAACGCTAATAAAAACATTGTGCAATCAGTCACTGTTGCTGCTGAAAATATTTTACCATCTCCTACTATCGTTGAAACCACCAGTAACACCATGACAACGTCAGTCATTTCATTAGAATCTACATCAGCTGAAGTTTCTCAGTTGATTAATGCCGGTAACAAAGTTGAAGTAAATAATCATCACAATGTTGTTTATGGCATTGTTGGATTGTTAGGTTTCATATTCATATAAATACTTTAGATTGCAGGGCAATCTAATAATGACAATTAAAACCAGAAGAACAAAACATAAAAAATTATAAATCATCGTGACACCTCAACTCACCCCATATATTCTTCGGAATATCATAGTTCAAGGAAATAATGAGGTTTAAAGTTTAGTTCCCAAAAAAATATTAATGGATATACATAATTTATCATTTCTTTTGTATTGATTATTTCGGTTGGTAAAGAAAGATTGAATAAGAATTTACGCTACTTTTACGTAAAGATACTAATACCTTTTCAGTCTTCTCGTATATTATTCTATAATATTTATAAGTATTTTGCTGCTTTATAGTTTAAAACAAGATAGAACGTAGTTGCTAAATGCTGAAATTGTTGTAAGATCTCTTTCGTAAGATTTCAAAATTCAGGAGTTTTGAAAACTGAAAAAGCAAAACGAGATAAAGAAAGGGGAAAAAAAAGATACACTGGGATCACTGATATTGAATCAGCTTTGTTGCCACTTTATCAATGAAACCATGGCAGTCGACCGACAAACCCTAATATTCTTTATAATAATGGTGATTTTTTTGTCTCTACCTTTGAGGAATGAGCAAATCCACTCAGACGAGGATAGAGACACCTTGCAAGCATTTCAATCACTGTTTATAAATTCACTGAAGATACTACATAATTCAAGTTACAAATCAGGATATGGGAATATAACCGGGTTTCAATTATCTTATGACGATTATTTGAATGGAAAGTCTATTGCCGATTGGCCAATTCACACATTTGATGAAAAAAACCCCTGGTCGGAAACTCAAAAGTTTTCTGTATTACCAAATGAAGTTAGTGATAAAGTGAAAGGATTCTGGGGAGTTGATCCTGTGAAACCGGATGAGCCAGGGTACTTGTTGAACGTATCGGGTAGTGCAGATGGAGAGTTCAAAATTATGAAGAGTAAAATGAAGCTGTTGAATCTAACTGTGCCCAAATATTTGAGAGATTATTACAATTCTAGAGATGATAGCAAAGACTATTTTGAAGATCCGGTGAATAAAGTGGGCAACATTTCCACAAATGGTCTTATATCTATTGTAGTTAAAGCATGGCAATATAATTTTAATGATCCAGAATTATCCAGATTTATATCTAGTTCTGAAGATGAAATAAATGACACTGTAATTACCAGTATTGACTTGAATCTTAAAGATTATTCAGAAATTGAAGATCATAATTTGGAATTGAGAGGTGTTTATTTTCAAAAGACTGGTTCTTTAATTGCAGTTACCAATAGTGCTAAGTTTTATGGTAATTATGGACTAAGCCATTTGACCATGAATGATGAGAATTTTGCAATTGCCAAAAAATTGATGAGTCAGTATAACAATTCTACCAATGAAAAACCTATAATGTTGGATGATACTAATTATGCGATTGTTAAATCTCAAAAGCAATGTGAATTCATAACTTTTTTTCAATTTGATAAAACTGAATTTACGCATGAGCAGTTGAGAATGATTGATACAGAGCTAAAGAATCCAACTGGTAAACCGTTACCCAATGAAATCCCCAAGTTGTCTGTAAAAGGATTTGTGGTATATTCACCTGATTGTGGAATTGTATTAACAAGTAAACCGGATTCAAGTTTCACTGGGAAAAAATTAGAAGTATTACGCTTACAAATCAGGCATGTATTGACAGGTATTTTGGTGCTCGTTTGTATTCAGTTGTTATTGATTTTTAGACAAGTCAATAAGGCAAGAACTCCTGGACAATTATCATTGATTTCGAGTAAAACATTACTTTTACTTGGATATGAAGATTTCTTATTAGCAGTAATGTCGTTCTTACTTTCGTCAATTGAGGCTAATTTATATTTAATTGTATGTGTTGCAACAGTTGTATTTATGCAGTGCGGAGTATTTGAAATGAGATTTATGGTTAATGTATTGACTACGCAAGCTAATGAAAGAGGTACTACGTGGTGGGAAATATTAAGAGGATCCAGTAATCAAGAAGAAACAACAACAGAAATTGCATCAACAACGGCAAGTGAATCAATTCCAGATGAAGGACCAATTTTACCAATAGCAAACCCTCCCACTCGTACTAACACAGAACCCGAGCCTGTTCCGAATCAAGCATGGCAAGAAGCTTCATATAGTAATTCAGTATTTGCTAGTGGATTTTCAATAATAATTATATCAATGTTCTTAATATTTTCATCATTACTGTGGAGATTACAATACAGAATAATATTTGAATATAGTTGTTTGGTTTTTATAAATTCATATTGGATACCTCAATTTTTCCGAAATACGTTAAAAAACAAAAGGAAATCATTCACATGGGAATTTATTATTGGTACTAGTGTAATACGTATAGTACCAGTATATTATTTTGCTTTGTACAAAAATAATCCATTAAGACATAGATATGATGCCAAATTGTGCATCGTAATAAGTGCATGGGTTTTAATACAAATTATTTTATTAGTATTGCAGTATAAATTTGGTGCAAGGTTTTGGATAAATGAAAAATGGTTGCCACAGGCATATGAATATCAAAGATTGATTAACATTAAGGATTTAGAAGAGCAAGGGGGTTTTTCAAGTGAGATTCTATCCAATTTAAAACAAAAGTATAGTGCACACGACAATAATGTTGAAGGAAGTCAAGAAGGACACGTAGGACCAGGAGAAGATTTATATATTGAAAGTGGATGCACGTGTCCAATATGTATGACTGAAATTACGTTGCCAATATTGATCAAAAAGGAATACGAGGAAGAAGTGAGAAGAAAGAATTTTAACATCAATAAAGGGTATATGATTACGCCATGTAATCATGTTTTTCATGGAGAATGTTTAGAAAACTGGATGAAATATAAATTACAATGTCCGGTATGTCGTACAAGTCTACCACCTATATAGAAAAGTAAGAAAACCGCAATATACATTAGTAAACTACTTAATTGGGAGTTATAACAATAATAAGATGAAGAACGCTTCTTCGATGCGGAAGAACCAGGAGGGTTATGAGATTATGATTTCCACTTAGAGGTTTTACACCTGCTTGTTTGCGCCTCATGCATATCACTAAAGCCGCGTTCTAGGTAAAACTCGACAAAGAAAGCGAGCCAAAAGAAAGTTTGTATTGAAGGCACAATAATGAACTTAGTAACGGGTGAAGAAAGTGAGTACAATAGAACAGGGAATCTGATGATTCATTTGACGACGGATTGCAAGACATGACGATAAATAAAAAGAGAACAGGATTACATACAATGATAATAAAAATAACCAAGTCCCCGGCCGGGGAGCGAAGGGGTCACGGGGAGAGGAGACTAAAAATATGCGACAGAAGGGGACTATGGCCGGAGAGTTTTGTGTTCTATCAAACAAAAAATCTTGAAATAGAAAAAAATATGTAGCCAACAGAATTACAACTTGCCTGTTTAATTTAGCTCTGATCATGGGGCAAGAAAGAAATGATCTCGACTGAGCAAATAGGGGTAGAGTTCAGCTGAGAAGAGTATCAATTTGAGAACCTAACTTTGTTGATACTGATGGATGACACCATATCATTTGTAACAATTTGAGACAAGGTTGTAGCGTTGGAATATAATAGTTTAATCTTGGTACAAAGAAGTCAAACTTGTCAAGACTTTGAAGCTGAGATGTTCGAATGCAAGAACAGTTCTATCGAACTAGCTAACTATCTATATATATGCGTAACACATGTGAGAAGCGAATTAGCCTATTACTTCATTAATTCATCATTCCATTAGTCCATCAGCAAATCCAATCAAACCAAGCAATGAAGACCACTTTTTTGCATTCAGCGACAACAAAAGTTCTACTATTTCCTACACAAGGCGAACTATGAGGAATTAGACGGACAGGTCACAGACCGCGATGTGTAAAGTCAAAACATATCTGTACCTGTACGTATGATTAAAAGGATTATGCTTTTACTAGACTGGTATACTCCTTGAAGAGCGTTAGTGATTGCAACCACGACTGTTAACCGCCGTTTCTCTCTATTTCTCCTTTTAGCTCCGTCCCTGTACATAAATAGAGGATTAATTATTATTCTTTGCTTCAATCTTAATCTGTTTCGGTACCGCTGAATCATGTGATACGATTACCAGTAAACGCGGTGGATACCATCTACTGTGCAGTACGTTACATGCAACATAGAACGGAAAGCAAAAAAAAAAATTAATAAATATAATATAATATGCAAGGCGATTAAAAAATAAAAAAAAGAAAAAAAATAAAGAATCTGCTCAAAAGAATCAGCTCACTTTTTTATCAGTTTTTCCCAATGATTCAGTTTACCTCGGTGTCATGGTAAAGGTCCATCCTTTCGCGTTCCAGTACCTTAAACTGTAACAGTGTTGTTGTTGATGATAATGCTGATGACATTGATGATGATGGTGGTGGTGATGGTGGTGATGGTGGTGATGGTGGTGATGGTGATGATGTTGCTTTTGCCATAGTAGTGTAGCAGTAGGAAATAGTTGTACCGTTGCCAACAGTCTATTTCTCATACTCGTTGTATGTACCTCCATCTATCAACTATCTACATGCATGGTGAGTTTCGGACACTGCATAAACTTTACAATTAAGCAAATTGTATACACAATCATGAGCTAACCTAGACCAAGCCGAAACCCTCGTTCATTTACTCAAAGCACCCCCAAATTATTCACTCATATCATTAATTCCTTTTTCTCTTTTCACTTTTCTTTTCGTTTCATTTTTTTCTTCACCTTTGCCTTTGCCTTTTTCTTTTCCTTTCCTTTGACTGTAACTACATCAAGACTTTTTACCTTTTCCTTTTCTTGTTATTCCTATTGTCACTAACAGAAGGCTTACAGTTTCATTATATCGTCATCTGTTATTTACAAAGTCCAAGATAAATAAATCGAAAAGATAATCCGCATTTCTTTTGCAGAGAAGTTTTTTCAACAATTATTTATTCTGTTTGTTACCTTGGAAACCCTTTTGCTGAATTCCTATTGGGTGGTTATTAAGTTCCTCCTACCAACCCTTATTTACTACAGTATCATCAATATCATCAGCATCATCAATATCAAAGCATTGGCAACACCACCGTCATAACCATTTAGCAGAGCTGAAAATGTCACAATTTGATACCTCGCCTGCCCTAGGCATCAATATTGATACCTATAGTAACGACAACAACAACAACGATCTCAATAATAGTAATCACAATAATGTTTATAGCAGCAATGATGGTAGTATTAATCAGAACACTGATAATACTGATGATTACAATGACACCAACAATCCGTACAATAATTATGACAATAATATTGTAAATGGTAATCATCCATTGTCTGTTTTTGATTTCGACAACGCTAACGATTTCTTAAGCTCGATATCTGGTTCTTTGTCAAACAATTATAACACTACTACTAGTGCTAATAATAATTTAATAATGAGCAATAACTATATTAACTCAACGGTCTATTCTCCTTTATCAAGTAGTAGTGATGAAGCAACTGTGCAGCAGTTACCTTATGACAATTATACTGAACAAGTGAACAATAACTATTCATCAGATAATTCATTAGATTGGGCAGATTATAATAGGAGTAATAACGTCAGTACTAATATCAACAACAATGGCGATGGGTTTACTTTAGATCAAATCGTGACTGATTCCAATAAAAGATCCGGATCTACTTCTACAGAGACCGATAATAATGAAGATGTCACTCCTTTATCTAGTGCTTCAATCGAATCTTCAACTTTTACGTCACCCGAGCCTCCAATGAATAAACCACAAGTGGACAGGCTTCCTGTTAAAGCTACAGGCAAAAAAATACCTCCATCTAAAGTTACAAAACCAAAAAATAAAGACAAAAATTCTCATAATATGATTGAAAAGAAATATAGAACTAATATCAATTCCAAAATATTAGCATTGAGAGACGCTGTCCCTTCTCTTCGCATTGCTGCTGGTTGCAATGACATTAGTATTGCAGATTTAGAAGGTTTGACACCGGCTTCAAAATTGAATAAAGCTAGTGTTTTAACTAAAGCAACTGAATATATTAAACATTTGGAAAATAAAAATGCTATTCTAAGTGAACATAATTTGCGTTTACAAAGAATGATTCAGGAAGTTAACGTAAACCCACAATCGTTACCACCTTCATCTTCGTCACTTCCACAATCTCAGCAGCAACAAGAATTACCTCCGCCACCCCCTAATGCTGCACCTCCCAATCAACCAGGTTTCGGATATTATCCACCCCAAAATCAACAACAATACAATACTACTCAACAATCACCTTATCAATCCCAACTTTCCCCTCCTCCACAACAACCACAACAAAACCAACCTAATAGATTTTTATTGGGAGGTATGGCAGCTGTCATGGGTACTTCATTATTTGGTGGCTCAGGCGAAAATGATTTCCGTAGTTTAAGTGCATTACCATTTTCCTACTTATTTCCTAATGCTTTACTTTATCCATCTCCATTAACCGTTCAATTATGGAACTTGACTAAATTGCTATTAGTGGTGGGAAGTTTAGCTACTATTATTATACCAATGTACAATGAAGCTAGAGCAAAGAAATATGAGAAACAAACTTCTACTTACACACCCACTATCGTTGACTGGATATTAATTTCCTTGGGTGTTAAGATGCCATGTAAGTTGTCTCCGGAGAAGCGTGATTTGATACTATTCCAATTACAAGGAGGAAATGATTGGTCTCAATTAGTATCAAATTATTTTTATTTAACAAGTTGTGAAATTAATTTTGAAAATTGCTTTTTATCTTTAATAATTGGAGCCTTGATCAAGGAAAAATTTACCAATTTAGCTCCAATAATCAATCACTTTTTAACTATCAAAGCATCTTTAATAATGAATCTTGATTACAGAGGTACAAACGAGTCTTTAATTAAATTGAATAGATTAATTGGTAAAATTGACGGTATATCCATGTTTGCTAGTGAGAGCTTGATAAATAGATTGATGAACATTTATACCAATCGTCCAATTAATTTTGAAATTAATGATGGTCAAAATCATGTAAAATACGTTGAATTTTATCAAGATAACGCAATGGATTATTATGGTTTGATTTTGAGCTGGAGAGTATTGGAGATTGTCCATGAATTGAATTTAACTTATCTTGAACGAATAAATGATGATAGAATACAGATACTAACTGATTTAAGAATTATTGAAGCTTTATTAACAAAAGAGTCCAAGATTTTCGACTATTATCAATTATTAAACGCAATTATAAACCTAAATAACGCTCCGTACCTATTTGAAAATTTGAGAAATAGAGTAGTTTTACATTTAGAACGATTCAGAATAGCCATGGAAGGAGTTGATTTAACTGATCACGAAATATCTGACGATGATGAAGAAGAAAGAGAAGAAGCATCAACAGCAATAGTATTAAGAGAAGAGGAAGTAGAAGTGGTTAACGAAGCCAAGTATAGACCAAGTTTACAATCTCAAAAAACTTTGATAACGTCTTTAAATTTGATAAGTGAAGAAGAATTTATAGTATTGCTTTCTTCATTGGTTCTTTACTATTATAAGAATGAAGAATATGAAAATGCGATAAGGTTGTTGAGTTATATGAAATTATCTGATTCAAATTTCAGTCTTCTAACATTTACTGCGTTAATGTCATTACTTAATGAACTAATTCCAGGTAAGATTGAAGATAATGATATTTTAGATAATTTGATTAAATCATCTCGTGAATGGTTGAATAGTTGTGTATTTATGAATGAGAAGTTGAAAACTAATTTAATCAAATTGATTGTTAGAAAGGGGATGATATTGAATGGTGTTGAAACTAATGATAGTGATGATGAGTGATAAGTATGTGTTTTACTATATATATAATATTTTATCTATTTATGATTTAAATGACGAGTTCTATTTAATATGGATGTTTTACATCGACTTCACTCTATATAGCTTTACATTGTATTCGACGAACTGTAGGCTGCAAGGTTCATAGCCCATTTCCAGCCTATACCAATTTACATTGTTTTATCCATTTGAGACTGTCATTAAGTTAGTACATAGCAATGTATACGCAATGTTGAATATGTGTGATAATGGGATTCTCCTATAGCATTCATCCAATAATTCAAGCTCAGCATCAACATGTTAATTCTATCACTAAATGCCTATTTATGGTGGTTTTCAGTTTTCTTTTCTTTCAAATTCTTCTAGTGTGAGAATAATATATTTGGTTTTATATTACGTTAATCCTCGAGGCAAGATAGTTCGCTTCTTGACAGCCTCTTGATGAAGAACGAAAAACGATAGTGAGAATCATCACAGTATCAGAAAATCTTTGTACTACATTTTAAAGTATTGTTAATCATCACTGTATCAGGGAGTCTTATATCACATTGCAGAGTATTTTACGTATGAAGTGGTAATTCCTTAGTTGACTCACGGGAGGTAATAATGGTATTGCTAATTTTATTGTATTTTTTGGTCAATCTTCAACAGAACTATTCAGGAAACGAAAAGCAAATGTGCTTGGATCAAACACAGATTTGTATCAACATACTTGTACAACGCATGTTGTTCGAGATACTAAACACCAGATACTTAACCAGAGAATACAAAAAGAAAAGTGAAAATCTGATTGAAGGATCAAGCTAAAGAATTGCCTCAAGCACTCAAAGCATTTCGAGGAATCATTAAGAGTCTTGTTTACGTATTTGAAAGCTCGATGCGAAAACCGCAAATAAATTCCAAGAACTTCAAATGGGCCAAGAAAGTTAGCCATGCCCAAGGGAACAAAGATAAAATTAATAAGAGTCAGAAAGGATTAGCTTTTGGTGGAGACGGAAGAAAAAGTATTGCCATATATTATGTAACAAATTAGAGTAACGATCTCCATGAAACATTACTTACAAGGCGCCGCCGAACACTCATTCCGAATGTGTAATTCTCAGAATGAAGAATAGTGATAAAAATTCTCGGCTTGGTTATGAACTCTACTACGCCATGAGTTGCTGTGGCGAAATTGGTTTAGGTCATACTAAAATATATCAATACTTCAAAAGATAATGACTATACAAATTGATATGGAAAATTTACCAAGTGAAAATACATAATGAATATACAGAAAAATAATGTGGAAATTTTTTAAATAAAATTAAGCAATTTACAAGTGACTTATGATGAAATTAACACTCACAGTGTCGCTGATATCCTCTATTTTGAATATTGGTGATCCTATGAAAGGTTTGGGGGAGAGGGGTCTATTTCCGACATATCCCGAAAAGACATTTGCAGAAACACCGCGGTCATGACGTTGAACAGCTTGCGCACGCCTTAGTCAGGATGACTTACATCTGAAGCGGTACTCACTGATTATAATCAACGCCAATTTCTTTGATATATGTATAAAATCAAACAAATAGTATTATTAGACATTTGACATGTAAATATCGATGAACTAAACACTCTACTATTAATGAACATGAGGAATTTAAGCTTGGTTTTAGCATTAGCAATTTTGATATTGAAGACTGTCTAAGCAACTGCATCATAGTGTGGCTCTTGAGATTTTCTGATAGGGATTGAGCATTTCGTAAATGCAACCCAAACGTATTTGAATGGAACCAAACAATAATTCCGTAGTTTACCAATGAAGGCACAAAGAAAAGAGGGGAGGGAGCATGGCAGAGGTGATGGTGAGTCAGAATTGTTTTGCATCACCCGTTCGCAACGAGCTTCCACAAAATCAGTGGTCGTTTTAGTTAAAACACATAAGATGATTTACCAGATTTCTTACCCGCAGGCAACTAAAATTTGCTTTTTAGTGAGAAAAACTTTATTATTGTCCGTTACGATACTTGAACTGTATACGAGCCGTATACCATTTATCTATTTTTAGATTCTCCTTTACTTTTGGATTGTGCTTGATGGCTATACAAGAGTCAGCTTTCCCTATGGTACTTTCGATCAGACCTCCATTGCATCATTTACTTACAGTTGGTGGTAATTAGATTAAGATTGCTTCATTAGTTCGAGAACAAACTTTTAAACTAACGAAGAAGAGCAGTTAGCTAAGTTGTGTAATGGTTGTATATTTCATTTTAGAATATCTCTTGATTAGCAAAATGAAAAGTCTTCGAAAATTACTCTCAAATCATCTGTGATAGTCACTAAGGACTTATATTGGGAAGATTTGAAATTTCCAACTACAGAAATCGAAATTTTTAGATTTTTGCTCTTCTGGTGTCTTGGTTATTCTTTTTGGTTTGTGGTCTTGTAACTCTGTTCTTGCGTTAGTCTCAATTGTTTCACTTGAATTGCAATTTATTTTTTTTTGTTCTCTTGCATGTCCAATGCAGAATCAAATCTTCCTCTGTCACACAAAATAGGACTTATTCCATTTCTAAGGTTTCAGCAGATGCCTTCCTTTCCATTTTTAACTTCTATTCTTTCCAGTATCCTTGTATTTGTCCGATGTTATCCATTTTTCTCATTATCTGGCATATTGTTCATTGCAACCGCAACTGAAGTTGGAATAAAGGATGCCAGCTTTAAAACAAATGTAAGAAAAAAATACATAATTAAAATAATTAAAATAATCTATAATTGCATACATGATTTGATCCTGATGACCTCACGATCTATAGCAAATGTACCAGCATAAAGCTATAATGTATTTTAAGAATTTTCACTTGCTTCTTGCATTTACTCAACCTACAATCCACATTAATTATAGTTACTGCTATTGCTGGTCGTAAATCCTCCTTCTTGTTGTAGCTGTTATCGTTCTGTTGATATCTTCTTCATTGCAATCGCAATGCAACCTCTTTGCAGAAAACTAGAGTTCCTACAGTCGTGCGAGTAATCTACTCAACTTTATTGTGCTTTGAGAATACTCACTTGGTGTAACGCTGTTTAGCGTTCGGTAATCTATGTTAGAGATTAGAACTGATTGTGTTTATACAGGGATTCAAATTAAGCATTAAGGCGAGGTACATGTAGAACAATACGCACTGTCTCTTATTCTTCAGTCTCCCGCCCTTACCCCCTAAATATCCAGCATAAGATAATTCCTGTCCCCATTGAGCATGCAAACAATCAAGCATAATCTGCTTTATCCGTTCCGATGTTGAGCCTGACCCGCATTTCCATGAAGAAGCAAAAAAGACTTGAATCACAGCCACCTTGGTAAGTTTCAAGTACAAATCTACACCACTCTTCATTGATTAAACTTTATCTTTTTTGTTCACTTGCATGATTGATTAAACTTAATAGTATAAAATGAACAAGCATTTATGACTCAAATTGTAACCTGTCCATGAGTTATGAATATTAGTATATTAACATAAACGATTTTGCCTTGCAAATTTACATTTGAATTAATTAATCTCTACACGTGAGAGCTATTTGAACTACTTTTTCTTTCTTTTTTGACAGCAAAATAAAATAATCCGAAAGAACGATTATAATACTCAGTATTATCATTAGTACATCATCATTGGATAAACATGTGATTCTCTCAAGAACCAAGTAAAAAGGAATTAAAAGAAAAGAAAAGAAAAGAAAAGCAAAGGAAACACATGAATGAACTGTTCCCAGACATATACCTGTAGGAATCACCATCAGTACAAATTAAGTCATAATCTAAGGTTGCAGCCCCTTCCGCCCCCGTTTAAATCATATCAGTTCACTACATTTACGAAATTCTTCTACTAATAAGAATTCCGAAGTGAAAAGCAACTGATTGTGTCACGTATTTAACTACTATTTGGAAGGATAGACTATGCAAATCATCTTGCATCAAAAGGCTAATTTGAAAACTGTCTATCATAAAGTGGCAAATTATAGTTTATTTTGCTTTTTTCATCTATTTTTGGTCTTTCGTCTTTTTGCTTCCCTCTTTCTTGTCGTACATTGCATAAAAGATGATTTCTTCTGTAGATCAGACATGGAATCATTGTTTCTCACGCACGAGAGTATGTCATTCATCAACAACGTCATCCACCATCACCAAATACTTGAATGTAAGACTATCGCCACCAGAAAAAAGAAAGCAGCTTATCTCAAGATTGGATTTCTTTGAATCGTATGTTTTTCATGCTTCACATTTGATATTATAATCACAATCATACATTTGACATAAATGTATAATTGGTCCTTTACCGCTTTTCTTGGAAATATTATTTAAATAAACAAATATAATCAGCACAAAATTCAATTGAAAAATCACTTGATTATTTCTTTCCAAATTATAAACCTACAACTTGCGAAGACCACTTTTAACTATAAAAGCTAGGCTAACACCAAAGGAACAGGGTACGAAATAACGAACTAATATTTTGAATAGGAATTAAAAATAAAAAATAAAGAGATAATAAAATAGAATATAAGTTTTAGATTTAGTTTTGTTTTTTGTCAATTTGAAGTACAACAAAATCCTCGAAAGATCTATCAAGATATACTTCCAAAAAATCACATAGACATCAATTTACTCACATTTCTTATACTAGAATACTAATTAAATATCAGTGCTTCATCATATATCCATTAGTTTACTATTTTTGTTCTTGACATAAACATTTCCTTCCTTTCTTTTCCCCTCCTTGCCACCTCCCCCCTCCCCACAAGTAGTAAAATTGAATAAGAGGTATTAATACGAAAATGATATCTGATTCAGAAGACTCATCATTAGATTCAAATGAATATACGACACTGGATTATTATAAGTTAGTAAGACCCTTATGGGCAGCAAGGAACATCAATGCAAATTATCTTAATGATCATAAGCTACTACGAACTTTAGTAGATTTTTGTTTATCTCATTCTTTATCCCTAAAAAATTTACAGAAACGAGAGTTGGAAATTGGTGACTTAATACCCTCGAAGATTAATTATGTCGATAATTTAATTGTTGAGTTTCAAACTACAAGTGCGAGTGAATACGAATCTGTAAAACAATATAGTGGTTGTTTTCGAAATAAGTTTGTTGAGTTTTGTCCTCATTTGACTATAGCAGCGTATTTATTTAGTCGATTCCATATACCTGATGAATATGGCTCTTATGAATTCATTTTCAGTGATTCAACAAAGAAGATTTCGTTGGAACATGTCAAGCTACTCAAGGGAAATAATAAGCTATCAGCAATATCCTATAGTCAACAGCATAAATCTTCAATAAATGCATTGAGTATAAGTGGTTTAAATTACAAAGATATAAATTTAACCAAACTATTGTCAGCACACGATTTTAACTTCAATGAAAAATTAGTATCAAAATCAATTAATGGGTTATCACGTCAAGTAATGCTACAGTTGTCGGGTTTCAACAGCTTCCAGGAGTATAATATTGTTAGAAATTCGATAGAGCCACCGCAGAAATTGTTAGATAAAATTTTCCCATTTGTATCGCAAATAACTGATGAGAAATACGATGAGAATATGCTAAGGTTGAAAGATGTCTTACTAATGCTAAGACGAAGCTTGTGCCAAGATATGTTGATTATTAAAAGAAAATATCCATTCAATCCTTTATCAAAAAGTGATATCTTTAATTCCGTGGAATTTGAAGAATTTGTTCAGAAAGTTGAAGAAAGTGGGACTTTAGACGCTATTATACATGACTCATGTTTCAGCCCCAATGATGATGAAACCGAGAGTAATTGTGAAGACAATTGGTCATCAATACAGGATATTGACTCCAAAATTGATTTACAAAAATTTCTTGATTCTCAAAATACAAAACTACGAGATTTGGATAACCAGATAAATAGTTATTGTCGGGAACAATCACAAGTTTATTCGCTCCTTTCAAATTTTATTGAAACACAATCTGAAGTTTTTCAGAAGCAAAGCGAATATTTACAAAAAATACAGAATTCAATGAATGGATTAATGATTTTATTGTCATCACAAACTAAAAGCTCATTCCCTTTGGCTCAACAAAGTTTACATGACACACAAAACTATATCAACACCGAAGACCAAAAGAATATCAGACATGGAATTAATGCTACTATAGGCTTATTATCAAATCTTAATCAAACGCATCAACAACAACAAGAACGGCTATACTTACAACATCCACATCTGCGTCCACATGCTAAACAGCCGCAATTGCAATTACATCAACAACCACATAATCATTTTCAGCCCTTATCTATCAATCCCCAATTATATGATGCACACGTTCCTAAGTCTCCCCAACACCCACAGCAAAAATTGAACCTGAATTCCCCCGTTTCCAACACTTCTCCTCAAGCCGAAATGACTCCCCAGCAGATTGAAAGACAACGCGCCCTAAACCGGAGATTATCAAGACAAGCAACTACCTTATACGAAATGTGGGACGATTTCAAAGGATTAGAGAAGGAACTACAAGATAACGATATCACCGTCACGGAATGGTTAAAGGTTCACAGAAGTTCAGAAAGACAGTTTAGACATACTAGATTGAAGATTATAAAGTTTATAGAAGAAGAAGCACAAAGAAGAGGAACATCAGTAGAGTACGTCAAAGAGAAATTACACAACAAAATGAGGAATAGATTAAGACCATGGACTTTGGATGAAGTCCAAAGGATGTTGACATCTGGCAAAAGAATTGACCTTGATGATTCAAAGTGAAGATCACCTAGTATTAACTGTATTTATTAGTTTCGTTCAGATTCAATCACACGCATTTGTAAATTATAAACACTTAATTCATTTTTTGTCTGTATATAATATGTATTATTATGTATTGTTATCGCTGTTCTTTTTATTTGTACATTTATGTATTTATTTAATTAATCAACAAATAGCAGAGAACAATCCCCTTTAGACTTAAGGGGTTTTTTACTCGTTTTTTTTATACAAAATAAATACTACTCTTGGATGCGGTTCCAAAATTGTACATACGTAAATTCAAGTCAACCAATGAAGAATACAAATACAGTAGAAGCAAATCATTTTCTTCCAGATGAAATATAGCAACCATTATATTCAAACTGAAGTACGGTTTGTGCTGATTTATATTTGGGAATGTGCTAATACTCACCCCTTAATTGATAGCAATAGCACAAAAAGAATTAGCGCATCATTTCTCTTCGCAAAATGTCGCTTTCTATCTAATTTAGCAGAAGAAGAAAAGATACACAACATGATATATATGCGTTATTATGCAAGATATCTAAAAATGGGATGCGTATGGTATTCTCGATTGATTCTTGTTTCCATGGCAAATTCAACATGTTGTTATTGAAAAACAGTGGAATGAGAGTAATAAACCTTGTTTTATTCCTTAGGGGGCTTTGATTTTCAGATTATTAACAGGTTTATTCGTGCCTTTTTTTTTTCTTTTTTTGGCTGCAAATATTGCAGCACGAAGGACTGCAATCAAATTAGAAGAAAAAAACAAGTTGCAAAGGAAATCTAGTATCATTTTGGGAAACGCTGAATAGCTGTATCTGATGAGAATTGCAAATGCCTCTCAAGTAAAATAAATTTCTTGGAATTTGATCACTTTCAATGTGATTAACAAAAAAAACCAAAAAGAACAACGTAAACTCTTCAAACAGTGACAACTGAAATATAGACACCAATTTCCATACATCATAATTCGGATAATTATGTTACATTTCTGTGACATAAACTTTCTAGATATCAGTATAGATATTACATGTGAAACTCAAGCATTATCAATTTTTAATTAAGTACAGCATTGTACAAGGTTTAAGATTAGGAGCAATTCGCCATGTTACACATCTCCATCGGCAATTAATTACTAAATACCCTTGATAATTCAAACGTACTACTGGTCAAAGAAATATTAACTTTTGAATAATTTTCAAATAAATCTTTAATGAAGATACCTATTGCAATGTAGAGCTTTGAAAGAATATATTAAGAAAAAGTACATTTGGGCTCAAGTTTAAACAATATATCAATATTACGTACCATCATTAGCTCTTCCCTAAGTCCAGTTTTAATGAAGCAATTATCTCTCATGCATGCTGCGCACTTTGAGACTACAATAAAACTGAAGTTGCAAGAATTTTCTTATTTAGCTTACTATTAATCCAATATTTCAGACAAGAGTAGCATCTATGGTTTAATTGTTGTCGCTAAATTTTCCAGTCTCGTTGAGAATTAACCCCGCTGTGCTTTTGTGCCCTGCCAACAAGGAAATGAAAATTATGCCCAGTTCATGACGATCCTCAATTTCATTAAACAATACCGACCCCCGCCCCCCATAGTTGAAGGATCCTGGAAGATCCTAGAAGCGTTATGAAAAGGTGGGAAACACTTGCGAGTCTAAAACAGTTACTTCAACACAAGAATACAAAGATCTCAACAGAGTTGTGCTTGCAGGTGGTGAGAGTCTTCTTTTCGATGCTATGAACCCATGCTTCTTCCGCTTTTGGTCAAAGAGAAATCAACTAATTCTCAAATCGAATTTGAAGCCATACTGTCAATCTCCTCGTTGTGGGAAAGAATTTTTCATAGGAAGGGCTTCAATTGGATTTGGGTTGTTACCAGGTTTAAGAGAAACATTCCTTGCGCTAGTGGTGCTTTACAGAATATTGTCCAGTGCAATTATAGGCTTGTTATCGCCTTAACTAATTGAATTGTTTGCAATGAGTGCATATGCTGAAATTAGTGGAATTAGTGGCGTAATGTACTGTGCAAGAGGTATGGGAATTGTCAGTCCCACTGGTGCATTGTTTATGGTCGCAAATAGATCATTACCCAACGATTATACACATACCATCATTTACAATGGCATATTACTAGCAGCATCAACAATCTTTTGACTTGTAAGAAAACAAAAAAAGACGTTTGATTTTTAATATTTATCAAAGGAACTCTATATATCTATAGATTTAAATGTAAATGGTTCATATGCATAACCCTCACCTTCGAAAAACTTCGACATTGCTTCAACCCAATGCAATCTTAACGAATGAAGCATTGCTGAAGTACCCTCCATCAAGACTAATATACATACAGTTAACAGAAACCACATAGCAAACAATACAACTGTCGAAATAACACCGAATGCACCTGTACTACCAAATGCATTCTGGATTGTCATTGACCACAAAACTGTTGACAATTGAGCATGAGCTAATGAAAGTGCCCACAATCTTAAATACGAAGCAGTATGACTTACACAATTTAAACAAAATTCGATTGTATGGATAACTTGATGAATCACAATGTCTCCAAAATTAAATCCATCATGATCATCACCATGTGCAGCAGCAGAATGAAACATTGGTTCAATATCATTCGGAAACCTGAAATCCTCGTCATCCAACATGTCAACATCATCTGGTGGATCATAGTTCAATTCATTCTCAAGTTCGATGGCAGCTTCCTCTTCGTGGATTTGTAATGAATGTTGACGTTGTGAATGAATGTCGGAATATCCCAATTGTATCGCCTTATCATTTTGTCTCTTCAAAACCAATGGCTTGTAAATCAACAACCATGGAACGCAAACTGCGGCTATTAGAACCAAAACGATCTGCACAAATCTTTGCCCGGGATATAAAGGCTCTTCTATAGTACCAGGGGATAAGAACATATTTATTAACATATTCAATAATCCAGGAGGCTGTCTATTATTCCCAAACCAATCAACTGACCATTTATAAACGATTGTCAATGCCAAATATCCAAATATGCTTTGCATGAATAAAAACCCTGGTATAAAATTACCGATTATGTCAACTCTACTTTTAAAAAATAAATAATTCACCAAACTGAACATTAATGAGTAATTCATATGCGTGTATCCCATTAAGACTGACAATTTCATTTTATAAGAATTGGTAAATAAAAGATTATTTTCGGTACCATGCCAAGCCCAATCTAATCCAAACGCGTAAGTCTTCCCTGTAATCCTTTCGGCGACTAATGTAGCACCTTTTTTAGCATCATAATCCTTAGGAAACTCCCATTTCCAGCCAGATGGAAAGATATTCATTGATTTAGAAAAAATATCATTATAGATCAACCCTGTATACATTGAAAATATACCCATCAATAGTATTATGTATCTCCCATTGAACGCCATTTCGAATATTTCGTCCTTATTTCTCATGGAACCAAACAGAACCTCATTTTTAATCAAATACAATGCCAGTAATAATACAATAAATCCGTGACCTAAATCACCAAACATAATAGAGAACATAAAAGGGAACGTTATCACGGTTGCAAGACCAGGATTCACCTCTTGATATGTGGCAATTCCATAAGCATCTATGATCAGTTGGAACGCGGAAGTGAATTTATTGGTTTTGTGATATGTTGGTGGAGTTCGGTTTGTAGATAATTCGTTTACCACAGCAATTAACGATCCAAATTCTTCCTCATCCTCAATTTCAAAGCCTGCTATCTCGTGATCACTATCATCTATAGCAAATATTGCAGTTTCTGATTCCGCAGCATCTGAGATGTTGATGGACTCGTTCGAATCTCCGGAAGTATCTTGTCTTGTCTTCTCTCTAATTAGTCTTTTTAATGCCTTTCGTATCTTCTCAAAATCAGACTTGGGAATCCAACCCTCACCCACTAAACATCTTCTTGTGCTATCTTCATCAAATTTATTTAATGTTTCATAAATCAATTTTTCCCTTTGAACTATATAGCAATAATCGGGATATAGCTCTTGAAAAATCATTAATTCTGTATTTAATTGTTCCTTAGTACTTTGGACCACACTGCTCAAATCTTCAATTTTACTGTTAAGTTCATTCAAAGTTGCTAATCTTGTTTCTGAATCCCCAATAATGTTATCAAATATAATTCCATCTAATGATTGAATGATTTTGCGAACTCTAGTTCTCAAGGTATCACCATGAATAAATATAATAAACACATTCTTGTCAATTAGCTTCGTTGATGACTCGCTAGCAGGAAATTGTTCATCAATAGGGATATCATGGAAATATAAATTGCCTCTCAAAGCTCTCCATAAAATATTTCTCAATATTGGAACTTTATCTCTCGAAATTGTACCAGCAATCGTATTGAAACAAGAATCATCCAAATTGTGCACCTCATAACCAATTTCCAAACTGTGATTTCTCCGTTCATTTAAAAGAGCTATGCTATCATCATATTCATCACTTGTCATATGTCCATGTTGCTGGTTGTCATATTCACCTCCTACCAAACTCGATCTATGAAAATCATTCAAAACATTTAAAGTGCATCTATTCTCAACAAATCTCAATTTACATGTATCTAAATTATTATAAGAGTGGTCTAAGTGCTGAATTCTGCTATGAAAATCATTAAGCCTGACCTTAATTTCATCCATTTCCGAAGACGTGGGAAGTGGCTTCATGTCTGCATTTAGATTGATATAAATATCACTTTTAATTATATTTTGCTTCAACATAATTGAATGAAGATGTGCTAATTGGGTTGCCATTCCATCAATTGATCTTAGCTCTTTGATAAATGTCCTCTGGAATGGTGTTAGCCTCGAATTTAAATCCCTGAACTGCACATTCCCGAGTTTTCCAAGAACTCCAACCATGTCTCTCGCCAATTCTATAGTAACATAAAACTGTACTAATGTCATAGTGGCTGATCTGAAAATAGCTTCATTTGATTCACTGCTAGATGAAAGAGCTTCTGATAGTCTAATTGGTGCCATCTTTCGGATAATTCCAATCGGTTATGCGGTTGCTGTTCATAAAACCGATTTCGTTGATTTGCTCAGAATTTGTTGTCTTGTGTCTCTAATATGGAATTGGTAAACCAGACACACCATCACTCTGAAGAAATATGATTACGTATTATTCACGGAGATTATTTATCAGAACAACCTTAACTACCATCCACCATTCCTTGGCCAATACTAAACGTTACACGTACTTCTGTCAAATTTCATGATACTTTATTGGATACTTCCATTACTTGCACTAATTCATTCGGTATTAGCAGATAGTGATGTTGATTTTTCAAATGCAATTCTTCAGTTAAAACAGCTTGCAAGTAACTTCACTAGAGAACATGTATATAATTTGGATAACATAGAAGGAAGTCTAGCTATTCCTCCATACGATCCGGTGAAAAATGATTACAAAACTGTGATCTCACATAAGCCATCATTAGAATTGACTACAACCGTAATACCGCTTTTGCAAAAGGCAGCATTAAACAATAATTCAGATGCATTAGTGACTTTAGGCGACTTATATTTATTTGGCAATTATTCATTGGAAACAGATTACATAAAGGCTAAAGACTATTATCAAAAGGCTGTTGCCATAGCTCCCAATGGTCATGCTTATTTTATGTTGGGTTTTATGTATTCAACCGGACTATTTGGACAACTCCCAGTAGACCAAGAAAGAGGTAATCTATATTATCAATTCGGTATGGAAAATGGAGACATTAATTCCTTATTGGTAATGGCTTATAAGCAATTTAAAGGAATAGGGGTTCCACCCAATTGTGATTTAGCATTAACATACTATACAAAATTAGCGAATATTGGAATGGAGTGGATGAATAAAACTTATATTCGCGAGGTGGATTATAATATTAGAATATCTGATTTTAATGGGGGGATATATGGAGAAAAGTTGAGTGAAACTTCTTCAAGCATTGAACTACGATCTAAGATATTCAGCAATTTAAAGAATCAATTTGAAGAGCTGAAATTGAATGCAAATGATCATGAATATGTTACACTATATTATAATGGACTAGAACACTATCTGGGAGATTATTTTGTGTCGAAGAATTTAACTAAGGCTTTTGAAGAATTCCAAGAATGCGTTCGATTAGGCGATGAAGTTTATGGCGCCTCAAATTACAAACATGCTGATTCGACAGATCAATACTTTTTAAGTAATTGTCAAATAAGATTGGCCCGGATGTACATGAAAGGCATCGCGGTGAAAAAGGATGCAAAAAAGGCTCAAGAATTGTTTAATCGCTCTCTTAAATTGCAATCTAACGTTGAAGCGTTGAATGCCCTTGGTAAAATAGAAGAAACAGGTTTAGTAGGGCCATCTAACTATACTAAAGCCATTGAATATTATGTAGCTGCCACGAAGATGAAATCAGGAGATGCAAACAAAAACTTGGCCAAGCTATTAACTAAAATGAGTGGAGGAGATCCTCATAAAAGTAACTACAGTAAGAAAATCTATAATTACATGAAAGACGCGGCATACTTGGGAAGTATGGAGGCTTTGTATTATATGGGAGACTATCTTCAATCGGGATTAGGTTTAATTGCTGAACCCGAGAAGGAAATAACGTGCTCAAATACAATTATGTATTACAGAGAGTTTATTGAACTGTTATCACAATTTTTCACACCACATTTAAAATATGCATTTGAAGAGCTAATCGCTGGGAGTTACAAGAATGCTCTCATTGGATATCTGATTGCTGCTGAACAAGGATTTGAGCCAGCTCAAGTTTCAGCCGCTTATTTATTATACCAATTACAACCATTGTATTCACAGGAAGAAGTCAAAACATTCACACGAGAGCGGGTTGGTATTGCCATACGATATCTTGAAAGAGCTTCTAAAGAAGCTAACATTGATGCCACCATACTACTTGGAGATTTGTTTTCCGGACAGGATTCACATGCCAAAATTTCGCCGGATTATGATCGTGCATTTAATTATTATCGAATTGCTTCAGATAGACATTCTTCACATGGCGCGTACAAACTTGCCGAAATGTATGAGTATGGAATAGGATTCAATAAATCGGTGGACTATTTTTTGGCAAAACGTTATTATGATAATAGTTTACAATACAAAGAGAAGATAGACTTTGACAGGAGATACCTTCATTCAAAATCAACCTTTAGTAAGGCTCATATAAATTGGGCATTATTGAGATTGCGATTCAAGTATTTGTTCAATAGAAAGGCATTTAAGGATGAGAGCGGTGGTTCTGATGTGGGATGGTTGAGTGCCTTTAGAAAAGTTGGAAAAAGAGCTAATAACGAACAACAACAAGACTCAACTTCCAGAGCGGATGCTCATCATGAAGGTACCAAATATGCCGACGATTACATTGAGGATTATGATATCGGAGATTATTTGGTCATATCCTTGACATTTATGTTTTTTGTAATATTTTTTGTTCAAAATGTGATTAGACAAGTAAGAAGAATGCGCAATGGACAGGGTGAAAATAATAATAATAATGAAAATGAGAATCAAGAAAGAGATAATAATAATGACAATATACAGAATGGTTGGAATGGTAATCAATTCAATTTTAGACGGGGAAACTTTGAATTTCATTTCTTTGCTATATGAGAAATTTGTAAATGTATAAATCAATATTAAATTGTAATGTCTTGAATGATATTCTTAAGCACGGGATTTCTCTTGAATAAAGCGGAACTATCAGTTTTCTTTTTGATGGGAGAGCTGTTCACAGTTTGAGGCAAATTGTAAATCGAATCTGCCTTTTGTGGAAGCATATAATACCATCCTTTGTCTTCTAAAAAGTCTATGAAAGTCTTCGTGGTTTCAGTAGTGGATAACGTGGACCTTGATCCAAGTATGATAAGCTTGGATTTGGCTCTGGTAATTGCAACATTAAGTCTCCTCCATTCTTTCAAAAGATCACCTGCAAATTTGTTTTTATTTGATCGAACAAGTGATATGATAATACATTGTTTATCTCTACCTTGAAATTGATCGGCTGTAAGAATTTCCAATTCAGTTTTCGATTTAAGATTCCTTTTCAACAAGGCTAATTGCGAACGATAAAATGACATAACACCAATTTGGGTCTCACAAACACCAGAGATGACCAAAGCTTTGACAATTTGTTGGATTAACCTAGCTTCAATGGGATTGACAATTACTTCACCACATACTTCTTCCTCAGCAGGAAGTTGGTCATAATCTAAAAATAATACTTTGTTCTCTTCCTTAAAAACAAGATTCATCCACTGTTCATCCTCCGGTACAGCATAATTGAATAGCTTTTCTACGGCAGCTGGATTTGGAATCTTTAAACTTTGATTAGCCACTTTTGAAGAGCCACACTTCAACCTGTTTTCATAAACTAATATATTTGAAAGTTGCATGATATCTTCACACATTCGATATTGGTAAGTCAAATTGCATGCTGCCTCTGGGTGAGCTTCAGCCAAGATCTTAAATAAAGATTGCGATAACCCTTGCTTAACTCTGGTATCAGGATGTAAAACCAATGGAGGCAATTGGTAATGATCTCCCACCATAATAAACTTCTCTGCCAATGCCAATGGACCAAGGGTAATTGGCAATGTGATTTGTGATGCTTCATCGACAATGCAATAATCAAAAAAAGTCCGCAAGTTGAAACAAATGTCGGTAATACCCAAGCAAGTCGTAGCAACAATTTTTGGTTTCATATAAGTATTGATATATTGCTCATAACTAGTGAGAGGTTCTTTCAAATTTGGAATGTAGTCGTGAATATCTTTATGAACCCTCAGAGGATGACCAATTCTCAAAAAACCAATATCAAGCTCCTTTAGTTTCAAAAGAATATTATCAACAGCTGAATTGGTATACGAAGTTAGTAAAATTGATTTGCCTTGGGAAACTAGCATTTTCAACAATTGAGCTATCACGGTGGTTTTACCAGTACCTGGCATTCCTAAAATCAACGAGTAATCATTGGTTGCAAAAACTTTCTCGAATGCAGCAATTTGATCCAGATTATAATAACGCTTGTTGGGAACATCCGGCTTTGTGTTTGAAAAAGTTGGCTCCTCCAAGTCAACAACCAATTTCCTAATTTTTAATGGACCACCAGGTAAAAACAAATTCAAAACATTAAATCTTGCTAATCCTAAACCATAAAACATTTCATCCTTATCAATCCGAAATCTTTTGTCTCCCGAATTATGTGTATTCTGAGGTTTTCTGATAACACTTTGAAGAACTTGATTATCATTTTTATTGAAGTTTTTCAACTTGTAATCATAAGTTATAATTCTTCTTCTCGAAGAGATAACAATAGTGTCTCGAGTGATCGACTTTATTACCCCATTTGTTATAGCAAAATGACCCTCTTCATCACTTATGATAACTCTATCATGAATCGTAAATTGCGCAGCTAAGAGATTGAATGATGATGCATTTTGAGCTTTGGTAAAAGTATACACAAATTGACGTGATTGCGACCTCTCACCATGTGCAGCAGAATAAACAAAGTTTGCGGTATCGTCATCGTTTGATTCTATAATTTTCATATTGTCAAAACACTTACCTTGTTCTTGTCTTTGCGCGACAGTCATTGTCCATAAATGTTTCACGGTTTTACTCAGTATATCTTCTTCGCTCGCTATTAACTCATCCCAATACTTGAAAAACTGTCGATATTTTTCGTTGTTCGCTATGCCACTTGTAATTGCTTTATATTCATTTTGATCAATACCCGACTCATTCTCAGTACCATTTTCAACTAAATGATTTAAAGTCATACATCCCGCTTTGACTTCGCACCTTTCACAGTCTGAACTTTTTAGTAATTCAGGTAGACTCAAATTGGATTTTATATGTTGGGATACTCTATTTCTTAGATTGACTAAGGAGCGAAGATCAGAAATTCTGATGTTACATTTCTTGGTAAGTTGCTCTTTCGTATAGACAAGCAAAAAGGAATTAATTTCCATATCATACCTATCTTTGAAAAGCAACGCATATAATGAAGCTTGAGCGGCATGACTAACGTGTTCTCTACCGGTCTTGATTTCCATAGGTATCAAAAATTTACCCTTAGTTTTTCCATTTAAAAATTTTGCAGTTATGGTGGCATCAATTTTACCCTTCATACCAAATACCGGCGATCTAATTTCTTCCTCAATATCCAATGCTTCTTCCACGGCAAACATTATCTTCTTCCTTTCAGAAGTTTCATCAATAAGGTTCTTTGAAGAGAGAGGTTTCTTGTAATACTTCTTAAACCAAGTCTCCAAGTAAGGTAAGTGCTTTTGAACTTCTCTTTTCACCAGCTCCGCATCCAGGTCAATACTAAAGATAGATAACAAATATTGATCTATCAAACCATCCAAAACTTCATGCATGAAATTAATATTCCAAGTTTCAGCAGCCATACACGCTTGGAAAACAAAATGGACAATCTCGCCAACAATCAATGGTATAGACAGGGTACCGGGAAATTTATATCTAGCAAGAATTACAGATTTTCTGGGGCAATTGATTTGTTGAGCAATGGTGGTTGCCGAGAGTAGTATATCTGGATTCCATATGAGTAAATTATGGTTATCATCAATTAGTTTGGGGTTTGATTCATCACTGATAATTATGTGGATAATGTCACCTCTCTGTAATTCTAACTCACAATACTCTCCTCGTACAATTATACGTGATTTATTTTTGTCTCCGTCTATAACCTCAAGTATAAATTGCTTCTGTGAATTTGGACCAAAATATTGTTCAATGATATTCAAGATCTTGTATCTTCTTAACACTGATCTGTCATATGCCAATTTTGAAACATCCTCCTCCTTTTCTTGAAATGAATTCTTTTCGATCATTAGATTTTCAAATTTTTGGATGCCTTCTTGAAATGATTTGGTAAATTTGGATGCGTTCAATGGCTTGGAACCAAGTACTGCCATTAGCTCCGAATCTTCATCTGAAAATGGATCATCTGAGGTGTCAAAACCATCAGTATCGTTTTGCGAGTTCTTTTGAGAAACTTCGTTGGCAGCCGACGACAATTTATCCTCGATGCCATCAATTTTCTGCACATTATTCTCAACAGCTTGTGACATTTTATCTAGGGCCTGTATTACTTCATTGTCATCATCGGAAAATGGATCTTCTGATTGCATAGTTTCATTTGCAATGTTACTTCTAGGTGACAGCACCAAATCTTTCTCACTAACACTGTCCTCTTTTTGCTCACCTTGTGGGATTCTTTCAAATTTATTTATCCAGTTATTTAATGTATTCTGGAAAGAATCTGAAATTACATTCAGCTTTGATTTAATAATGTCTCCAGATTTTGCTCGCTGTAGTGTAGGGGAATGTTGAGTTAGTCGCTTATGCCTGCTCTCACTGGAACTCAAGTCGGACAATGTCTTGTTCATCTTCGGAGTAATTAATGATGACACGTTTCTGAAATCGCTCCCGTATTTCGTCAAAACACATGCTGTATGCTCTGGATATATTTCTGAGTTTGATTTGTTATGAACAGTCTTCAAAGGCGATGACGACGGTAGTTCTTCTTTTTGTTCCTGCGCTTGTTGTTGCTGATGTTGTAAAATGTAATGCTCTTTGCCGTTAGGGCTTTCTCTCCATCTAATACCATCAAAACTATCATCCGAACTATCAGGTACCAAATTCAAATCTCTCTTTCCTTGTAGTTTCTTTGGATGCCTGTTATTTCTAACACCAGTATGCGTATTCTTTTTGGCTTCTTCTATTGGTTGAACTTTGCTGTCGAGTATATTAGCATCAACTGGCACGACTGGCGCCTCAGCTGGATTCTGCTTAGATTTTGAAGACGTGAGCTTATCCACTGGTCTAAAAAAATAAGATTGCTTTTTTGCCCGTTTTATCGGTAGTATTGCTTCATTATCATTTTGCCGTTTTGATTTAGTGCCAGCATTGGCTCTTTCACCAGCATTCTGGTGAGCCATTTTTGTTATAACTGTACGACTACTAAGGTAGTTGTAACTGGTATAAATGTACTACTTGTATAATTTGTTTATACTTATTTGTTGCGCGTAAGAAGGATTAAGATCGATCGCTTAGAATAAGCATCATTTATAGGAAAAACGTTCCCCAACTTGCAGCAAACTGTAAGTACTATCTGGGGCCACGCAATAAGCGAAAAGTGAGGAAGGAGCAATTCGTCTAGAAGGTCATCTTGGTTTTAATCTATTGAAACATAGCTTCTGTAGCAGATCAGCTGGAGCCAACAAACGTCATTAAATGCTACCAATTGTTACCCCACATGAATGGAAAGTGTACTAGCAAGAGGAAAAAGGCAATTACACAATTTTGGGATTATGCTAAAACTTGCTTAAATCATGAGTTTCGTTGCGTATTCATCTTGCAAGGCAAACTAGATCTTAATACGGGACACTAGCATTACCGTTAACTCTTGTATTGATGGAGATAGCAGCTTCTGTTTATATACAGTACTATTTTAGAAGTGAAAAAAAAAAGTCTCATCTCAAAAAATTTTCAAATAAAAGTTCCACATACAATAGTTTATCCGTCTAGCAATTCACCATCATCTACTAACTCAAATCATATATATATCCACTTTTTCATAACACTACTTATCTCTATCAGTGATCTTCGCTCATACATTGCTTATACAACAATACTCAACTGACGTTTCCTTTCACTTCTCAATCAGAACTGTTTTGGGATACTTTATACATATTGATAGATTTCTACTTTTCTACATTTAGTGCATTATATAAGAGTGATATAACTCAGATCTATACAAAACTTACTACAAAATGGCTTATGTTTTAACAGAAACAGCAGCAGGTTACGCTTTGTTAAAGGCTGCTGATAAAAAAATCCATAAATCATCCTCATTGATTGAAGATTTAAATACAGTTGAAAAAGTTGCTGATCAATTCAAAATTCATCGTTTTGAAAAATTTCAAAGCGCAGCAAATGCTTTAGAGGAAGCAAACGCTATAATGGAAGGTAAGGTTTCCGACAGCTTGAGAAAATTATTAGAAGATGCCAAATCAGATAAAAAAGCAACATTGATTGTCTCAGAAACTAAATTGGGTAATGCGATAAACAAATTGGGATTAAACTTCCAAGTCATATCAGATGCCGCCTCATTAGATTTGCATAGAGCTATAAAGGAATTCTTGCCTGAGTTATTGCCAGGATTAGATAATTCTGCTTTAAGCCAAATGTCATTAGGGTTAGCCCATTCAATTGGTCGTCATAAATTGAAATTTTCTGCTGATAAAGTTGATACTATGATTATTCAAGCTATTGCCTTATTAGATGATTTGGACAAAGAATTGAATACCTACGCTATGAGATGTAAAGAATGGTACGGATGGCATTTCCCAGAATTAGCCAAGATGATTACAGATTCAGTTGCTTATGCCAGAATTATATTGACTATGGGTGTTAGATCAAATGCCGCGGTAACAGATTTATCGGAAATTTTACCAGAAGAAATTGAAGAACAAGTTAAGACTGCAGCTGAAGTTTCTATGGGTACCGAAATTACTGAAAATGATTTAGATAATATTAGGGCTTTAGCTGAACAAATTATTGATTTTGCTGCCTATAGAGAACAGTTGTCGAACTACTTGTCATCTCGTATGAAGGCAATTGCTCCAAATTTGACTGCAATGGTAGGTGAATTAGTAGGTGCCAGATTAATTGCACATGCTGGTTCTTTAACTTCTTTAGCTAAAGCTCCTGCTTCGACTATTCAAATCTTGGGTGCTGAAAAAGCTCTATTTAGAGCTTTGAAAACTAAACATGATACACCAAAATATGGTATAATTTATCATGCTTCATTGGTTGGCCAAGCCTCCGGTAAAAATAAAGGTAGAATCGCCAGAGTTTTAGCTGCTAAGGCTGCTATTTCTTTAAGATACGATTGTTTTGACGAAGAAAGAGATGAATCGGACGATTTCGGCTTGGAAAATAGAGCTAAAGTTGAAAGCAGATTGAGTCAATTAGAGGGCCGTGATATGAGAACAACTTCCAAAGTAACGAGACAGCAACAAAAGATTGACATAACTGAAGCTCGTGCTTATAATGCTGATGCCGATGCACCAGATTCGGCTCCAGCAGCAGATTCAGATGATGAAGAATCTGAAACTGAAGAAGTCGAAGAAAAGAAAGAAAAGAAGGAAAAGAAGGAAAAGAAGGAAACGAAAGACAAAAAAGAAAAGAAGGAAAAGAAAGAAAAGAAAGAAAAGAAAGAAAAGAAAGAAAAGAAAGAAAAGAAGGAAAAGAAAGATAAAAAGAGAAAGAGAGATGAAGATGAGGAAGATGTATCATCAAAGAAACTGAAGAAAGACAAAAAATCCAAAAAGTCAAAGAAAGAATAAGGTCAGAGAATATAATAAATGTACATTTCGTTAAAGGAGAGGTAAATTGGTATTTAGGGTTGTAAAATGTTCTATAATCCATCTGTAAATTTAATATATATCATATAAAGTATACTTGATCATTATATGCAATCTATATACAACAAATTCAATCTAAATCAGGAACATCATCTCCCATCTCAACATCAGTTTCGCTTCGATCATTATTCTGATTCGCGCTATTGGTGTTGCTCGTGTTGCCACTGGCATTGATATTAGCGTTGACAGTATTACCAGGTTGGTTTATATTTCTTCTCATTTCTCTACCATTGACAAATACTCTTCCATTGCCCAGTGTCATTCTTTCAAGGGTGTTCATTAATCCTGCTGGTAATACATTTCCAATTCCTTGTAAAACTGCATCTGGGATCATATCAGCCAAAGTTTGAGTATTTGAGTTTTGACTATCATCCTGTCTTGTACCATGTTCCGTGTTAATGTTACTGCTGATATTATTGCCACCTAAGGTTGGTCCGTCTGAGCCAATACCTGTTCCATTTGGTTGTCCGTCTTCATTGTAATTCTGATTATCGGATTCATTATTTCTATTTGCACTAGCGACATTTCCAAATCTGTTTAATATTTCTCTAAAGTCAAAGGTGTTATTATTTAGATTTGGAGTACCAAAAGTGGCAGCAACATTGACTTCCGTATTATCATTAGCTTCATCAACATTTTCCGGGCTGTTGTCATTATTTGCGCCCGAGCGTCTAGAAATGGGACCCACTTGAGCAACAGTTGCTGTTTCCATACCATTTCTTGCAAGCATATTTTGTGCAACCTCGGGAGTTAAGATGTTAGGTCGATTAGTATTTGCTCTCTCGGAAAGAGTTCTCAACGAGGAATCTCTATAAATAGGCAAATAAGTAAAATGATCTCTATCAGCTTCTGGGCCTAGAGCACGTAAATGCGCCAAAATTCTTCTAACCTCACTGACTATGCTTTTTATACTTTGCTCAGGCTCATTCTGTTGATAAGCCCTCTTTTCAGTCAAAGCAATTGCACCACTTAATCTTTCAACAAATTGAGGTAGTACTGTTTTGATTCTAATATCTTTGTATTCCGCAATAAATCCGGGATCTTCAGGAAAATGACTGGGCAAAAGCTCACCCACGGTAGATTTCAATGCAAATAAATAACATTCTAAAGCAAGTAATCCATTCCCCATATAAAGATGACAGTATCCTAACTGCGCCCAGGCAGGTGTAAATGCACGATCTATCATAAGGGCGTTATTCAAATCGTCAATAGCTTCGGGTACACAATTAAGACCTATAAATGCAATTGCTCTATTAGTGTAAAGTTGTGGATCGTCGCTTGTATTGAATCTCGGACTTATTTCTAATGCCTGAGTATAAACCTTAATGGCTTGACCAAAACACAAATTGGACATTAAATTATTACCTTGTTCTCTCAATTGATTCAATAGCTTATCTTGCTTTTCCCGCTTTTCATCTATATTATCAGCTGAGATCTGTAAATAAGAAATGAAAACTCGCTTGAATGCATTCGCAAGTCTATCTAGTGATACATTTCTCTCGAAATCTTGTTTTAAATGACGTACAGCAATATTTCGAAACGAAGCATAATCTTCTTGAATATTAAGTTGTTGCAAGTATTCACCACAATAAATTTTCACATTATCGACTATGGTTTTTTGCTGGTCTAAAATTAAATCGGGGTATATCTGAAAGCTCTGCAACAAAATCGTGGCTGTCTTTAAATTGGCATCTTTTCTGCACCCAGAGCTTTCAAAGGCATGGTTTCTATTTTGATTAATGCATTCTATCAAAACTTGAGTTGACATTCGAGGAAGCTCAAAATGACTTGAATTATAACCAACCAAAATACTATTAATCATACCTATTTGGGATTCCAATCTCTTGCCACTTGTAATAAAACGATCACTATCTAACCGGAAATTTCGACTTATCTCTTGTTCAAATCCATCTAAAGCTACAATATCAAGTGCATTAATAACGATGCGAAGATCGATTACATTTGATTTCTTCAATTTCTCAACATGTGTGCTAAGGAAACTCTTGAAACCATTTGCCAAAAAATATCGTAATGTAGAATCTTCAATTTCGAACCCGTTCGTTGACATTATTGATAAATCGAATGATTAGATTGAAGGATATTTGGAGTGATAAATATCGTTGATCAACAGCCTAGACTAAAAAAAAAAAGAGAAAACAAAAATCGGTATAGCTATATTAAATTATTTTGCACTGGAAACCTGATTAGAGTCTCAATTATTACTTTTATTATTTTGCCACTACAATTTAGAATCCATAATAATGTTATTACCCAACCTTTATTCCTCATCAATGCCCTCGGGACAATCGTCAATATCACCTGAAATACCACCGAGCTTATTAACTCCCCAAAATTGTGTATCTCCTTCACGCATTAGAGCATTTTTAAGACATTCAAGACGCTTGACTGATGATTCAATAAAAACACATTTGAATGAAATTAAGGAAGAGGACTGTTCCAGGTATTTCGGAGAGCAAATTGCTCCGCAATGGCAAATGAGAGGAGAAATAATTGACTATTGTGGAAGTTATTCGAAGCAATTACGAGTAAAAACGTCACAGGGAAAAGCAGTATATACAAATGGTTTAGATGCCGAAGAAATATCTCAAAAATTTGATTTAAGAACTGATCCCTATGCTTACAGAAACTACAAACGGAAATTGGATGAGCAATTCGCCCAATGTGATGCCTTGGATAATTGGACGCATAATGAAGAAACTGTTGAAAAGATAGTTCGCGATCAAACAGTAGAAGTATTTAATGACAAATGCTATTATCAAGACTGGATGCAAGAATTCAGGAAAATAGCGTTTTCATAACGCGAGACATTTAATTTAATGTGTGTTTATATTTTTCTCCCTGTAAATATTTAAATGAATGATAATTTCTATAATTATTGTCTTTTTTGATCTATTACTTTTGATGAACTGCGGCGGCAGCAGCAAATGCAAATTTTGTAGCTTGCCTTTGAGGAGGTATAGATTGGGAAGGTGGACCACTGGAGGAAGAAGAAGTAGATGATGATGATGCTGGAACACGTACTGTTTTCCTACTCTTTGGCAGTTTTTTTGTCAATTTCTTTTTGCCATTGTCATGTTTAACTTCGTGGGCACTAGACTTTGTTGACGAAGCAGTATCTGAAGAAGCTCCTTGTTCCAACGAAAGCTCTCGGGCTATCAATAAACAATCAATCCATCCATGGTTTTTACCGAGCACAATTTCATTGCCACTTTTATCAACAACTTTTACAATGTTAGGTATCTTCTTTCGTTCTTTATCACTAATTCTTTTCAAAAATATTAAATCACCACCTTCTTTGATCAACTCAATAATCAAATAGCCATATACTTCATCCGCTACAGGTATCACTTCACCCTCATCATCGACTGCATTTTCAAATTCATAATCATACATCAGATAATCACTGCCTTTGTTGGCTTTTAAATCAATCAACATTACATTCAAAGCACTATCGATAAAAAAAACTCTTGCCATATTGGTAACTACCGTAATAACAACTTTTGAATCTCGATCGAGTTTATCTTGATGATCAGCTATAAGTTGGTCCAATACAGAATCATCTAAAGCCTGAAATTCTTGTCTGTTCAAATATTTATTACCTAATTGCAGTTTGTAAATTGTATCCATTTTGAGTATTTTTTCATTGGTATTCAAAAGACAAGAAATTTCTCTCAATTTGATTGTATTCTCCAGCAGATTCTTTTTTAGAGTAGGTGAAGCTTTGATAAGTGGAGGATTAGATGGACTGGTCTTACTATAGGATTTATTTGGTTGTTGATTTGCGAATGCGGCAGCCGCGGCCGCAGCAGTAGTAGAAGTAATGTTTGAAACCTTTCCAGAAGAGTGAGAAACATTCTGTTGCCTTGGCAGTGGCAGTTGTTGATGCTGATGTTGTTGTCGTATTTGCGGCAGTTGCTGGACAGCAAGAGTATTATAAGTGCTTTGCATAGCATGGGTAAATGCGGTATTTGTTCTTAGGTTTGTATAACGTGGTTTTCTAGTTTCAGTTGGTAATGGTGGTACAGACTGTTGAACAGGAGGTGGGGTGAGTGGTTGAACTAGTGGAGCAGCATTACCGGTTGTACTATTTCCATTGTTGTGTTGCATGGAAACAGAGCCCTGTGGTGCACTAATATTTCTTTGTAAAGGAACCCCTGGAGGCGAGATTTGTTGTGATTGCGGAGAGAAATTAGCATTATATGGCATACCTGACACTGGCCCTAACTGAGGAGTTGTAACGGTTTTCTTTATGGTAGTAGGAGGCTTAAAAGACTTCTTTGCAGCTATTGATGGAATGATCCCAAAGTCCGATGCTTGAATTTGTGATTGTAATTGCTGGTAAGAGTTTGATTTGTTCATATTTCTATTGGACCCATTTTTTAAAGTAGGCGGCATTGCAGGCATAGTTTGCTGGGGTGAAGAACCAAAACTTTCAAATCTAGGAACTTTTCTATGCCATATGAAATTTAAATCATCCCAAGGAACATCATGAAACCATCTTGATGCCATGATTTGTGGTATCGTGGACCTGTATTCGGGTTCTGCAACAAATATCAGTTCAAGGATTTGTATAACATCCGGCGGTAATGGTATTTGAGTTCTATATGTATATTCGACGTTGATAATCTTTTGAAATGTTAAATATTCTGTGCCACCTTTGAAAGGAGGTACACCATGGAAGAACTGATAAAGTATACAACCTATTGCCCATACATCAGATTCAAAACCACATATATTGTATTTAAGAAGTTCTGGTGATACATATTCTGCAGTTCCAACAAAGGAACCTTTTCTATCATTATTTTTATCAGTATTAGGAATCGCGCCAACGGTATTGTAATCGATCTTCTCATCAGAAGAATCATCACTCTGTCCTAATAGTTTTGCGGCTCCAAAATCAGTTATTTTTAAATTAAAATCATGCCCAACCAATATATTCTCGGGCTTTAAATCACGATGTATGACCCCTTTCAGATGGATAAACTTCACTGCATCAAGTATTTGACACATATAAAACTTCAGCACTGGCTCTGATAATGATCCGAACTTCCTAATGATCGACAACAACTCTCCATATTCAGCGAAGTCTAACACAAAGAATAAACTGTTTTCATCTTGAAAAGTATAGTACAATTGAACAATCCCAGGATGCTGCTGACCCAATCTATGTAAAGTTGTTTTCTCAATATTGACATACTTGATTTTATCTTCTTTTGCTATATGTCTTTTGGATAATACTTTTATAGCAAATGTCCTATTGGTATATTTGTCTAATGCTGAATAAACTGTTGAATATGAACCTTCACCTATTCTGGTACCAAATTGATAATCTCTTGCAGACCGACGTTTGGCTACTTGTTGCTGAGTTTGTAGTGCGGGTGGTACCGGTTGCGATTGTGATTGTGATTGAATCTGTTGCGGTTGGGAAGAAGATGGCACGGAAGGAGGTGTAGATTGAATAGATAAGTTTTGAAGATTGTTTAAACTTGACATTATCTTCTCATTTGGTATTTATTTACTTATTTATTATATGTAGAAGCCTGTAACTCAAATATAAAGCGAAGTGGCGACCAAATCTGTCCGTTGTGGTGTTTAAATTACGAGTTGAACTTGGACTCACTTTAAGCGTTGGATCTTTTTTTCTTTGTGTGGAAACAGACTTTGTTTGTACTTCGTTCAACAAGACTGAAAATAGTACACAAATAACGCACAGACAGCAAAGAAAACGATCAACAGGTTTTACCGTCAGGGAATCATCTTTGACTGAAGTCTGACAGAGCTTGAAAAATAGGTTGATTTAGTTCGAGGTATTATCACCGTTTAGAACATATAACAATGATAGATATGGGATTGAGCCGAGCAGTTTGTAATTCTCCCGAAATTGTAAAAGAACTGCTGAAAACTGACCACTTTCAAATGTCTTTCTCTTTTGATCGTCGAATATATTTAAGATTACTGCCAGTGTTGCTGTCGGCGATTTCCGTAGCTCTTTGGGTTTTGCTCGAAGCCAATCTTTTAAAATAAATGTTGCTAAAGATTGCGTAGTAACAGAAGACGTATATCGAGAAGATATTTAGAAGTCGAAAATATAGGGCAGTTCATTAGATAAATTGATTTCAGTTGGATTCAGCTCTCTTCCGATGTAAGACCGCTCTTTATGTCCCTTCAAACGGGAGAATGAAGTCGTTTACCAATCAGAGAGCTGCGTTTATTGTGAAATGAGCGATATTGATATGGATAATCAAAGAATTGAAATAAAAAACATCCATTACAATTGGTGATGGGAGTATACCGCACGGTATTATTTCGGAAATGCTTATCAGGTCATTGTAAATGAATCATATTAACCTAAGGTGTCCTAAATAGTGTGGTCTTTCTGTATATATTCCGTGATGACACACAACGTGCTGGTAGTAGTCTTCAAAGGGAATAAACTTAGTTTATCGTGACTGCGGCCATGCTGTTACACATTTTACTCCAGGTGCTGTAGCAACTGTTTTAGTTATTCTTGCACGTACAGCACTATCAACACTTTTTTTTTCAATTTGACACTTCTATTTCCAAAAACCGTATTTACAGCCACTATAACCAACGCGTTAGAGATAGCGCATCCATAGTAGACGACATCAGTGTTGCATTAGAGAATGAGAGCTTCAGTTCCAGTACTGCGATGTGGCATACTAGTATGCAATACAACATATCGACTTGGAAAACGAAGTATCAGTCTGGTACCTTTGTCATCAAAATCCAATTTTAGTCATCTTAAGAGAATATTTGATGATCAAAAGTATTTTAATACTTTTAATAGAAATGCAATTTTGTCAATATCCTCAATTTTCGGAGCAACCCACACGGGACTTTTCAAAAATGAATATTTATCTACAGCTCACGGACTTGTTGAGTTTTCCAAACAATCTTTAGCTCAGGCTAAACAGCTCGTGCGGGATATGCTACTGGAAGTTGGAAACCATCAAGGAAAAGTAACTTACATCAAAAAACTCGATCAGTTGTCTGACATTCTATGTCGTGTGATTGACGTTGCTGAGTTTATACGAGTGGTTCATCCAAGTACCAAATGGGTAAATGCGGCTCAACAAACTCACGAAATAATGTATGAATTCATGAATCAGTTAAATACAAACGTGGAATTATATTCCAATCTTCGAGATATTTTAAAAGATCCAGATGTGGTTGCAGAATTAAGTGATGAAGAAGTCAAAGTTGGTGAATATTTGAAACAAGATTTTGAAAGGTCAGGTATACATATGGATCCTGAAACTAGAAAGAATTTCGTATCTATAACTCAAGAAATTTCATTATTAGGGTCTCAATTTGGGAACGATATAAACAGTTTGGAGTCATATTGGTGTCTGATACAGAAATCCGAATTCGAAAGCATAGAAGATGCTAGTTTACGCAGTGACATCAAACTGTATCAATCAAAATATAATCATAATAAAGAACCAAATATGATTTACGTTCCCATTATTGCTCACATTCCATATTCTATCTTAACAAATTGCTCATCAAATTCATTAAGAAAGAAGATTTGGATAGCATTACACAACTCACCAAAAGAACAAATTGAAGTTTTAAATAAATTCATATCATATAGAGCTTTGTTGTCTAAAATGTTGGGTTATGATTCGTATGCTCATTATCAATTAGAGCATAAAATGGCCAAGAATCCTAAGAATGTTGTAACATTTTTATCAAATTTACAGAATTCTTTAAAAAATAAGGGTGTGCTTGATGAATTAAGGCAATTATCTCAATATAAGAATCCTCGTCCAGTCACAGATGATGAAATCATCGACGACGTTAAACCGTGGGATAGAGACTTTTTGTTGGCTCAAATTCAACAAAAGGATTGTGTTGAACACCATCAAAATAAGAATATTTCCAACTACTTTTCAGTAGGAACAGTTATAGCAGGTTTGAGTAAACTATTTGAAAGTTTATATAATGTATCATTTATACCGGAAGCTTCGTTGAAGGGAGAAACTTGGGATTGTCATCAAGTTCGTAAATTAAAGGTAGTTGATAATGAAGTTAACAAGACTTTGGGATACTTGTATCTTGATTTTTGGTCAAATAAAGTTTTACCGTCACATTTTACAATCGTATGCCTGAGAAGATTAAACACTGAAATTAGTAGTGAATCAGCCGAAAATATGAGACGCCTAGTTCAACTAGACGATAATTACCAATTACCTGTAATCTCCCTCGTTTGTAATTTTAGCAAACCAACAAATATTTCTATAGGCAGATTTGCAGGAATTGAGAATGACAAGCCAACGTTATTATCATTAGATCAAGTCGATACCATTTTTCATGAAATGGGGCATGCAATGCACTCAATGATTGGAAGAACTGAATTACATAATTTGTCAGGAACCAGATGTGCAACAGACTTTGTGGAATTGCCATCAGTGTTGATGGAATCATTTAGCAAAGATCTGAGGATTTTAAGTGAAATTGGACGTCATTATGAAACCAACGAAAAGATACCCTTAGAAGTCTTATCACAAGCTCATAAACATAGAGGTACGTTAGAAGCCTGCGAAATATTTATGCAATCCAAGATGGCAATGTTGGACCAGATGCTACATAACGAAGATATAGTTTCGTTATTATCCCAAGATTTTGATGCAGTAGATTCTACAAAAATATATCACGCGCTTGAGTCAAAATTACGAGTATTTGCTGATAAATGGTCGACATGGCATGGGAAATTTCCCCATTTATTTTCATATGGAGCAGTGTATTATTCCTATCTTTTAGATCGTGCCATCGCTGAGCAAATTTGGCAAGGAGTATTTAGTAAGGATCCTTGGGATAAAGAAGCTGGTAAAAAATACAAAGAAAGTATATTGAAATGGGGTGGTACTAAAGATCCTTGGGAATGTCTCGCTGACACTTTAGAGAATGAAGAATTGAAAAAGGGTGATTCTAGAGCTATGGAGATTATCGGTCAAAATAGTAATTTGTAGATACAAATAAGCCACATCCTGTAAATAGAGTAAAAATACAATCCTTTGCAAGCATTTCCAACTCTAGTGTTTCACATTTCAGACTTTTGGGCTCTATTTTGGATTCTGGAGTTGACAAAAGGTGGGGTAGACATCTAGAATTAATTTCGAGAGCTATACTTGAACCTTCCTAATTGTTCATCTCTCCCTATAGATATTCTCTAATTAGGCTTTAGGCTTTGTGTCATCAATGGCGGCTGCAAAGAAGTGGAGAATCTGGACGGGAACAGCTAAGTATACTGTCAACGAGATCCTTCATATAAGGTAACAATATAAATGTGCGGCATATGAACACATCCATAACAAAATAGAATCAAAATTGCCTTACAAATTTCCAGGTGCAAAGTGGAGCATATTACAGTTAGATAAAATGACACAATAAGTGGAAGTCGATAACAAAAAAATGGTAGTCAATAAATTGATTGACGAAACATCCTTATCTATTCTCATAATTCAATCACATTTTCATAGCGCTTCTTAATGCAAGTACGCATCATAAGGAGGATAGTAGTCAGGTGACATGTCATGTCATATCGCTTTCGTTTTCTATTTTTTGTATTCTCCAATGCGTTGTGCATTTTGATGGTTTATCCGATGTGATGATTTCTTTTTTTTTTTTTTCCTTTTTTGCTTGGCTTAACTTTTCTTTTTTTTTTTTTCCGTTGTAATTCGAAACTACAACTGCAAGGATATTTTCACTTTCAAATTGCCTTGCGATGCAACGCAGTTATTACACTTTGCAGGAAATCTTGAACCAATAATTTACAAGAGTTTTATAGAACCATTTGCTTTCATGAGACCAGCAGATTGTTTTTTATTGTTTAAAAGGTATTTTGAAGTTTAGTAATCTACTCATACATATACGCATTTATCTCAACAAATTAAATTGCAGTAGTTTTGATGATTGGTATATGACTTCCTTTGCTTCCAGTGACGTGTGGCCGGCCATAGTTATTTCCTCTCGCGTCGATTCCAGCACTGTTAACTTCATTTTAAGAAAACTAGTTTCTCATTTTTCTTACGAATTATCTCATTGATTACTTTGCCCGCTTCTGCTTCCCCAATCTTACTGCTGTTAGTTCTTTGTTCTGACATTTGTTTCCATTCTCCTTTTTTTTTAAATTTGTTTTTCTTTTTTTTTACTATTTTCAGTTGTCTGATCTGATCCATCATATAAATAAAATTGTAGTTCCTTCCCACTTCTGTCTCACGTAACTTGAAAGGTTCTTTGCTTTTGGATCTTTTTCTCATACCTATATTCACTTCTTAATTAATCTTCAACAAATCTTTTCGTCATCATGTTGAGGAATTATACAAAAGAAAAGTCCCCCGTACTAGAAGTGAAACCAGAAGAATTTGGTTACGATGATTCAGATTCACCGTATATCACAACTGATTCAGTGACCGAAGAAAATAAGTCAGCATGGACAAGATTTCGCGATTCATTCAAAAGAAAGCAAGTTGATGAAGAAGTAGCAAATGAAGCAGGAAAGCAATTAGCCAAGGGTATATCCAAGCGCCATTTGATTTTAATGTCTCTTGTCACCGGTATAGGTACAGGGTTGCTTGTTGGTTCAGGACAAGTTTTAAACAAGGCTGGGCCATTATTTGTAATAATCGGATACGCTATTACTGGTTCATTTTTGTATCCCACATTACAAGCAGCTGGTGAAATGGCTGTGAATTATTCAAACTTGTCGGGTGGGTATAATAACTATCCTCGTCGATTTGTCGATGAATCTGTGGCATTTGCTATAACATGGAATTACTGTATACAATGGTTGAGTGTTATATCCATCGAATTAGTTACTGCGGCAATGACGATTTCGTATTGGAATGCCTCCATCAATGCTGATGTTTGGGTTACTGTTTTTTATGTTGTAATTTTAGCAATCAATTTCATTGGTTCAAAAGGTTACGGAGAAGGTGAGTTCATTTTAGGATCTTGTAAGGTTTTGATGATTGTCGGGTTTATAATTATGGGTATCGTTGTAGATGTTGGTGGTGGCCCAGAAGGAGAGTTTATTGGTGGAAGGTATTGGCATAACCCTGGTTTCCACACAAACTTTAAAGGATTTGTTTCTGTGTTTGTTACCGCTGCATTTAGTAATGGTCAAAGTGAATTTATTGCGCTAAGCGCAGCTGAACAACCAAATCCTCGTAAGGCTATACCTACTGCTTGTAAGTTAATTTTTTGGAGAGTTTTGGTATTATTTTTAGGTTCTTTGACTATCGTCGGGTTATTGGTACCTTACAACTCTGATAGATTATTGGGTTCTGGTGGTGGTGGTTCTCATGCTTCTCCGTATGTTTTAGCAGCAGCATTACATGGCGTTAAGGCAGTTCCTTCAATTATCAACGCTGTCATTTTGTTGTCTGTTACATCAGTTGCCTCGTCTGCGTTGTATTCATCGTCTAGAACTTTACAATCATTAGCAGAGCAAGGATTCGCCCCCAGTTGGTTTAATTATATTGATAGATCAGGTAGACCACTACGTTCCCTTGCTTTTTGTGCATTTGTTGGTTTATTTTCATTCATTGCTGCCTACAAGAAGCAAGAAACTGTCTTCAATTGGCTTTTGGCAATTTCTGGTTTGTCTCAGATTTTCACCTGGGCAGGTATTTGTATCTCACATATCAGATTTAGATCGGCATTAAAGTACAATAATATTTCAACAGATGCACTCGGATATGTTGCTTCCACTGGTATTTGGGGTTCATATTATGCAATAGTTTGGTATTGCTTAATTCTTATAGCGCAGTTCTATATTGCTTTGTATCCAGTTGGATCTGGCAAACCAAATGCTGAAAGTTTCTTCCAAAATTATCTTGGTGCTCTTGTTTTGCTATTGTTTTACGTTTGTCATAAATTGTGGAGTCGTAATTGGACACTATACATCCCAATTAAAGATATTGATATCAATCTTGACAGAACTATATTCGATGAAGAAATTCTAAACTTAGAAAAGGAGGAAGAAAAGGAGAAATGGCAAAGAACACCGTTCTTCGCAAAATTTTTCAGATTTATGTTTGCATGATGTTAAGTGGACTGGATATTGATTCTCATTGTATTATATAAATTGCGACGAATTTTTTTTATTATTTAGTATTTTTAATGAAATGGCATAGGAATTGGATTACAAATTTGGTTATTCAACATTGATCACCAGACTCTCGTGACATTGGTATAGAAGCCTCTGCTTAGGTGCCACTGTAGTTACTGGAATAGCAAATTGTCTTGCTTGCAATTGAAGTGTTTTTTCGCCCCATCTGCGAAACAATAAAAAATCACTTCCATGTTCTAATTTTACCCAAGTTTAGCATTCCACCAGTTCAATAATGATAAGACTGGTACGTGGATATGCAAGTAAAGGTGGTAAAAACACGTCAACACTATTAAGGGCTCAACTAGATATAAGTGATATAATTTCACGCCCGCAAGTATATCAATCATCAATTAAAAGAAGACAATTACCCAATGATTTACTAGATAATGTTGAGTATATAGTTGCTTCTCATCCTAAGCTATCGTACCATTTTAGCAAGATAAATGATCTAAAAAAGCAACGAGAAGCATTAGCTGAACAATTGAAGAAAAAAAATAATGATTATCCTGAAGAATTCGAAGCTAGGTTAAAGGAAATCAAACAGGAATTGAAACCTTTGGAAAAGTATGTTAAAGATTTACAAGAAAGCATGTATGTCAGGGCAGAATCATTGCCCAATCTCATTGACGAAACTGTTCCACAAGATCCTTTGGAGCAAGATATTGTGCAATTCATAAATTGTGATTCCGAAAAAGATGCAGAAACTCGTCTTCCACGATCTTTACACGATCACAAATCCGTCGGTGAAAATTTCAACATATTGGATTTTAATGTGGCTTCAAGAATTTCAGGATCTTCTTGGTATTATCTAGTTGGTGATGGTGCATTATTAGAACAAGCTTTGATTCAATATGCTCTTTCAAATGCAAGAAAACATGGGTACTTAATGATAACACCGCCGTCCATAGTGAAATCGGAAATTGTGCAAGCATGTGGATTCAAACCAAATGATCAAAATGACGAGAAGCAAGTATACGAAATTGAAGGGGAGAATAAATCCTTAACCGGGACAGCGGAGATTCCGTTAGGTGCTTTTCACAGCTCATCTATACTTCCTAATGGTACTAAATTTCCGAAAAAATATGTTGGAATTTCGAGATCTTATCGTGCAGAAGCTGGCGCAAGTGGAAAAGATACTAAAGGATTATATAGGGTTCATGAATTTACTAAAGTTGAATTGTTTCATTTCACAACATTAGATAAAGCAAAACAAGAATTAGAAGATATAAAGGATTTCCAAGTAGAAATTATCAAGGAATTAGGTCTTTCTGCAAGAGTATTGAATATGCCTACATCTGATCTTGGTTCTCCAGCCATGAAAAAATATGATATTGAAGCATGGATGCCTGGAAGAGGATCTTGGGGTGAATTAACAAGTTGTTCCAATTGTGGCGAATACCAGGCCAGAAGACTAGGAATACGCTATCTTACCGAAAATAAAGACAAAAAGATTTCTCATGTTTCGACTTTGAATGGTACCTGCATGGCGATCCCGAGGGTTATTGTTGCATTAATTGAACAGAATTATAATCCGGAAACTAATGAGATTAAAGTGCCGGAAGTATTACAACCATTCATAGACGGTAAAGATAAAATTATTCCCAATTGAATAGAACTGTACATAAATTTACTAAATTATTGTATAAATTAAAGTTTTCTTTTATCACTCTTCGTCGGAATTATTGGTGAAATCTAAATTCTTGTTCAAAAGAGTTGGTGTGCTTGCAATTCGTTTTCGTTTATCAATAAAGTCTTTGTTTTCAATTTCCTTCACATTGTCCTCGTGAAATTTTCTCAATTTATCCATTCTCGCAAGTAAGCTAACATTTGTTGAAACAGTCGTATTCTTAATATCATGTACTAATTCTTGATACTTGCCTTGAAGCATTTTGTAATCTTCAAATTTTTCGCAATAACGCTTGAAAAGCTGCGAATATTTCTCTTCCAATTTACTAATCTTATCTTCCATTTCCTTTTCTTTTTTTATTAGTTCATCTTCTCTTTTATTATTTTCAACTGACTTATCCTGAGGTTTATCGACGTCATTTATTGCTTCCAATCTGGAAAGTATTGTATTTAGTTTCTCATCATTTGTCAACACCTTTTTTAGCTGATCCATGCCGCTCAATATCCCTTGTAATAAATTAACTGATTTTTCGTCCAAAGTGACGGATTTCAATTCAGCAACAATTGGTTCTGCTATTTGATGAATCAAATCCGTTGGAGCTAAACTGCTCTCGATCGTATTCAACGTTTCTTGGAGCCCCTTTATGTGAGTAACTGTATCATTGGTTTGATTTTGAGACTGTATAAGTTTGTCCAATTGAGAGGTTATGCTGTTTAACTTTTCGTGTCGAGGCAAGCATTTTTCACATAACTCCTTCAATTCGTTTTGTCTATTGTTTTGTATTGTGATTTGTGATTTAATATAATCGTGATTCGTTACTACTTCGTTCAATTTCTCAAAAGCAAATTTATTTAGACGGGATTCCTCATTCTTTATTAGCACATTCGTGAGGAGCTCTTTGATCTCCGATTGCCTGTCATTTTGCGCCGAAAGCTGTAATTTTAGGGACTCGTTATCCAATAGCAAATTTTTAATTTCTCCAAGCTCTTTCTTCGTTTCATCACCTTTAGTGTTATCCATGGACCATTGTTTCTCCAAGCCTACTCTGAATTCAGATTGTTTATTGTCGAGGAGTAAAAAATGAGACTTTATGTGTTCATTGTATCTGCTAAATAACTCCTTCACTTTTTCTATTTCCATTTTCATTTCGGTATACCCATCTATATCTCTCTGCTTCTCTGACAGTTTCAATAATGCCGTTATTTCTTCAGAGACCTTCTTTAGGGAATCATTGTTTATACCTAGTTCTAAATCTTTGAATCTCTCCAGTCTGTCAGTCGCTCTCAATTCATCTAATCGACTTATAATCTGTTTCATATCAGCTTTGGTAGCATTTCCCTCAGTCATTACTTCCTGAGAATAATTGACAACATTTTTCAATAATTTGTTTAAATTTTCATTATTGTTCTTCAGTCGATCAAATAACTGGTTCAAGTCAACGCTCGTCTGTTTTGAGAATAATTCAATATTATGCAATTGCTGTTGAATTTCCTCTTGAGTAGCATGAAGTAAATTCAAATGTTCATCAAGAGCATCATTCTGCGAAAATTTCAATTTTCCAATTTGATTCTTGGCCTTGTTTGGTGATATCGGTCTTAGAGCCTTTTTGTATATTGGTGATGCTGACGATGACGATGAATCACCTCTAGTTGGAGTTGTTGGTACATTTTCTTTGTTATTCATTGCGGGTTCATTGATCGTTTTGATTGTTTTGACGAATCTAGGCTTTTAATCTGAAACAGGTTTGTTTACATTTGATTAAGGGTTTTTTTTAGCGATATATGTAATACTCCATTCACATTCAACTATCGATCAGTAGATACCCATACAACTAACAAGCACATTTATCTGCTGAAGTTTACAAATCTTCAGCTTAGTACAAAAAAGCAACCATAATGACGTCGTACAATTTAATACATAATTGATGGTAATCACATAACCAAAAGCATTGCTCAGCCCATACTCGAAGGTTTCTCCTCATGATTCGTCATATCGAGCTCAGATTAGTATTAAATGTAATGACTTTAATGCTAGAGGAATAGAGTGCCCAATTTAATACAGAAAAGTAACTGCAAAGCATTAACTGCAGCCAAAACATCCCAATTCCTCAGCTTACTTGGCAGAGAGACATCGGTCTCTTTTTTACTTCTCATTTTCGTGTCATTGTCTACTTTGACGTTTATCAGAAACGCTGATTAAGCCTTGAGCAATAATCCTAACGAAAGGCCCCACATAATGAGGAGTAGTGTCAATATGAATATGCATGGTGAAATAAGTCGATGAAACAAACGAAAACGATTGCTTCACAACGTCGGAAAGGACAAACTGCTACCAAATGTATTCTGCTACACACCACTACACGCGGACGCACTTAGTAGGTTAAACACCTTTGTTTTATTCATCCATATATACACAAATTCCCAAATATTAAAACCCAAATTTACTTTTCAAAGCCGAACTGTAGAAGGATTTCTTCTGATCTTCGTAACCTTCACTGAAAGTTTCACTCACGTTATTAGCATAATCATTAAAAGTTTCTTCCACATTTTGAATACCACTCTGTAAACTTCTCAAAAAACCTTGGTTACCAAAACTACTATTGGCAGTACTTCTTCTCACTGGTTGCTCATATGGTGATTTACTATTTTCGTTACCGACTTTGGGGTTATATCCACCATAACTATTTTGTGGATTAGCTTCGGGGCTGATGTTGTGAGCTAATTCAGATTCTTGGTGTTTTGGCACTTTTCTATGAGGCCCAGCAATTAACAAAGCTAAATCTTCAGGTGAAACATAACTGATTTGACCTTTTGCCCACAGTAAAGCACTTGCGGCTGGACGAGGCGGAATGATTGCATTTTCAGTAAATAATTTGTCTGTCGTCGGTTCATCCTTGTGACGAGATTTTTCATATGCTGAAATATAAACAGACTCGGTTTTAGAGCTTCTCATAAATAATTCACCAGATGGCAATAAATCAGACTGTGTGGCTAATCCGGACTCTAAAGTATCCTTAACTTTCAGATAGACTTCCTTAGGCAACTTGATATTCACAATATCTGATAAGGCAGGCAAAGAACATAATTTTACAAATCCTGATTTTACCAAAATTGCCAATACAACACCTTTATCACGATAATCAACCACACTACATTTCAAACAAGTATCTTCAATAACCTTATGCGATAATTTTGTTTTGGGAAGTTTTATAACTCTTACATCCCTATCAGAAGTGGTAATGATATAGCCGGGGATTACAACTCCGTGGCTTAATTTTCCAAACGTTATCATATTTGCGACCGTGGATGAACCATCAACTGAATTTATAGGAAATATTTGTGATATACAAGATGATTCAGAATCAGCGCCGTCGGATGATCTATAGTTCAAATGGGCAGTTTTATCGGCGTATACAACATTAAATCCCCCATTGCCCATCGGATTGATTTTATATATTATAAGATTGCCACCACAATTAGTTCCAATTAATAATAAAATTGACGAATAACCGTCATTACCATATTCCATAATTGAAAATTCTATTGATGTAGGATAGCAGTTTCCGGTAATTGAAACTAAGTTCTCCTTAACACTCGATAAATTAAATATAACTGCGGGGCCCCTAGAAATATCACATACAACTAATCTACCTGTCTTGTAACCAATTGCAGCAAACCCGATTCTACTCAATTTCATAACAGATATTTGCTCCGGAGGATGTATCTGTAACAAATTAATAGGCAAAAATGACGAAGACTGTGTGAATGATCCAGAAATTCTACCGCTGATGTCCAAAATTTTAGCATCACCATTTTCATGTTGAATAGGACACTCCTTGTAATCTCTTCCTGTGTTTATACCTGTAGTTCTTTTATTGTTTTTACCAAATTTGCAAATTACGACTTCACCATTGGCTAATCCCACTAATAGTTCACGATTTCCAAATGCACATGACACTGATACAACTCGCAACGACTTGGGAATTCCATAATCATATAACGTTTCCTTCAAACTGACTTGAACTACGCTCTCTAAATCCAGTTGCTCACCTTTGGTAACATCAAGAAATCTCACCAACCCGTTTTCATGACCACTAATTAAGATGTTTCTCACTGAATCATTAAAACCGATAGGTTTAGGCAAACCCAAGTTCACAGCCTCGCCTCCAAATAATAAAGGTTTTGACTTTGAAGTCACGCCAGATGACACCCTACTTGACATAATGCTATACCAATCCATTCTTACAACTTGTTCCACTTTAGATGAAGATAACGGAGGATGAATAAATGATAACGAGGTTGGCAAGATCAATGATGCCAAATCCGAACTACCTTGACCATCAGCGTTGTCCGCAAACGAAACGAAGTACAACTGTCCCAAGTTTGAAATAAGTAACAAATAAGAAGGATTGTGACCTCCACGAAAATAAGGTGATCCATTTTCAGTTATTGGCTCAATAGTCGTTATTCTTTCAACTGTGCTGGCCCTGTTAACATAAAAAGTTATTGGGATCACACGTTGACCCGATTGTGGATGAGCATAAAATTCTCCCTGTTTTTCATGTGAAGTTAATGAGTATTTTAAAGTGTAACCAAAATCCAATACATGAATTGTACTAGTTGAATGATGGTCTCCCCCACTTATGATCAATTTAGTGTTTTCAGGATCTTCTCCGCATACCCACTTAACTGCTTCTATAGGATTGAAGTTTTCGGGTATTTCTAATGGTGCACCTGGCTTATGAATATTAATTTCAAATATAGTTCTAGCCTCCAAAATAACACCGCCAGCAATATCCCAAAATACTATTGAATTGTCTTCGTGAATAGTAACAGCATGAAGACCGTTCGGATGAAAGTGTGCTCCTTTTAATACCGGTATAATATCTTTGGATCCCCCGAACAATTTCTTTTTACCACCATTGATAATATGTGAAGAATATTGAAAGGCTCGATGTTCTTTAGTCAACTGATACACCAAGACACTTTTAATTTCACCTGAAACCAAGGAATACACAATGGCACATTGATTATACCCAATTAATAAAGTCCCTATATCTCGTGGATGCCATTCTATGGACACAACAGGTGACATTTTCTCCTTTGGCATGACTTTCTTTTGTAAATTGTCTATTCTGAAAGGAGTTAAATTCAATCTATCTACATCGTAGAACACTAAACTCCCATTAGATAATCCCAAAATCAACCAATCTAATGAAGGATCTGATTCTAAAGCAGTAACAGTCCCAGGAAACAGAAAAGTTCCTAATATTTTCTTTGAATACAATGATAATACAGTCAATCCCGAAGCGGGTGATGCACATACCAAATAGACACCTTTAATAAATTTAAGATATGATATGGGATGCTTGATATTAAACTCAAATACAACTTCAACATTGATTTGTCCGTAAACTCTCACATCGTTCTTTGTTGTGGATACTGCCAATAATGACTGAATTGGATCATAAGCGACTGCAAGAATGGAATTCTTCGGAATACCTATTTGATTTATAACCTTTAAATCAACTGATTTTGCACTTATTTCATCTGGTGAAAGTGATTTGGAGCCGTGAGTTTTAATTGCGTTTGAGACGGAATTTAAAGATAGTGGGGCTTTCTTCAGCTTAAGTTTAGAAAACATATGAGTGAAGACCTTTTGATGGAAAACAGTGTTGTGGTAAGTGAACACTTGACCGTAGTCTGATGTATGAACAGTGGATTCGAGTGTGGTATGGGTAGTGTGCATTATACCAATTAGTGTGTATTGTACTGCACATAACTAGTAGTTATTATCGACACGAACACGTAAAACGAAAAACTATTAACACACTAGTTGCAACAACGAACTACTTTGATTCTTCACACAACATTATAGAAAGATGGTATGTACATCGGTTATCGAAACCTTTTATTGTGATCCTATACTGACATTGACTATGTTTACAGTCTTGTGATAAACTAATTGGACTTGGGATGCTTGTTGTAGCTGCTTTTGTATTCACATATTATACTACATGGGTATTTGTATTACCATTTGTTAATGAAGATTCCATTATAAATCAATTTTTCTTGCCAAGGGATTATGCAATTAAATTACCTTTGTTATTACTATTGATTGCTGGTTTAGGGGTGGGAACATTTGTTGGAAAAGTCTTGATCAAAAATCAACAAAGACAAAAAAGTAAAAAAAAGTCACAATAGAAGGGTGAGTTAGACTCGACCCTCGTTTTAAACGATCGAGTTTGTATATTAACTATATCTAGGGAGAGTGAGAATTGATTGAATTTAGTGCATCTTTGAAACTTTAATGCTTTTGTAGATTTAGTATTCATTTATGATCTTACTATGAAGTTGCCCGATTTTGTAATGTATTTGACGCCCTTATAAGGTTTAACTGTGTCTCCTAGTCCTTTTGCACTCACAATCTTCAAGTTTTCTACTTTTAATCCACTGGGTACAGGACCTTTATGACTATATATTAGTCTAATATAGGCTGGTTTCTTGTGAATAATCTCTTTCTTTTTCAGAAACTCTTCTTCTTCTTCTTCTTCATCGTGCGGTCCTTCTGATATAGATCCATAGAAGACAGGCAGCACCCCCAGTTTTAATCGTTTCAAACTCCACTCGCCTTTCTCATCGCCCTTATAAGTAAAATCACCGTGAGTTATTCTGTTCATCTTAATTCGATCTTTTTGTTGCTCACATATAATTTCAACCCTTACAAAATCAATTTTATTGATCAGGCTTGCAAAGAGCAATCTGATTTCAAAGTTGGATGACGATTCATGACAGACAAACTCAACGTCAATACTGCTTGATTTAATCATACTCAATTTTTGTCCATTCAGTTGTAGCTTATCTAGGTCAATTTGATATCTCATTAATGTAGATTTCCCATCTGGTGGTATGAATGACAACATCCCCTTTCTTTCTCTCCATACATCCAAATTTATACATCTATGCAAATTCGGCAATTCTAAATGTGAACCCACGGAATTCAAAGCCAATTGTAATAAAGGAACACCGGTTAATCTACTCAAGAACGTAATTTCCCCATCGATGCATCCACTGATCATATGGTTTTCTACTCTAGTATTGTACTTGCTTGAGTAGAAGGCAGAATCAAAATGTTCTAATTTCAGTTTCTTTACAACTGGTTTTATGATAACATTGACCGTCTCGATTACATCAACATACATTTCATTATTCGTATGCCTGACATTTGACCTTCTCCACGGTATATCGCAAGCAGCTTCTGCCGATGTTCCCAACTCCGTACCACTGGGCGCCTTACCCGTGGCTTTTGCAGCTGCAGAACTGGCGCCACTCAAAATCTTGGAGAGTAGCGATTTATAACTCACTATATCTCTCAATTTATTGAAATCGGTAATATTAGGAGTTCCATTGTCTAACATCTGATAAAGCAATAATGTTAGCGTGTCATTGTTAGCTTCAACTTTGGAACTGTTCAAATCTCCAAAATAATCTTGCATAGTTTCAATCAATCGATTCACAAAAACTTTCGGAAAGAGGGGATTGGATTCATCGCTCTCACATAGCAAATAAAAGTTTAACGATGCATGGTGGTGGGCAAGGAGGTAAAACTGGGGATTCAATGTGATTGTAGATTGAACCTCAGGACGAGATTTGGTTGTGTGGTCACTTTTTATGGCTGTTGCAGTAACTTTGGGAAGTAAAGCTTTAAAATTTGGAGTAGTTAACGTATTTGAATATTCATATATCAATGAGTTCGTCGTATCCGTTATGTACAATGCTTCAATCATACGGGAATCGATGGATGTTTTACGTCGAAAGTTGATCAAGTTTTCTATTGTAGTCTCTCAAAGTTTCGCAACGCAAAAAAAACTTAAAACCAATATCAATTAACAAATCTACAGATTCACACTTCTTAACGGGGATAACTTGATAATTATTAAAGTATATAGAAAACTAGTCAGAAACTATTAAAGTAAAAAAAGCAAAAGAGAAAGTGAATTATATAAATCCTAAGAACGCAGGATGGGGGAATGAGGGCGGTAATTAACAGTGAAAGGCAGATAGGTAAGTCACAAGCTGAAGTTTTTTATTCACTTCAAGGTTAGTTCAAAAATAGAAAAAGATTGACTATTTCAAACCAGATCAATCATTTTCCAACACACACATAATTCTTCATGACCTTGAATCGATGAATATCCAAAAAAACTCTCTTGAATCTTACTTTGCGGTTGATGAATTGCCAGCTGAGGAATCATCAATTATTTCTTCAACCTGATCTTCCTCGATATCGATATCAACGTCCAAGTCTCTGGCAACTCTTTCTTCGACGTTTTTAATATCTTGCATACCGTAGAACGAAATGGTTACCAAACCCAAAAGACCGGCAATAATAGAGAATACAAGGGCAATAATACCCTTGGCTGTGAATCCTGTGGGCAATCTCTTCTCCTGCACGTTCTGACCGGTTAAATCCAAAAAGTCGACACTGTTACCTGCAGCATTACCTTTCCATGGAACACCGACTTTTTCACAAATTTGTTTATGGTTATCATTAATCTGTTGACTTTCGGTGTTCCGAATAGCCTCCGGGTTTTCAACTAAGACAATTGCTAGACCTTGGTCTAAATGCCATTCAATATGACAGTGAAAGAACCAAACACCAGGATGATTAGCTTTGAATCTGATAACGAAATATGATTGTGGACGAACGTAAATCGTGTCTCTAACCAACGGATATTCTGGCCACTCTGCATGATCTGAAACATTGAATGGAAGATTGGGACCGTTGTCATCCTCCACAGCAGGACCTCTCTCAAGTACCTGGAATACGTGTCCGTGCAAATGAAATGGGTGGGTACCCGTGTCCAAATTGTTTAAGACAATATCAACAATTTCATCACCTTGCAACACGAATGTATTTGTATTGGTACCATAGATTAACTCGTTTGTTGACTCGTTGCCTGAAGAAAGCACCGAGAGTAAAGTAGGAACTTTTGGGGCTGTGTAACTGATGTTATTAAAAAACGCATAATTGATACCATTTCCCAAATTATCCATCTGTACCTCAACAGTAATTGTGTAATCTGCATCATCCAATAGCTTCTGCAGGTCGTAAGTTGACAAATAAAAGTCATCCAAGAAATCATCATATGAATCAAGAAAATATTCCTTTGGCAATTCCTCATCTTCATTATATACCATGTAATTTGTACAGTTTAATTGTAATTCCTTTGGAATATTATCCAACATCGTATCATCGACTTTATTCATAAAAGCATAATTTTTATCAGTTGAATCCTTTGTCGTAATCAACACTGCGTATCGCTGGGCAACCGTGATATACAATAGCTCTGTAGTGTTCTGATTCACATACACACCGTCGACTTCCACAACCGTCATATTGTGATCTTCCAACCAAACATACTGCGAAACAAATCTACCAGTATTAATGATTCTCAACAAATAAGTCTTGTTCGGCTCAACGTTCCACTTTGCATGTCTTGTTTCATTGAACAAAATGTTATCAATGATTGGTTCAGCACCGGTCGGGTTATACCTATTCAAGAAGTCAGGCGTCAATTCATTTGAGTACTTGTGATAGTGTTCACCCAAAGTCAACACCACTTCCTCGTCGTATTCATAGGGGAATGCACCTTCATCATCTTCAATGATGAAAACACCTCTCATTCCATCACCATACTGACCCGAAGTATGAGAATGGTACCAATACGAACCAACTTGGTCGTCAACGGTGAAGTTGTATAAGAACGTTTCGCCAGGAGGGATAGGACACTGGGTAACCATTTCAGGACCGTCCATTTGGTTGCTTCCGTTCTGGAAAATCCCGTGGAAATGCAAAGTCGTATTTCTATCATCGAATCCATTGGTCAAGTATAGTTCCACACGATCTCCCTTCTTGACACGCAAGGTAGGCAATGGCCATGTTCCATTGAACCCAATCATCTTCCTCTCGAACTCTCCATCGGGATTCGCATCCACCCATCCTGTTTGAAACCACCAGGTGTTGGTTTTTGCCAGGATTAAAGAAACAAAAAATGTAAGCAATATAAACTGTAGAAAGATCATCTTTGTCGATGTTGTGGGGGAGTAGGTTTATCTTGTTTCTCTCTCTCTTTAGGGATATTTGATTTATATGCGATTAAATATATCGTTCTGGTATTTTAAGCGGGGATTTGGAATTTAACAGTAACGGGAGCGAAAAAAAAAACCAAGAAAAAATAAATGATGATAGATAACGAATACCAAGACTTTTTCAAATCAGGGACCTGTCAAAAGCTTTAGTGTGAACGGCAATATTCAAGTTGCAAACGTAATGCCCTTAGTGAACCTTTTCAGGAATATATGGGAGAAAGCCAGAATGCTATAAATAATTACTAGTTTCAAATTTTAGAAGATGGCTTTTGTATCTACTTATATACTCCTCCACCCCTTCCCGCATGGTTCAGACTATTTAAAAGTGTGTCAGTTTCACATTTTCAAAACCGTCGTCTTTGTATGAAGTCCAAAAAAAAGTGTCGGAATATTTTTGTGTTGCTCGTCGGTCGCATAGCGTTTCGCAATTCTGGCCCAATTAGAATGGTTAGTATTTTGACGGTTAGTTTTTAAAAGCCTCGTCTCTATGCGCATCGGATAGTAGAAATGGCACTGTTGAAAAACTATACTTCAGATGATAACCATGTACGAACGCTAAGGTTGAAGGCTTATTTTGGATTTTAGGCCCTCTGGCTGCAAAACTAGGAGGATTGAGGTTGAATCGAAAAAGGTGGTTTGAAAAGTGTTGAAAATGTGTCCCGCACGACGTTGTCTTGAAACATCCTTGGTTGCACCAAGCTAAACTGATATTTATTTATAGCTTTTCGTGTGATATTGCAACGTCTTAGTCCGCAAATATTTTTCAAGCATTTGGCATGTGCAACGGTATATTAAAAAAACATACACACAAAGAAAAGGGGTTTTTAAGGGAGTTTCTATAAATAAAAAAAAGTTATTAAGTCATTAAGCCAAGTCATTAAATTAAGGTACCATCTAAGTTTTAGGAAATAAGAAGATTAAAAAAGCAATGAAATATGTGAAACAAAGGAAACTGTGAGTTTTTGGCGAATCTTTAGTTAACAAATCAGTTTTTATCAAGGTTAGTTCAAAAGGCTGGCCAATTTCAGGCACCAAACTTTACGCACACACATAATTCTTCAAAAACCTTGATTTTAAAAAAGCTGACTCATTATTTATGAGTGGATGAATTATCCATTGATGAAGAAGTAATCTCTACTACATCCTCTTCGGCATCTTCAAAATCAATATCCAAATCTCTAGCAACTCTTGCTTCAATATCTTTAATATCATTCATACCATAGAATGAAATAGCGGCTAAACCTACAACACCAGCAATACAAGAGAATACTAAAGCAACAATACCTTTTGCGGTGAAACCAGTAGGTAATCTCTTGTGTTGGACATTTTCAGCAGTTAAGTCCAAGAAATCTTCGGTATTACCAGCAGCGTTACCTTTCCAGCTGATACCAGCTTTTTCACAAATTTCCTTCGAATTGTCGGTAAGCTGTTGTCTTTCATCCGATTGGATTCCTAAAGGATCTTCAATTAATTGAATCGCTAAACCTTGATCCAAATGCCATTCGATATGACAATGGAACATCCAAACACCTGGATTATTAGCTTTAAATCTCATCACTATGTAAGATTGTGGATTGACGTAAACGGTATCTCTAATCATAGGGTATTCTGGCCATTCAGCGTGATCACTTGCATTGAATCTAACAGGATCTTCTGTGTCGTCAATTGATTCATGTCTTTCAACTAATTGAAAGACGTGACCGTGTAAATGGAATGGATGCTTACCAGTATCCAAATTATTTAAAACGATATCAACAACGTCGTCCCTTTGCAAAACAAAAGAATTCGTATTTGTACCATAGATCATTTCATTGGTTGCTTGATCACCTGCAGAAAGCACCGAAAACAAAGCTGGGACTTTTGGTGCAACAAAAGTGATATTATTGAAGAAGGCATAATTGACACCATCACCCAAGTTATCCATTTGAACATCAATAGTAATAGTATAATCAGGGTCATCTAAAACCTTTTCCTTGTTTAAAGGTTTCAAGTAGAAATCATCCAAATAATCATCAAGTGAATCAAGATGGAAAGCATCAGGTTTATCAGCTTCTGCGTTATATTCAATATAATTAGTACCATTTAATTCTAAGTCAGATGGAATAACATCCAACATAGTGATATCAACTCTATTCATGAAAGCATAATTTTTATCAGTGGAATTCTTGGTTCTAACTAAAGCAGAATATCTCTGAGCAGTTGTAATATATATTAAGTCAGTAGCATTTCTTTCAACATAAACACCATCAACTTCCACAACCTCAAATTCATGATCCTCCATCCAAATATATTGCGAAACAAAGCTACCTGTATTGATGATTCTCAACAAATAAGTCTTGTTTGGTTCAACTTTCCAAGTGTTATTTCTAGTTTCATTGAATAAAAGGTTTTGTGGAATAGGTTCAGCACCAGTTGGATTGAATCTACTCATAAATTTTTTCTTCAACTCATCGGAATTCTTGTGATAATATTCACCCAAAGTCAACACCACTTCCTCGTCGTATTCATAGGGGAATTCACCATCATCATCTTCAATGATGAAGACACCTCTCATACCATCACCATACTGACCTGAAGTATGAGAATGGTACCAATAAGTACCAACTTGGTCATCAACTGTGAAATTATACAAGAAAGTTTCACCAGGGGGAATTGGACATTGAACGAGCATTTCAGGACCGTCCATTTGGTTGGTTCCGTTCTGGAATAAACCATGGAAATGCAAAGTTGTATTTTTGTCTTCGAAACCATTAGTTAAATATAATTGAATTCTGTCACCTTTCTTGACTCTTAATGTAGGCAATGGATAGCTGCCATTGAACCCAAGCATTTTTCTTTCAAACACTCCATCAGGATTAGCATCAACTTCGGTGGTAGTATACCACCAAGTGTGAGTTTCACCAGAAACATATGCCAATGATGATAAAAATGCGATTAGTAAAATTAAACTATTTTTCATTGTATTTGTTTTCCTGTGGTAACCTCTTCGTCTTTGTCTGCTTCTAGATAACTTTGACTAATGAGCAACAAAAGAAATAATAACAATAATAGATAGAAAAGATAACCTCCAAAGACCAGGAGATTACAAGAAACAAGAAAAGAAAGAAACCCAAAGAACTAAAAAGGGAAAAGAATAATTAACTCACAAGAATTCCACCACGATTATATACGTTTCAATTTTCAATCGCTCGACAACTACCAATGATAATGCAATACAGCGATAACCTAAAAAAGATAAATAAACGGGACTTCAAATCCCTTGTATTGGCTGTTGAACCAGGAAATGGTAAATCGAGAATAGGAGCTATTAGTCTATCGCACATTAGATGCTTTTTTCTTGGCTACAGAAAATAAGACTGAAATAGAGTTTTTCAAATCTACTTGGTGCTACCAGTTTAGCTAGTACATTTTGCATTCTTTTCTTTCTTTCTTTTGTACCTTTTTTTTTTTCTTTGGTTCATCTTGGGAACACCATTGGATGTCATTCGGGTTAATACTGCAACGAGTTGAAGCCGCAGGAATACAAGTACATGCAGAATGCGCAAACACCAAAATTTTGACAACAGTGGTTTGGTGGTGTGTATTTCCCAAATAATCACAGATACTATTACAGGCTTACACCGTTCCCTTTACAATCCATTAGAGCAAATAAGAGTGAAGTGAGAAAGTAAAATTTTTTATCTTTCTCATCTCATGCAGACACTTTTCTTTTTTATTATTATTCCATGTTACATTACCACATACATACATACTGGAAATCCGTAATGGAATTAGTAATAAAAACGAGCAAGTCAACGAGAGATATCACGCTAACGCTTAGATTACGAAGGTGAGATTTTGCATTGTTAAATATTATCCATTGTTTTTTTATCATGTGTTTTTCCAATCTATCGTCCCGTTGCATCTCAAGTTGTGTCAATTAACAGCCTCATCTATAACAAGAAAGATCTTCAAATTGGAGATTACAATGTCTGAACACGAATCATATACTCTGATCTTTTTGTCATAATAATGTGAAGGGAATCTATCATTGGAAACAGCTTATTGTGAATACTCAACAGTTTTCTTTCAGTCTTGCCGCACAGAAATAGTAATAGTTATTTGTTTTACTTACATTTTCAGACACTGGTTTTCACCTCAAAACTCACAAAAAAACCAGACAGTCAAACATGTATAATAACTTATTTTAAAATATTTCCATTGATTGATCAGATAAAGCTGTTGGAAAAAGCGAACATCGCATATTCGGTAACTTTGTTTAAGTACTGCAGTCTAGATGCTTCGAACCTATTGTTTTTTTCTGTTTTGTAATTGGCTGAAACTAATTCTAAAAACAGGAACGTTGGTAATCAAGTTCCGCATATTTAATGCGCTGGAAGTTTACGATACTGTCGGTCAGGCAAGATGATTTTTAGCTGGTTTTCTCCCATTTGGTATCTCATATGAACGGAGAAAGGAGAATAAGCATTAAACCAAACTATAAACGATTGTTATTTAAGCCGTACTGTGATCTGGATAAAGAAAATTGAGCAAGACTGTAAAGGAGCTTAAGTAGATCTTTATATATTAAACCGAATTGAACCATCATTTGTTCCTTTTTTCCTTTACTGCAACTCATGTCAATAGATACATGTAGATGTACATTGTATATTGTGTTGATAAGCATTTTGTAAAGCAGGCAATACTCCGCATAATTACTAAATCTTAATGTTACCTAAAACCACGAGGCATAGTCTCTCGCGTATACTGTTGATTATTGTGATTGTTGGCACAAGTGATATTTCATGCACTAAGCTTATTTAAAAGTTTTTAGAAATCAATCAATTGATAGATACTACATGTCTTAATGCTTCAAAATTATTGGTCGTTTCTAGTAAACTCGTGGTACTCCCAATCTGGTCAATATCCAAATTTAAGTTCGAATGTACTGTACAGGAGAGAATTTAAACTTTTCCGATGTATGAATATCAAATCTGTATTAATACAAAGCTAAATGTTATCTCTCTAAAAACTATATTTTAAGGATTGCTCTGGGGTGGTTCTATTTATTTTTTTTATCTGTTTGGTTATTTATTTCTATTTCTTGCTTTTTCCACCTCTTGATTGTGCCGTACGAGATTCACTTGATGTTTGTGCATTTTCAAATTAATTTTGCAGCATTTTTTGTAATAAATCTAACTTCCTCGAGCATTTTTTGTTCTGCCCATCTGCTGTGGACCACTGATGCTTTTTAACAACTTGCCAGCCATTCTGCAGTTGTCTGTGCTGTTATTAATAATAATGTAAACTACTAAAAGAGGTAAAGGCTTTAACCAAATTTGGGTCCGACAACTTCTTTTTTTCTCTCTCCAACTTAGTCAATTGCATTCCAACCGTTTCAAAGGCTGCCAACGAATTTACAAAATTAGACAGCTTGTTCCTAATCCATAGTAGGATCGACTCCTGCTCAAGTGACCGGGACTCACATCTACTAATCACTCACTGTTTCTAACTTGATTTACACACATCATTTACTTTTGAAACCGTAGTTCATACCAAGCCATTCCATACAAGCATGCAAGGATAGTGCCATGATTGGTAAGTACACGCTTGGCATAGATATCCTGTTGAGAGCGTCTAATAAGATGACCTTAACGATTCGCGTGGACTCCCGTCAATCTTCTCTGGGCAGTCCTCAAACTTGACGAAACCGGTAAATGGTATAGCAATTGTTGCAGTGCTAATAAGAACACAATAGCTGCTCTTTTATTGACCTACATCTTCCAAGGCGGCAGTGCAACACGGTTGATAACTAATTGCATCCTCGTACACTATACCAGATACAATTTACGTAACCTTCAAATGCTGCCCGTAGTGATATCTGCTTGCTCATATCGTGCAGTCTATCGATGTGCTTTGATATCATCTAGAGCATAGTACAGGAAGACTCGCGGTGGCATTTTGAAGTGCCGTATTGAACTCAACGAAGATGTCCTGATTGCTACCAAGTGTAAACGATTTACTGAAATCCTGTATGTTAATGACAACAGTTTTCATCGCAGGAGAACCCAACGAGCGGAATCATCAAATCAAACACGCTAAACATACAAACAAAGAACCGTCCATACAAAAGAATTTTACTCGAGCACTTTTCTTCTGTTTTTACCCCACTCCATATATACACACACAGTTAGATGATTTAGCCTCATTATCTCACTACTTTTATAAAGTTAGAAGACCCAATTTAAGATTTTTGAAATACTTAGAATATTATTAGCTAAACGAGGTTTTAGCCTTGCTTCGTTCTTGTGCACGTTCTGGTTTTTGCAACGTATAGTATGACGGTATCCAAGAGGCTTATACATAGAACAAGTGTCTCTTTAAATTCATCAAGCATTAATATCAATAACCTATTCAACCTCCTACAAAAGATAAGACCAACACTATCCAAGCAACACACAAAGTCGTCAACCTCAGATGCGGCAACTGCAACTCCCGCATCAGCTGTGGCTACAGCTACCGTGAATGAAGTTATAGAAGCTTCACCCTCAGCTTATAAGCGATCAACTCATCCTACATCTGTGCCGTTATCGAAAATATTGAGTAATAGTTTTCCACTTAGTGTGAAGGAATCATTAGAAGACTATAAGTTACGTCATGATCCTTTGAAATTTCAGCATGATTTGTTATCGACATTACCGTTCTATCCTCATCCTGATAGTAGCCATAGAAGTTCGCAAGTTTTGAAAATTCCAATCGACAACGATGGCAATTATATAAATGAATTTGTGATATATCCTCCTGGGAAAAATGAGCATGATGACTTGTATCATTCAATCATAATACATGGATATGGAGCTGGACTAGGATTTTATTTGAAAAACTTTGATGCCCTAGCCTCCAGGAGCAATTGGTGTATTCATGCGATAGATTTATTCGGATACGGTTGCAGCTCCAGACCGCATTTCCATCCTACTAATCTCCAGGAAGTTGAAAGGTGGTTTCACGATTCGTTTGCGATTTGGTACACCAAGCGTAATATTCCCAAGAACAAGGCACTAATAATTGCCCATTCAATGGGTGCTTATCTTCTAGCTACTTATGGAATTCAGCGTGACCCCAGTTTTTGCCACAAGCTAGTAATGGTGTCACCTGGAGCGATAATCAAACACAGACAAGAAATATTTGTGCCCAAGTATTTTATAAAACTTTGGGAGCAAAATATCTCACCCTTTTCCTTGATTAGACAATTCGGTCCCTTAGGCTCAAAATTAGTCAGTGGCTGGTCATCACGCAGATTTGCCAAATTATCGCCAAAGGAATCAAAATTATTACATAAATATTCTTACGGAATATTCCAAGCTCATGGTTCAGGTGAATACATGTTGAATTATTTGCTAGCGCCAGGTGCAAATGCAAGACACCCGTTAATTGAACGAGGGGTTCATAAATTGAAATGCAATCTTTCTTGGTGGTACGGAAAAGAAGATTGGATGGATAAAAAAGGCGGAGAATTGTGCAGTAAGATTATCAATAACTTGAATAAGGCGAAAATGAGCGATGTAAAGGTTATTGAAGATAGTGGTCATCATTTATATTTGGATAACATTACTAAATTCAATTCAATGGTTTTGCAAGAAATGGACAAGATGGAAAAGAGTGTGGAATTAGAAAAAGAAAATTAAATAAATAATTACATAAATAAATAAATATATTTATTAAAGTTACTATCTAAGAGAATTCCGGGTCAACTTCGTCTCCTTCCAAATGCACGATTAGTTTTAAAGAGATGGGTAAATTTGGATCCGTTACAACAATCTCTTCCCCACTATTTATCAAATCCTTTAATTTTTTTGATAGGTTTTCTTTTGTCACTTTTTGCAATTCTGGCGGACTAGTCAAATAAAGATACTTGTGTGATGTAGTCAAGGATGGATTCGTCATTTGGATTTCTTGTCTTGAACTAATTTCCTCAATGAACTGTTGTAAAGTCCACCAATTCTGCGCCGTTATATTCTTAGCCATATTACCACAGACTGAACAATTCTGCTTCTTTGTGTACGCATAAGTATACGTGAAAATGGAATCATCACCCGAATACATCATGTAATTATTCAATATTGGATTGGAATTTGTGATTATCTTGAATGCTTCATTACAACAACTAGCAGCAATTATAGCATTTGTCGACGCTATAGCCGGTATAATATTCTTCACGACGCCCAACGTCAAACTTTTTGTCACTCCGTCAATATTGAATTCCCGAGCACGTTTCAATGCTGTCTGATACATCCACTCCACCTGGTCGGGATCATCAGCATCGAATTTCTTTCCTGGAAAATACTTTACCCACGCAATTTGACTCACCCATTCAATGCAGTGTTCAGGCAACCTCGGCGTATTTGCAATCGTACACACCGGGTACGTCACTTTGGGAGATAGCAAATCCAATGAGCACTCAAAACACGACGTCAATGTAGGTACAATTACCCTCGACTGGCCGCGAAACCCCTCAGTGCCCCCGTCAATCAACGGGATCAATATATCGTCATTCACCAAGGACACCAAGGTTGAATTGATCCATCGTCTGGCCTCCACTGAATCTAGCCCGCTTATAACAATTTGAAACTGCCGATAGTACTCTACGGGCTTATCTTGGATCTTACCGAAATACGGTGTTATTTTCAATTCAGGGTCACCTATTCGTTCAATAACAAACTTTGCCGCAACTTCTGCCTTGCTTTTCCCAATATCCCCATGCCGAAACAAAAACTGCCTATTCAAATTAGACAAGTCGATCGTATCCATGTCTATGACATGGATGTCCTTGAAACCTGTCAATGCCAAATTTTTCAATATCTCACACCCAAGTCCGCCTGCACCAATGACTAAGACTTTGCTAGTTGCAAGGGCATTGAGCGAATCCTGACAGCTGTATTCGTCCGGTACTTCGTTGAATGGCCCTATGGATGATAGTATAGGCAATATTGAGGAATTATCCCTCATAGGTGACTGTTGGTTCAATGCGTGTAATGTGTGTACTAATATAAAATGATTTTTCTACGGCAACCTCGCTTTTTCCTCCTTTATCACAGCGTGGTTTTGATCTTCACGAAAGGAAAATTATTGCAAAAAAATAAATAAGAAGCTATATCCTACAAATATATAAGATGCGCAAACTTCTGATTACTATTCTTGAAGGGGAGTTGGATCTAAATGCGGCCGCTTATTTATTCTTTGTGGCGGCATTCCCACCCTTTTGCCCATAATATTATTAGAATAAAGTGTATTTGTACTTGGCTTGTTGATGCGATTATGCAAATGATTAATTGTCGTAGCTGTGTTGCTGATTCCCATCTCTGATCTCTTTATAGGAACAGACTTCGTTGGGTCTAATGTACGTCGAATATTGGGGGATATATATGTAGTATCAAATTGCGGAATATTTGATGATCCTTTTGGACTTTGCTGTAATAAATTTGCACTTTTGGCAGGCACAAATGCTGGAAAGGGGTTTGTAGCTGGTGCTTGCTCGTCACTAATTTTGTCCTCATTATTTGGCTTGGTTTCCGAGACTTCTGTTTCGTTAGAGTGAACCCCATTTACACTTGGGGCAATGTAACCTTGTGATTCCCCTTCAAATACATCATCGCTGAAAAACGACTCGTCAAATTCATCGGCATCCTTTACTGCAGCCCCATACTCAATTATTTTTGTGGGCAGCTTTGGAGTGACAAAAGCATTGCAGGCATCGTCTTGTGATTTGGGCTTCAGCTGTAATTGTTGCCGTTGTTGTTGTTGCTGGTGCTGTATCTTTAGGTCTCCTTCTATCGTTTTTAGTCTTTCCTCTTCTTCTTTACCCTCCTTGATTTTCATCTCAATAATCTGTTTCTTTCTGTCTCTTTCAACCAATAAAGGATCACGGTGGAAATTCTCCAACTCGTATTCAACAGGAGGTAATTTCACTTTATTCATTTGATTTACAATCGTCTTGTCATATAAGCAGTTCCCCAATACGTTCCCAAAACACCTAAGACATCTCTTGATACCATCTGTAAATGCTTCTTTTTTACATTTCTCAAAAGCTATTGCTTTATTTTTAGCATTGTCTACATACCCATATCCTATGTCCTCATGATATGTACCATCTTTAATTGTAACACGAACCACCACCGAAAGTCCGAGTGAATATCTACCCGTATTACCGTGAGTATCGAAATAATCAACTTGACATGAAACTAGTTCAGAATTCCAACCATTAAATCCAAATATTTCATTCGCCAAATTTAATGCTTTCCAACCTTCAATATATTGAACTTTAGCTCCTCCTCCGCTGGGACGGTAACTCACATATTCTGGCCCCAACACTTTATCAAGTTTTGCTTGAATTTGGGTATATTCTTCTTTGGTATAAGGAACTGGATGAAACGCTTTGGAAGCTGACTTATTTGCATGCTGTATTGGCGGTCTATTCGATCTACGTAGTGGCCCATTTCCGTTTCCTTGATCCATATTATTATCGAGTGCTCTAAGTACTTAATTCTGAATCAGACGTGTTGCTAGTTTTTTTTGTTTATAGTTTTGATACCATTTTTTTAGTGCCTAGTTTAGCCAAAGATGAAATGAATGATCGGAACAATAAAGCCAAGAAGTCGCATGTAATACTACGACGGTCAGATCTACAATTCGTGATTGCCATAAAATTATCCGCTGAGATACTATCAGCAATTAAGTTATCAGAAGTCAGTGTCAAATCTCCAACGAGGAAGCAGATTATATCGAGCAAACGAGAGAGTCAGGTACTCCAGTATAATTCGATGCTATTGAAAGAGGAAAGAGAGCGACGGTTTAGAAACAGAAGGAGGAGTGGTTCATCGCCACCATCAACACCATCCTCAACAAATGGTAGTCCAATTAAAAAAGTTAAGTTTTCATTATAAAATCATAAACTCTGTATCTATACATCTAAACTTGAAATCAATGTAATATTATCACCTTTTAGTAGCATTCTTCCTAGCTTGTGTTTTTTGCCATGAGACAATTCGACAGCATCGTCTATCACCACATTCATAAATTCATCAAATCCCCTTATTTTGCCTTGTATTCTACTTTGGGTTTGCTCATATAACCATATTGTGACTAATGACTCTTGTTGTAAAAATTTAAAGATAAGATTGATTGGTGGAAGATTAGTCTTTTTAGCAGCCTGCTTTGATGACATTTGTATGAGTTTAACTAAACGTAACCTGTGATATTGGTATTGAATGATATCGATGTTGTGTTAAATTTTTCTTTCCTCGCTTGAATATTTGACATGCATCAAGTAAACAAGCCTATTCAGATTAATGCACTCTCCACTTCCTTGAATTCCACTAGTTCAATTAACATGTCAATGCTACCGTCTGATTTTAAACCACTACTATTAGAATGGCTAGAGGAAGAGGCAATTGCTGCTACAAAGCATGGTTCCAAACTAGCAATACTATATAATAAATCGCTCGATCAAATACGTAGACACGAACCTCCAATAAATGACTTGAAAACTTTAAAACTGATTAAATTTATAGGAGCCAAAACAGCCCTTCAGTTGAGAAAACGTGTCGTTGCCTATTGTGCTGAACGAGGATGGGAAACTCCCAGAGGTTTTATGGACGAAGCTGAAAGTTATAAGCTGGATCTTCATGAACTTGGTAACACCCAAGAACCTACACGCCCGAGGAAACGCGCCAGGACGAACAAGAGCTATGTACCTAAACATAGGTCTGGAGGTTTTGCCATATTGATAGCATTATATCTTAGGGACCGAAGGGGGAATGGAATGACTAGAGAAAGAATAGTTCAAGTAGCTACTCCATATTGTGATAGATCATTTACTACAAATTCAACGGAATACTATTCAGCCTGGAATGCAATAAAAACATTATTGAACCAAGGCTTGGTAAATGTTACTGGCCGGTCGCCGAAAATATATTATTTAACTGACGACGGAAGGAATCTCGCAGAAAGATTGAAAAGAACTGTTGGTATATCGTCTTCTCCAGTTCGAGAAAATGATATCCTGGATATATCCTTTGATAATGGGGTGCGCTACGAATCAAGTCTTGAAAAATCTTCACCTTTGGCCATGGCTCAATCTGATTATGAAATATATTCCGATCTAGGAAAGCTTCGTGATTCTCCTTTGACAAGATCCCTACATAATCCTACTCATAATAGTATTGTACTGAAAGCCAGCAAATCCCAGACACAACTGAAAAAACTAATTCATGATTCTTCAAACAGAAATTATGACGGAACTAGTTACGAAATTTGGACTAGACAAGACTACGAAATCATAATGTATGTTGATACTAGAGAATGCAGATCACAACAAGAACGTGATTATTTTCAGCAAAGACTACACCTTTCCGGACTCAGATGTGAAATTAAAGCATTATCTTCGGGTGATACTTTGTGGGTTGCAAGAAACATACGTACTGGTAAAGAGGCTCTTTTGAACTATCTTTGCGAGAGAAAGAGAATGGACGATTTATGCGATTCTATAAAAGATGGCAGGTTTCAAGAACAGAAAATTAGGATGAGAAAAACAGGTATAAAACACTGTTATTATCTAATTGAAGATGTATCCAATGTTAGAGATAAAGTATATGATCTTATGGATTCAATACAGACAGGGATATCCCAAACAATGACAAATGCTAGAATATATGTTCGAAGGTTTAAGGACATTGACGAAACAACCGCCTTCTTGGCATCAAACACAAAAGTCATCGAAGAGCTTATAGCAACAACGAACTTGATAGTTATAAAGCCCAAGGATATCAAAAACCAAGAAGAATATAGAAATCTCTTGACGAAATTCAGAAATAAATTTGAGAAGAGAACAGATTATGAATGCATTCACTTATTCTCTAGCTTTCAAGATATGTTTGGGAAAACCAATCAGATGACAGTAAAAGAGATGTTTGTATTAATGTTGATGACAATCAGAGGATTATCATTGGAAAAAGCTATAGTTATTCAAAATAGATTCTCAACACCAAAGAAACTACTAGAATTCTATCACAAAGAACACGCATATTCTCCAATAGAGATGAAAAAGCAGTTGTTGATGAATGAATTCAAAGATCAGGTCGGCAACAAAAAAATCGGTAAAGTGCTACTGGAGAAGATATATGATATATGGGGAGTATAGAGTTATTGGCAGTATAGATGTGTAGATTGGTAGTGTATAATTGGTTTAGTCTGGCTTGGTGTTTTGTAAAGACTTCAATCAATCAATCAACCACACAAAAAAACGAAAAAAAAAATTTTCCCTTTAACGACTCTGGAATTCTTTGAATCAACTTACAGATATTGAGCCACAATGGGTAAAAATGTATTGAAATATGGAGGAAAATCAGGTATTTTGCCCAAACTCAAACCAATATTTGATAGGCCCATCCGTCCGCTTACACCTTATGAACAAGCTATAGAAGAGAAGACGGAGAAAGGTTACGCTGAAGGTATCCCATTACCCAAGATTAAAGGGAGAAATATATTACGTAAACCGCCTCCAAGAAAGTTTGTAACCGTAGAAGAAAGAATAAAACTGATTAAATATCCAAGCATGTCATTACGTGAAATGAATGAATTGCCGCCTGAGGAAAGAGATGCCCAAAAAAGAGCATATTACAGAGCTGAGTTTTTAAAAGAAGCGTATTTAGAGGAAGAAAAGAGATTGAAGAAAATTGATGAATTGAAGGAAGAAATTCATAACAAGGAATTGGAAAGAGAAAAAAGATTGATAGAAGAACATGATCAAGAACAAGCGAGTGTGATATCTTCATTACCCACAATGCACGAATTATTGGAGAACGGTATGATGAAAAGAAGATCAACGACCGAATCCATATTATTGAAGGAGCAAAGAAAGTTGAATAGAAATTCTAAAGAATTACATGAACAGGAAGTTAAGGCACAAAACTTGTTGGAATTATATCATGCAGCAGCAAATTTCATTACAACCGAAGAACAGTTGGAAGAGGCTATACATCGAGCATTTGAAGTTGATGTCGGAAAATTCGAAGGTCATCAGACCACAATTGAATCCAAATTGGCCTCAAGTACACTTGGTTACTTGGTTGCCGAAGCCAATGAAGCCAAAATAACTGATGCGATATTGGGTGAGATTAACGGAAAACCTGGTTTACAGCAAGTTAAGGACACTTTAAATGGGACCAGAGAACAAGTCAGAAGAGATGCTCAACTAAATCTGAATAATAACGCAGCAAGTGTATAGAAAAATCCTATCCTTTGGAATTGTAAATAGTTAATCATTCACAAAAGTGTGGAGAGTTATTTGTAGACACGGTAAATGTGGTTTCTTTCTGATGGATTGTAAGATGACCTGGATACAATAGAATTATGTCAAAGCAATTGCATCAAAGGCACCAATAATTGTACCAAGGAAGGCCAACGCCAAGGCCAGAGAGTAAATAACTCACATCCTCTTCATCATTGATCGAAATGAAATCGATATGTACTGCAAATCAAGAAGTAGTAAACGCATGCTCGATAGTTATGAGTACGGCTTTATATTCCCTATGACAATTGCAGTTACTGCTGTTGCTTGGAAGCAATTAGCAATTAGCATGAATATGATGCTTGAGCTGCTGCAACATCTTCTTATCTCATACTATAACGGTGGCCGACTGAATTGTTGGCATACGTATAATCAACGCATCTAGCAAAAGGAAACAACTGGACACTGCAAAAAAAAACCCGAATCTCATTTCTTCTCACATTTGGTCAATCGACAATCAAAAATATCACCAAAGGAAAGTCAGACAATCATCACATTCTATTAATAAAGATGCCTCCACTTTCAACAATGGATTCCGCACGTACAAATAATTATCAGTATATTTTCAGTAAGGTATTGAACAAACGATTGAAATATGTGCTCAATATAAACATACTATTATCTTTTCTAATTATCATTACAATACAGATGCCATTCCATCGCACGACATCATTTTGGTGGAACTTGTTGGTCTCAGCTTGCATAAGGAGTCCCATAATCTTTGCATCGTTGTCGTTAATCAGGCAGGTGAGAAAGAAATATTCAACCGTGGATTATTCAATACGCAAAACCTTGGGATCACAAATTTACCATTCAATTATATCGAATCAATTTGTCAAAAATGCAGTGTTTTATATCATATCTGCATTCTTCATATACGGAATCTTCATTTTCAACCTACCATTCGCATATAGGTATTATTTGCTATCCAAAGAGTACAGAAAAAACCCATTGATCAATGATGAATGGGTGTATTATTGGTTTAATCCTTTTCTCTTAGCCGTTTTCTACACTGCAAATCAATTGATTTTCCAAAGGAATAGATTGAATTTTGTATACGGACATAATCGAAAAAAACCAGAGAATCATCTATTCACACACATACCTCAATTGATTGGTAATGCATTTGGTATAAATATTATCTTTACAATGGCATCTCCCTTAATTTATTGGATTATTAAACCTTATTTATACAAATTTTTTGTTTTGCCGATTTTAATTCTTCGTTTAGATACATCGATTCCGGCAAGTAATACAACCTTATCAACATATTTGAAGTTGAGCTTCTTATCGTATGTGATATTGTTGAGTTGGGAAATCGTGAATCATGCATTTAACGTGTATGCAACAATAGGATGTCTTGATGGGAAGAAGCCAATTTCCACCTATAGTGCGGATCCAATACAATGCTTAATTTCAGGGTTACGCGATGCTGATCCAAATCATCAATTGAGTAGGTTAACTGCATTTCAGGAGCTAGCTTATATTGCAACCACTCTGGATAAAGAAGGAGTCAAGTTGAGAACCGCGATATACAGCTCCAGGTCCAAAAAGGGTAATGTCTGGTCGTCGATATTTGAAGAATGTTCGTTAATTATTAAAGAAACCACCGATAGGATCAATTATCGAAGCGCGAGCGATATGAAACTGTTACGCAATGTACAAATCAATGTCAAGGATGATTTAAGTATGGGATTCAAGAAGCATGATGATATTTTCGGAAATTCATTTATTTCTTCGCCCATAGAAAGAAAAGAGCCAATGAAAGTATACGAAACCACCACCGAAACGAAGCCCGAAAATAATAAATGGGTTCAATTATTTCATCAACAAGTTGTCGCTCCAGTACAATCAATAATCACAACTTTGATTAGGAACAAAAGAATTCCATTTCTTAGCTTTACAAAAAAGTATACGGCACTTTGTACACAATACAAGCGCAAGTTTTTAGAATGTGGATTGGGAATATTTTTCAGGATCTCATTAAAGAGAGACACACAGAGCCGAGTAGTTAACCCGGTGAATTTTGGCAACTCGGTCATTGCCATATCCAACTTGTTACAGCACTCAGTTGAAGAAGACAAGATCAACACCATGACCTCAAATGACGTGTGCAATCTTCTCAACTTGTTAGAAAAGCCGATTCGCGCTACGACAAACTACACCGAGTACGTTCCTGCGTCGGTGTATTTGGACAGTAACAGCAAGGTCCATCTCATTGCCATTTTGCATGACTTGACCATGCACGAGTTTTATGAGACCTGTATCCAGTTCAACGGTAAGTTGAATGATCTAATATTGAATCCACGGACTTACAAGTTGGCTAAGTGGGTGATTGACATCGCAATAGCTGGTCAACAGCAACACCAGCAGCAACAGCGAAAAAGCAGAGGTGTGTGATTTAAGGCGGTGTATATTATTACTGCATATACGATACTTGATTTGATTTATCTTCTTCTAGACTTCAATAATTCTTCATAAGACTCTGTTTAACAATCTCGCAAACTCCTATCTAGAGCATTCGCACATTTCAAGTAGGAAGGAAATCTAAAATATGTATACTATTACTATTTATGTAAGTATCTACGATTACAACTCAATCCTGTCCTCTTCTATTATTATTCAAGTTACTTGTACTGTTATTACCATTGTTTGATTGTCCATGGGGCAAAGTATCCAACAACACCGGCTTCAATACCTGCTCATCAAACCTCGTGAACCATTTCGCATGTTCCTCAGCGCTCAAGAATGCACCTAGCACGCCTTTGTCGGTGTTGTGCAAAGCAGGTGAGGAGACTGCTGGATTCGTCAAGAGATCATCGACATCACTTCCTATGATTTCGTCGTCATCATCAATAAAGTCATCGTTATCGCCGATTGTGTTTGGATTCAGTTCAGGATCTAACAAGTTGTGAGACGATGCAGAAAGGTTATCATTATAACTACTAATTTTCGGTTGGGAAGTTCCGAATCTTCTATTTCCTATGATCTGTTGATGCGATTGGTGCGGAGGTATAGAATGCAACGGTAGCCTTGGAGCTTCAATATCGAATTCATCATCGGAATCAACTGTTTCATCAACACATCCAATCTTGATACCTAATATTTCCAACATTGATGCAGTTGTCCCACCAAATAAAATCACGGTTAATACGACCACTACTAATACAGTTGCTAATAAGGTCCATTTGGCTTCTCCACCAAAACCCATTGCTAATGCTACACCAACAGCTCCCCTTAACCCGGCCCAAAAAATCATCATTTGATAAGAATGACTAATTTCATCGGGCAATTTTGCCGAATTTAAACTCCCACTATATTTTTCTAATCTGGCACGATACAAGAAATTTAAAAATCGGGATAATGGGAAAACAGCTGACCATCTTGCAATACAAATTGATATAAAAGCAACAATGATTAATAATGGTTTGAAAACCAATTCTACCTCAGTGAATAAAGACAACCCCAAATAAATAAAGATGAAATTTTCCGATAATTGTGCTAATAATTGAAAAATATATTTTGTGGCTATTTGAGTTCTTCTAGACATATTATAATAGGAATAATGTTTGAGGGTAATTCCACAAAATAGTAAAGATACAATTCCTGACATATGTGCACCATTGGAGAAGAAATATGATTCATAGGCAAATAATAAAACTAAGCAAGTTTCTATTTGGGGATATCTTCTAATATGAGAATGCTTTAAAATCAAAGCAACTAATATACCAATCAGTATTCCAATTATTGTGGAAATGGTAAAAGTCATTAAAAACAACCCAATACCTTCAAAAAATGACGAAAAATGGACTGGATGCCCATGAAATTTTTGACAAGTTTCAAACATAACAATTGAAATAGCATCATTCAATAATGATTCCCCAAAAATGATAGTATATAATTTGGGATCAACCTTATAAGCATTGAAAATTGATAAGATAGTAACTGGATCAGTAGCTGAAAGCGTTGCACCAACAGCTAAAGCATCAACAAATTCTAGTTTAACATTATCCAAACCTATTGCTGTCCAAATGTATAAAATGATTCCCACAACTAAAGCTGATATGAAAGTTCCCGGGATAGCAAAAGTTAAAATACTTCCAATATTTCTGAAAAAATTAGCTTGATGTAATTCATACCCACTATTTAGAATAATTGGAGGCAATAGAATATTGAAAAAATATCCCGGATTAAATTTAACCGCATCTTGGATATAATGACCAGGAGATAATCTAATAATTAGTCCTACTATCATACCACAGAAGATACTTAATACAGTTTCATGAACTGCCTTAATTCTTCTTTGTTGTAAAAAATAAGACGACCATAATGCACTCATTAATAACACTAGCAATATAAATAATGCCCACGATGAAAAAATCTCATTTTCTACTGGATTTGAATCATCCAAATGATCATCATCTGGGGTTGACAAATCTGGAGTATCTTCATCCAAACCGTTGGACAATGCTCGTTTGATTAAAAATCTGGCAGCATATAGTGTTAGGCTAACCATTTTGGATTAGATTTGTGGATATAGGGGTGGTATAATTCTGAGCGTAAAATAATCGATTAGTGTATTGCTGTGATGATGATGTAGCTGTTGTTAAATAAATTAGTTATCTAATAATTGATGACAAGGGGAAATGTGTATCTAGCGGTGTGTAAGATGATGCTACTTAGTGGCTACCTGATATTGTTTGAAATACTGGTTGGTTTCGCCCAACAAGTGTCGTATAGATAGTTTTTCTTTTGTTTGATTACGTTTTATTTTTATGCGGTGTTTCCTTTAAGTACGTACTATCAATGCGACACACTTCTTAGTCACACTAATTAGTCAACGTGATAGGAATCTTGACTCATCAGTAACTATCATATCACCAGTTGAAAGATATAGCATGTTGATGTTGAGTTTTCCATCGCCATTACCTGAAGTTTTGAAAGTTTCCTACAATCAAGCCTAAAGAAAACAAAGTATTTTGATTCCGCATCTGATATAGATTATTCGGGTGACGACCAAAATATGAAGAACGCTATTGATCTTTTGATCACCCTCAAAACAGTCATTGTCTCTAGTATCTCATTTCGAAACCTGTGTTTGTATGTGTTAGTGGGGAACGGGGTTGCGACTCGGATTTTGATCTGGGCGTTGGCCGTTTTTACAGGGAGACAGAGATCTTGCGTCGCAAAACACACAAGCAAAAAAAAAACAAAGTAAGGTGCTTACAGTGAATGGCGGGGACCCTTATCAGCAGATTGAGGAAATCCAAAACGTTAACACTGGCCAATAAATTCTGCTTATAAAATCGAGAGATCTCTCTGCCTGTAACCAACGTTAACCAAACCATAAGATCCAGTCTAACAGAAATGACTTATCAGAGAAAAATCGTGAACGAATTTGGTTTTGCAAAACGAGAAAAAAAAAGAGAGTAGAGAGCAAACTTCAGAGATACCGATAATAGATTAGTATCCCATTTCAACATTATTCAAAGTCCAAAACGAGTGGCAAGCTAGATATATTGTCAACTTGAGCCTGTAGATGTACATCTGGACTATGAGAAGTGTTTTTGGTGGAATGAAAAGAAAGTGTAGAAAGATTAGATGCGGGCTGGCTCGCTGGTTGTACTACTGCTACCCGTAACTGGAGTAAGAGAAAGGAAAACGAACCAGAATAGTAATTCTTCTTTCTGTGAGGGAGAAAGAGGGAACTACACACGACCATGCATAATGTACAGTACATGCATATTAGAGTACATCCGTAAAAGCTCCACGTAGATAATAGCCACAGTACACGTTGATAGGTATTCTACTTTCGATTCCCCTTAGCTGTGTTTGAAGTTAGATTTACAAATGGTATAATTGGTGAATTATGGTTATTGTTACTGTTATCATTATTCATGGAGTATTGTACTATTAATATTTGCAGGCTGTTCACATGTATGTTATAGGTTGCTCATACGTATTCTGTAGGCTGCTCATATGTATATTGTAACACGATAATGTTGATGATAGTGAGTCCCATGCTCTTACAATTGAAACTACGTGCATTTTGAAATCTTGAAATCTGAAAACTTGCATAAATTCTCCGTAAGAAAGACCAACGCATGGATACACCACAACTCAGCAACACAGCAACATATTAAAATTAAAACATGGTACCGCACACCGCAATGCATACTCTGGGTTTCCAAACCACACCACACGTAACGAAAATGGAAAACGAAATATAAAAAAAAAAGAAACGTTGTTTCATTGGAAAAACGCAAACAAAAAAAAAAAAGATTCTATAAATAAAAATGCAAACCACTTAAACTAAACACTACAATAGATGGTCGTCACTCGTTCTAGTTCAATTCTACTACCATTAAAACTACCACCACTAGTAACATCACCACTACCACTCTGCTGCCACCACCACCGTAATACGACTACGCCCAACCCCCACCCCCGCCACGGATTATAAAACTAAAAAAATATACTTCTCACCTGATACATTCGCTTTATTCATTACTTCTTTGACTGCAGCATTACCTCGTGCCAACTTTATATAACTTTTATAAAAACTTTCAATCGCTTTCACCATCTTAAAGATCTATAAACTTCCCAGCATGTACAAAAAGATAACTAATCCTTCGTTGGAAGATCTAAAACAACAACATCGACAAAAATTAGCCCATAAATCTGGGTTTTATTCATCTTCCCAAATTAATCCCAATACTTCATTAACAAACCTCTCTAAAATTTCCCTGGTTTCAAAGATATCATCTCCAATACCTTGCCAACTACCAACACCACCGTTATCTGCAACACCTTCATTTTCATCTTTCCAAAACGTTTACCCCTTATCACCTCCAGTTTCGAAATCTTCGTCTCCTGAACCTATTGTGCAGTCCACTATAGTCAACAAATATTTTCAATGGCTACCTCCAGTAAATTTTAGACTTACTTCATTATGTATTATGTGGTATTTTTTCTCCATAATATCTTCAAATTCAACCAAATTAATCTTGAATAATTTTGCATACCCCGTTACTTTAACTCAATGTCAGTTCTTATTAAATTCAATCTTATGTTTATTCATGTTGTACATTTTACAACTCAATCCAATAATTGTAAATAAATTACCTCAAGGTGTCATACCCCCAAACATTTCAATTTCTTCATTCATAAAGCCAACCGCATTGATCATAAATACAACTTTACCAATGGGCTGTTTCCAATTTATTGGACATTTGACGAGCCACAAGGCGACCTCGATAATCCCCGTGTCTTTAGTTCATACAGTCAAATCTTTGAGTCCTATAGCTACAGTACTAGTATATCGTATACTATTTAAGAAATCATATAAATCCAAAACATACATCACTTTACTCCCGTTGATTTTGGGTATAATGTTAACATGTTACAAGCCGCATTCTTCAACCACTGTAAACTACTCCAGTGGGTTGTTTTTCGCCTTTTTATCAATGCTCATATTTGTTAGTCAGAACATCTTTGCCAAAAATAGATTAACAGTAGAAACAATTCCAATAGCTCATAATACCAAGAAATTGGATAAAGTGACAATACTATTCTATTGTTCAATCATTGGATTCGTTCTCACCTTCCCCATCTACATAACATCAGAGTTCTTCAATGCAACATTCTCGCTTGTCCAACTTGATCTAGCAACGTTAATACTTGTGTTTCTAAACGGAGTGAGTCACTTCTTACAATCACTATTAGCATTCCAGATCTTGGGAATGATAAGTCCCATAAATTATTCAATTGCGAATATTTTAAAGAGAATTTTCATTATTTTGATTTCATTTATGTGGGAGCTGAAGTGCTTTTCAAATCTACAAAGTTTTGGATTGATTATCACTTTGTTTGGCTTGTACTGTTATGACCGATGGGGTACATAAATTAGACTTATCTTTAAATACTGCGTTTTAGAATGTACATTATAATCCACTAATATTGCTTCTCTGGTGTATTTTATACTTTTAGGTACCTCACGTGCACAAAGTAAATACTGTGGGGCACGTGCTCTTAGAATCATTGTAGAATAGTTGACTTTGTGTACCTGGTTTAGAGATTGAGAAACCAATTCATTCATTACCATCTATGTTTTTGACAAACGATGGTTCTCAAGTGTGCAAGAATTGAATATATATCTAAATTGTCTATCTAAATCTATCCAGAATGTATTATCTAATGACCAGATCCGTCAGTATTCAACATTTTTTTGAAAATGTCACCAAATGCAACCATAAAAACAGTTTGCCAAACACCCAATCCAATTCTAGGAGTAACACCTCTATACAAACCTTTAATACCATTATTTTGATAAATATATTTGGCCGCACCCAAAACACTTAAATTCTTGGGTCTGTTTGGATCGTTTGTTTTACTTTGCATTTCTACTCTAATGACTTCAATAGGCTGGTTCCAAGCACTCAATCCACCACCAATGACACTACTTGCGATTTTTTCCCATGGTGATAACTTTTGATTTTCTGATTTTCCAGTCAAGCTTCTGATTGATTCCTCGGCCAATCTCGAAAACCCGAACCTAGATCCCCAGTTTGTCATTTGTCGAATGGCAACAGCATTTACCCCCTTGTTGATACCCCTGATACCTTCTTTCCTGTAAATTTCTTTGAATACCTGGAATGATGTCTGCTGGGGTACACCGCTGATGGCCGCTTGCTTGGCCCGGGTGATCTCCACTGTCTTCATACATGTGCAGAACCCCATGGTCAAGTACGCCTGCGCCAACCCACCAGTTACACCTCCACCCATACCACTTACGAAGCTACCAAACCCCAATTTCTTGAACTGGTACTCTGCCTCAGCGGAGACAAAGAGCAATACCGCACCCTTGGTACTGGCCTCGATCCACGCCCATGGGATCAACCCTTGGTAGAACCCCAAGATACCACCACGACTCCACACCAACCGCGCGGCCTGGGCCATGGATAACGATCTGTTGGCAGCCATGGTGGTTTTGATAACTTCGAGTGGCTGTCCCAAAGTGGTGACTTCAGACATGTTCAATCCGGCACCTAAAAGAATGTTGGAGAAACTGATCGGTTTTTTCTCAATTCTTTGCTGTTGACTCATGATGGTAACTCGTTTTCGACAAAACAAAAAAGGACAGAAAACGGAAAAGTACTGGTTGGTGGATTTAAAATGGTTATATACTTATGATTGAATGTGAAAGACAGAGTTTGGGGAAAGAAAAAAAAACTGAATAAAAAATAAACGATAGTGAACTGTATATAACAACATTGACTCATATGACAAACGGCAATACTACAGTTCCCAAAAACATCCATTTGCCAGATGAAAGAACTATCTGATCCCAATATATCAGATACCAATCCATACCTTTTCTTATCCAATTGAAGAAGCTGCCTTGACCACAAACACACGGAATGATTGAACATTTTTGAGCCTTCTCTTTTTATTCGTTTGTTTCTCTTTATTCCCAACCAAATCCCAAATCTTGATGTAGCGAGTTTGAAGATTTCGCTACCGAGTCCGGGAAAGATAAATATTGAAATGGCCCTTTTGCTGGCCAATTTGGGTGCAAAAAAAAACAAAAATTTGACGTTGCCCCTCGTATCTATCTTCCCCGCCATTTTAGCGTCCCGGGCCTGGGTTTTATTCTGTGTTGCATTGCATGAACCTAGAATAGAATAGGAGGAGAATAAGACTTTGGGTGAACACCAAGGCGGATCCAGGTTTTTCATTCTTACGCGGTTTTTTGTCAGGTGTAACAAATGTACGCTCGAGGATCGGGTCAATAATTCATCGTTCAGTGGCGTGCTTTGCATGGATGATGACTTAATTCTTTGTAATAAACTTACACATTTTGAGGTAAATCCAGTGTAAGCTAAATGAACGAACATAAGCTTGCGGTGACTGCACGAATTAGATTAGGAGCAATATTAGACTAGCTACGCCAGATTCTAGGCTTAGTTTTCAGCCGCTTTCACAAACTGGTGACACATTAAATTGAGAAAGATTACCATGGGTCCATAAGCGTATAAGAACCGCTATATTTATTCCGGTTTTTGACTCCTGGACATTACACCTAAAGAGGTGGGGGTGTGTGCTTTCAGGGGGTGCAGTGTTTTGTTAAACTTAAAGCACTGCACTTCGTGGTTTTCTTACCATAAACTTGAGCACAGGTAGGTGTAGGCTTCAGGAAGTCTCGCATTTTATGACGCGAGACAGGCTGAGTAGTTCGCTCACCGTACCGCAGGAGAAGTTATGCCAAGGAGTCGGGAATAAATTATGCTTGCCTCCATTAATAAAGTTGGTGCTATCGTTTTCATTGATACAAAATACAACACGCACTAGAGCTCAATTGCCCATAAACATAGAGGCATCAAACAAGTCAAAACCACGTATTAGAGCCAAAGAGAGCTTTTACAAGGTATTTCCGTCAGAGCTAACATGAATTAAATAAGTTTCAAGACGTGAATACGCTTCGGAAGCATGCCACGAATTATAAAGTGATTCCATTTCACTAAAGCTTGCAAATTCATAATTTTGAATTGGAGCTGTTGGTCATCAAAGTTTCTCACATTACGTACCTCTTTTAGCCGTGTAAGTACTAATTTGGTTGGGTTTTTCGCCACATTGCGGCCGACTGCTTTCTATGATATTTAAGGGCCGCGACATTAATTCTGAGACAGCTGATATTTGCGACACATTCCCTCCCCGTCTTTTTGTTTCCAGGCTGTACAGTTTATGCCGAACAAGAAAAAAAATGATCGATAAATCTCACTGTAAATAACTCTGAAAACAACGTCAACTCCAAATCAGAGCAAATAACAACTACATCATCAATCATGGGGATAAAGAAAATGTTTATGAAGAAGGATCCTACCGAAGAGGAAATAAGAGAAGAACTAAATAGAGTAGGAATATCAACGAAAGGGAATCAAAGACAAGAGAAATTTGGAGCGTTCAAGAATTATGCACAAGAACGAGCAAGCCAAAAACCGGGTTTGACGCCTGTGAATCCATACGCCAATATCCAGGCAAATAATCCTGGTCGGAACCCGTATGCCAGTGATGGGACTGTGGGTGGCAACAATATAAGTGATACATATGATGGAAAGGGTAACTCGAACGGAAGCAATCCGTATGGAGGATCTAGTAGTAGATCGAACAATAGTCCTTATAGCCAATCGTCCAATAATAATCCTTATGCCAAATCTGCAAGTAGCCAGCCGTCGAATGGCAATCCTTACGCTAACTCATCGAACGGTAATCCTTACGCCAACTCATCGAACTCAAGTTCCGATGCTAGTCGGAGGACGAACCAAAAACAAACTTCAAAAAGCATTCCATATAATGACCAAGGTAGTACAAACGGCAAGCGGCAATCAGATCCGTACGCTACACGTACTTCCACAAGGCAACAATCATCAGAACCATATACCGCTACACGTACGTCAACCAGACAAACTATGAGGGACGATGGAGATACCGAAACACTTGATCTTAATGTCATTCCATCACATCAAATGTTCACGAATACAAAGCCAATCAGAAGACAAGATCCTAATGAGCTAGACCTCAATGCAGTGGAAGAAGAGGATGACTTGAATTTGGATATGCTTGAGGAACAAGTTGAAGTGAATTCCGAAGACGAAGAAGTTGAGGCTATCAAGCAAGATATTAAGTTTGTCAAGCAAGAATCGGTTCAGTCCACAAGAAACACCTTGAGAATGGCTCAGGAAGCAGATGCATCGGGTGTGAATACTCTCGGTATGTTGGGATCACAGTCGGAAAGGTTATATAATGCGGAGCAGAATTTGCTATTGGCAGATACACAAACACAAATTGCGGACGAAAAAGTAAAAGAGTTGAAGCGATTAAATAGATCGATATTTGTACCTGCTTATGGTAATCCATTTAACAAGAAATCGAGGCTACGCCAACAGGAAGATAAAATCAAGGCTCAAAAGGCCCAGGAAAAATATATGCGTGAAACTAATCGTCAAAACATGTACGAAAGTGAGCAGCGGTTGAAAGAAGGGATAATGAGTGGTGCGACAGCCAGCGAAATTCATGCTAAGTATCAAGATGAAAAGAATTTGAAGTCAGCGCAAAGGTATCAATTTGAAAATGATTCGGAAGATGATGAGTTGGAAAAAGAAATTGCGTCTAATTTGGATCAAATCGGAGGTTATGCTAAGAAATTACATAAAATTGCCAATACTATGGGTCAAGAAGTTGAATCGCAGAATGTTAGATTGACAAAGATAGAAGAAGATGCAGATAGATTAGATATCAATGTTCATATGAACAGTACAAGATTGAGTAATATTCGTTAAGGGAGGCACGGGAGTTTCGAATAAGCGGATGATAATAATATTTGTACAATTTAATATATTATAATAGTTTAGAATATTTTATTCTTTTGTTTAGCATACTATGAATCTGAGTAATGTAAGGGGGTGGGGGAGGATGGGGGGACAGGAAAGGTACAAAGCGAGCGAGGTGGGTATTTGACGGATGTATTCGGCTGTCAATATCAGTTACGGAGTCAATATGACCACTGCTGGCGTTAATGATGTATACCATCACATCCCAACCATCGCATCCCAACCGTCGCATCCAGCCCATCCCATCCCTTCATCACATCCATTCGTCGCATCACAAAAAAAATACGAGGACAAGCAAATGGAATGGACACGATGCACGGTAAAAGAAACGAGGGAGAGAAGTTTAAGCTTTAAGCTTTTTTAGAGAATTGAAAATGAAGATGCGGTTGAGGACGAGGATGAGGTCAAGGCTGTACTATTGTTTAAACTGTTATTGGGCATTCCGCTAAATGTAATAACTATTAATCAGTACAATAAAATACAATGCAATACAATACAACAGTGCAGCTCAACAATACAGTTCCACACTGCAATAGCCGCAACTATAAATGCGCCAAGATTATTTTGCAATGCTCTGAAATGATAAGTAGTACGGTGAAGAAGATAAAGGTGCCACTGATAATGCAATATGCAAGACAGTAGTTGATGAATGCATAAATTACGGAGAATATCATTGGCTATCGAAAAACAAAAGAACCTAGCCCGCGGATACAAATGAGACGATTGTAATTGCAAATGGCAACAGGACAGCATAATACAATCGACCCACCTTAGCATTACCGTTACCATCACTCTCTGTGCAATCCAAATTCTCTGTTTCTTTTCAGCCTGGCCTTCTTTCAGCCAATAGGAAGAGACCAAAGAAAAAGAAAAAAAGTTTTCAGCTCAACAAAAAAAAAAAGAAAAAAAAAAAACAAAAAATTAAAAAAATAAAAAATCGAAAATTTTTATCTGTTGTTCCATATAGTACGATTCTCAATATATATATATGTAGAATTACACATGTAAAACTTTGATCAAGCGAAGGTTATATATTCTGGTTGTTTCCTTGTTTCGCTTACTACTAAGCTCCCTCTCACTGAAGCCATTCGTTCTCAACAATGTCATCAGCTGCAACTTCATCTTTTGCGTCGGCAGGTTCAAGTTACACAAGCTCTTCAATTGAAAAAAAGGGCAATGTTGCATCTTTCCAATCGTCGACCACAACCGCAAACTTAACAGCAATTGACACTTATGGTAACACTTTTAAGGTCCCAGATTACACCATAAAGGATATATTATCAGCTATTCCATCCAATTGCTACGAGCGTAGATTATTGCAATCTTTATCGTATGTCGCTAGGGATATCTTCTGTATGTTGACTTTAGCATTTGTCGCCCACAATTATATTCAATTAATTCCGCAACAATATTTGAGATTTGTTGCTTGGTCGGCTTATGTTTGGTGTCAAGGTTTGTTCGGTACCGGGTTGTGGGTTTTAGCTCATGAATGTGGTCACCAAGCGTTTTCGAATTACGGATGGGTTAATGATTTAGTTGGATGGATTTTGCATTCGTATTTGTTGGTTCCATATTTCTCTTGGAAATATACCCATGGTAAACACCATAAAGCCACTGGCCATTTGACTAGAGATATGGTGTTTATTCCAAAGACTAAGGACCAGTTTTTGAAAAGTAGAGGTGTTAAGGATTTAGACGACTTGTTGGGCGATTCACCATTGTATTCATTAATGCAATTGGTTTTCCAACAAACTTTTGGGTGGATTTCGTATTTGCTCGCCAATGTTTCTGGTCAACCACATCCAAACCATTCCAAACTCGCTGTAAGTCATTTCAATCCAAATTCTCCCCTCTTTGAAAAAAGAGATTACTGGTTTATTATTTTATCCGATATTGGTATATTAACTCAAGCCACAGTATTATACGTTTGGTACCAAAATTATGGCCTCTTCAACTTGATGGTCAGTTACTTTTTACCTTACTTGTTAGTTAATCATTGGTTGGTTTTCATTACGTATTTACAACATTCTGATCCTAAAATGCCCCATTATGAGCCAGAGCAATGGACTTTTGCTCGTGGTGCAGCCGCTACAATCGACCGTGAATTTGGATTTGTTGGTAAACATATCTTCCATGACATCATTGAAACTCACGTCTTGCATCATTATGTTTCTAGAATCCCATTTTATAATGCTCGGGAAGCAAGTGACGCCATAAAGAAAGTCATGGGTGAACATTATCAATATTCTGATGAAAATATGTGGGTTTCCTTGTGGAAGTCAGCAAGATGGTGCCAATTTGTCGTTGGTAGCAATGGTGTTATGATGTATAGAAATATTAATGGATTAGGAGTCGATCCCAAAAAGGAGACTCACTAGAGTATAGAATTATAGAAATGCAACTGGATTAATTGTAGGGTAATATTGTACAAAATCATAATGGTCTCGATGTATTATTTCTATCTATCTAACTTTACCGTAAACCTATATAAACATCCATGTTCTAACCCTGTTTCTATAATTGATATAATCATCCTTGAAGAACTCAACGAGCAAATTTTCTTCATACTCGATTCTCTTCTTGAAGAACCTCCAAAGCACAACCCCACCAAGAACTAATACAACCACATTCCCCAACCATACCTGCAACCCAATGAACCACATAAAGAACCCGAAATACGAAGGATGGCGGAACACGCCGTATACACTGTGGGTGACGAGCATATGCTTGCTTGTAGCATGCCTCTGTATGTAATGATTGAACGACTCGCGGGCAGTATACATGCTCAAGCTGCGGATGGCTTGTCCTGCGAGCGCCAACCCGAGTCCGAGATACGTGCATGACGAAGGATGGAGCACGAGATGCTCTAAGGTGGAAAAAATGGCCGCAAGGTGCATCTCTCTGTCCTCGAGGATGAACGAGTCGTCATCGACCTCCGTATTGTTGAAAAGCACCGTGTTTATGAACTCAAGACAGTGGAATAGGCAAAGTAAAAGGAGGTAGATATTGACGGAGGAGTACTTGGGGTAAATGAATAAACATAACGCGTTGATTGCGAATAATGTCCCTAGTATAAATGATTTAAGAGCGACTTTCAAGAGATTCACCTTGTATGGACTGTACCTCGCCAAGTCCCCCCTTGATAGTAATGACATTTGGTTGTAAAACTATTGCTGTGACGAAAAGATCTATTCTTCTGGTTGGCATTTTTTTTTTTTTTTGATAACCAATCAACACTTTCATGTATGATCCCGCAAAGAACTCGTTATTGGAATTGTTTGCAATATGCTTCATGCTAGGAGCATTAATTCCCATTGAAGTTGTGGTGTTATGCTATACGAATAAATATGGATCAGTAGTGGTGTACATCATGATGTTGCAAGTTTTCTTCATGCTCGAATTTGCAAATAGTGCAATGTACCAACCCAGCACCGTCTCTTCTAAATCGTTCCTAATCTATGGGAATAAAGGAAACTACGAATTCTGGCTAATGCAAGTATTTACCGTCATTGAGTGCATTATATCACAGCAGTTCAAGTTCTGGTGGCCGAAACTTCAAGTATTGGGGTTGGTACTAGTGGTTACTGGGTTGGTCATACGACACCTTGCAATGAGACATTGCGGAGATTCATTCAGTCATTACATTGCAACTGTCCCAAAGCAACACATTCTAGTAACCACTGGGGTGTATCGATACACTAGACATCCAAGCTACTTGGGCTTCTGGTTAATCGTAGTAGGAATACAGGTATACTTATCGAACTACATTAATCTCGTGGTTGACTTGTATTTCCTACATCGGTTCTTCACCATACGGATAACGTACGAGGAGTGGATCTTGGTGCATAAATTCTACGGCAACCAATATAGACAGTACCAAGAGAAAGTAGGCGTTTATATTCCATTTGTACATTTATAAACTTTTATTCATGAATTTTCTCTTTGTGAATGCCAACCAATATTTACTTGGTGAATTCTCATTGTCGTGATAGATCCTCGTCAACAACCGATCGGCCAACTCTTGTCTGAATTGCAGCAAATAGCTTCTCAACAAATCACCCTCGTTCTTGTTTCTCGGGGGCTGGTATAACGAATTCAATGGGAACCCAATGTCACCGGGCAAGCTAAAGTTATCAAGACTCAAATTACTCAACACCCTCTGCGCCTCTCTCAAGTTCATGCTCTTGTTCAACTTGGACAAACAGTCGCTCACGTACAATATCCCGTAGATCAATAAACGGTCGGCGTTCCCCTTGATTTCAAAGTTCTTGAAAAAGGAATTGGCTCTAAACAAATCCAATGTTTCTTCTACTATATCATATTCTTGTTCCGGCGTGTATGCGGGTCCGCGATATTTTGTGTGGATGGGCAATAATGACAAGTTTCCAATTGTTCTAGTGTCCGATGACTCTTCCCCAAGAAACGTTGAATGGTATGCTGGCATAATGTGGAGGTGGTTTATTGTGATGGCTCAAACTGTTTAATCCTTGGTAAACTCATATTTTCGTTGCGTCCGTCGGGTCTTGCTGGTAGACTTGTAGGGGTTAAAAAAACAAAAATCAAGGGAAAATATATGCAGGTATAATCTACAGAATATATACATACGGAATCAGTGCCTGTTCAGCCTCATACAGCCCTTGTAACATCTACCTGGTACTCATAAGCGTCCCTTGGATCAGCATATTTTATTAGGTAGTTTTTGACTGGCTTGGTAATTACCAAAATTTGCCTTTTGTAAATTTAGTACAATGAGTTTGGTATCGGAAGGGTATTGGGTGAAAATCAGCTCCCACCAATCGCCCTCATCCTGATATCGTTTGTTCTCCCAGGTGTTGAAGTTGGCTTGGAAGCAATTTATTAACCATTTCCTTGGTTGTCCTTGTATAAATGAATAGCAAACTTACTGTCCCTTTCATAATTGTATTAACTATGCTGACTCAAACGACCAGATTCTCAAAGGAACTATAATGAGGAGCTATAACACATACATACAAAATCTATGTAGTTTAGTATTGGACGGTGCGATTAAAGATAAAGTTATTAAGAATCTCGAGGAATGTCAAATTACCTCTCCATTTCTAATTCTAATCCAAGGGCATTCCTACTAGGAGTTGAATAAAACACTTGTTATAATATTTTTGCAACCTGTTTAAGGTTTGTAAAGGATGACTGCAGGAATGTGTGATTGCGGTTGTTAGTTGGCTATGCCAGTGGGGGAAGAAGGGGGAGGGGGGGTTCAAAGTAATATCTGGATATCACCTATGCTCATCTCAAGAACTACAGACCATTTGACACAGCAACGCAAATATTCTTAGGAATGTTTCAATAGGCTGCTTATATGTAATATGTAATGGTATCCTCAGTAGTAACAGCGGTAGTAGCACCAATCGTTGTAGCAGTAGTAGGGGGTAGGTGGTAGATACGTAGATGGCAAGTTAATTGGTAGTGTAAAGTGACATGCATGGTGTTGTTGCAAAAAGAAAATGAAAAAAACAGGTGAATTACTATACCCAATTAGTAAACAATATAAACAGAGCTTTTTGTAAACGATTTAAAACAGGAAACAGATTTATAACACATTTAGTTCGGTTATTGATTACAAGAACAAGGCTGGTGATCTACTGCAATTGCTGCCACTGCTACTACTCTGCCATAATTACCAGGTATTGCCTTTGAATTGCATATAGCTCATTGATTTACTTCCGTTGTTCTTGTCGGTAACTCATAACTAACTATTGAGTATAAAAATTTTTACTTCTCGTTCATCTAATAGGAAGTTTGTGCAAATCAACAACTTATTTTGTTAAAAGTCATTCGTTCATTCAGTCATTCATTCATTGAAAGAAAAGAAGAATATTAATCAAATTAATCAACTCACTGAATCAATACAGTTTTCTTGCTTTCTTTCTTTTCTTTATCATTACCACATTCAGTGTCATTTATTGCTACACGTTCTACATCTCATCGGCATAAGAATTTAACCGCCAAAGTCTCAGACCAAATACCATTGCATTAACAGGAATTTGGAGTTATGTCAGTAACAGTGTCTCCGAATAGTAAAGTGACATTATTCAAAAACAATATTCTTCTAAAAAATGAAAATCCAAGCGGTGAAATTCAAAACTCAAAGAAAAGGTTTGGCACGAATCCTCCACCACCATCATCAACCACAGATCACCATTCATCGACATCACCTTCCAAAAGACATTTTCTTCAGCAAATGAGTCCTAATGTTTCCAAGAGAACAATCCATTTGCCAAACGAGACACCGCTAAAACAATCATCAAGCAACACAACATCCACAAAATTGGAATCAAAATTTCAACGACCACAATTACCAGCTTCAGCATCTTTGAGGCCTCCAGTAAATATTCGTTCTAAATCGTCAATTGCATTACCTTCTTCCTCTTCTTCGTCATCTTCCCAGTCAATTCCATTCAAATTACGCCGAGCTAACTCGCTAATAAGTCAAGGTGGATCATCGTCTTCATCAGATTTACAGCACCAGTCATCAACAACATCATCAGACAGATTTATACCTTCTCGACATAACTCGGTGACTGGTAAATTGGAAACTACAACAGACGTTCCATTGCCCAATGCATCTCCACAATCCCATATAAAAGCTCAAACGTCTAAGATTTATCAACATCATGTAGCTGAAGCTTGTGGTTTAGAAGTCAATTCAAGAGTTTTATTATACCAACCATTGCCTCCAGAACGAAAAAAGCCAATTAATTTAATTAGCCAATTATCAAACCAATCATCGTGTGCAAAAGCCAAAATTTTGAGTAAAACGTCATTAACACCATCGGCGGCTTCAGCAAGGGTAAAGAAAATCCCTAGCGCACCTGAAAGAGTATTAGATGCGCCTGGATTAATAGACGATTTTTATTTGAATTTATTAGCTTGGTCCCTGTCAAATTTATTGGCAATTGGTTTGGAAGATGCAATATACGTTTGGAACGCTTCAACAGGGTCAGTAGGACTCCTTTGTGAGTTACCAGAAAAAGCATTAGTTACATCTTTGAGATGGTCAGAAGATGGATCGTACATTTCAATAGGCAAAGATGATGGACTTATTGAAATTTGGGATATTGAATCAAATACAAAGTTGAGAACATTGAATTGTGATAATCATTTGACAAGAATTGCTTCACAAGCCTGGTGTCAACATATTTTAACCAGTGGATCACGCATTGGTAATTTATATCATTCTGACGTTAGGATCGCTTCTCATATGGTTAGTAAATTGGAGAATTCTCATACTGCAGAAGTCTGTGGTATTGAATATAAATCTGATGGATTGCAATTTGCAACAGGTGGCAATGACAATTTAGTTAATATTTGGGACGTTCGTAATTTATCAACTAACAACAATAGTTTACCAGTTTTTTCCAAGTCAAGTCATAAGGCGGCAGTCAAAGCCCTTTCTTGGTGCCCTTATCAACCTTCATTATTAGCCACTGGAGGTGGGTCAACTGATAGAACAATTAATTTCTGGAACTCCACCACGGGTGCAAGGGTCAACACTATAGAAACAGGCTCACAGATATCATCGTTAAATTGGGGATATTCCAACGGTACAGGTGTGGAGATTGTAGCAACACATGGATTTCCCACAAATAGTATATCCTTATTTAATTATCCTACTTTACAGAAAACAGGGGATATTGCCAACGCTCATGATACGAGAATCTTAAACGGTTGTTTAAGCCCTGATAATTTGACTTTGGCCACCGTTGCTGGTGATGAAAATTTGAAATTTTGGTCATTGTTTGATTTATACAAAAACAACAAGAGAGACTCCGATGATCGAATTAATGATGACGATGAAAACCAAGACACTAAGAGAATGAAGAAGATGATGAGTCTTCGATAAGTTGCCATGTGAGTACACTGAGATCTTTAGCTGATGGTGGAGACAATTCGGACTAAATTTATATGTTAACAATGACTCTTTCGTATGGAACACTCTATTCAATAAACATTAAAAAACCTTCTTTAAAATCATGTACTTTTCACTGACGTCAGTTGCTTTGCACTCCTTTGATGCACATCTTTATGCCATCTTGTATTAATTTATATAAAAACTTTGAATCACTCACTGATTGCCCTTGGACCAAACAATTATCTCGTGTTAAGTATCTAATTCTATGTGATTTTCACTAAATATCACAGAATATTTGATATAACCCTTAAACAAAATCTTTAGTAAATAGTGAACGAACTTTCTGACTATGCACCTAGTAAAATGCCCTACTGTTAACGACACCGTAACTAACATTTAAGCTACCGTCATGTTACCGTTGGTTCCTTTTGGAGGAAAGGAAGGTTGCAAATATCATTGCTGCCACTTATAATAAAGAAAAACTAAGACTGACCAAAAAAAAGGCTCAGATTACTGGCAACTGATTGCCTATTCAATAGATCAACCTTCTAATCTACTCCCTCTTCAGAACAATTCAATGCCCAGAAGTCCAACAAATACATTAATCCTAACCAATCTAGAAGACACAACGTTACAAGATCCTCGTCAGCTAATCACATTCCTAGCCCAACACAATCACCTTGTTGAAATGGTTGTCTTATCCAAATTCTCGAGGATTTTAATTGTCTGCGAATCACTGCACATTGCATGTGAAGTCAAAGCCATCTTAGCAAATAGCGAGTGGAAGTACGTGAAGGTGTCGTACAGCTTGAAAGATAATGACTTCAATTTGAATCAAGCTGACTTAAATCAAGCTACACGGGACCTAAACAAAGACGTACGGTACTTGGAATTGCCTCATGATTTGGAAACCAAGCGATTCTTGATTAGTCCCCCCTTAAGCCCCCATTCCGAATGGGACCATTGGGATAAAGTCGAGCAAGGGCCAAATGAAAAATCCATATATTCGCCCGAGGAACTATCGCATTTGTTGTGGGAGCGATTAGGCGGGTTTGAAAGCGAAATAGTGAGAAAGCTTCACATTGCTGATGCTGAAGAATCTGAGGCCAAGAGCGTTAAATTGACTAGGCAAGAGGTCAACTACAAACATGAACCGGAATTGTTGTTCCAAGGTATTGAAAAGGGGGTGCCGGCTATAATCTTAGATACTAATGATGATTCAGATTTGGATTTATCAAGTGGCTCACAGACACCAAAGGCTACGTTGCCAAAGACAACAATGCCGCCACTTGCTCATTATACTTAGTCCCTTCATTAATCATGTTAGCCATGTTGATTAGTGTATATATACAGGACAATAATTTTTTTTTTTGTTAACAAAAGGGGAACAGAGATGAGATGAAAAATATACATCATCTTCTAGTTATCTAAATAAACCTATTGTAATAATACCATGAAGAGAACAAGATCTAAAACTGCGGCTGCTGCAAGATCACCAAGTGCTAACAAAGTACAAAAACCGACACCTGGCTCCAAAAAGTCTAAGGAAGTAACTACGAAAAATGAAATAAAACCATCTGAAAAAATCAAAATAGAAAGGGAATCGTTGATCCCATCCAAAGTATCGAATAAAGCTATTTCAGAATTAAATAAATTCATCTCAAGAGAAAAACCGGTCGATATATCCAAGAATCTGCAATTATTTGAAGAAGATGAGTTTGAGAATAATCAATTGTATTTGACAATAGAATCGAAAAAATTTTTCTCATCCAAACCACAATTCAAGCCGAAGGTCATCAAACTCACTAAATCCATATATAATTTACCTGAACTTAAGACATGTGTAATCATTCGTGATCAATTGGTGAAAACAAATGAACAAATCGAACAGCTTGAAAATGAACAGTTGCCAACGGTGCAACAATTCTTACCAATGAGCTCCATCAAAACAGAATATAAAAATTTCGAAAAACGTCGTGAATTGCATTCGTCTTATGATTTATTCCTAGTCGATGATTCGTTATTGAATATGATGCCTAATACCTTGGGTAAGATTTTTTACGGTTCAAATAAAATTCCATTACCGATCAGAGTAACAGCTTCCACCAACCCCAAAGAATTGTCGTTGACTACATTAAAAAACCAATTGGAAAAATGTTTGACTAGTACATATTACTTGCCCCCTATTGGAACTACCATATCCATCAAGATTGGATGCATTTCCGATAGCTTCACCACCGATGAATTGCTTGCAAATTTGAATGACGTAGTTGCAACTTTAGATATTAACAGCATAAAAAGCATCATGTTGAAAACAACTTCCTCGCCTGCATTGCCATTATATTATACTGATAAATTATATGAAGAAGATGACGTAGCTGAAGAAGAAGAAGAAGGAGTGGCCAAGAAAGCACATAAGGACGAGATATCTGCTTTCGAAAAAGAATTATTAGAATTAGGTGACGCTGAAACTGTAGCCAAAGTAATCGGTAAGAAATTGGGAGAGCAAAAGAAGAATAATGTCGCCAAAGGCAAAGTCATTAAGCCAGCCAAAAAGTAAGTAGCTTGTATATCTATAGATTTCAAAAAGCACATTTTGTAATAAAAACTCGCACAGAAATTGAATTGTAGAAAAGATTAGTGTTTGGCAGTTACCAATGTGGATAGTGCACCATGAAGGTGATACAAAAGGAGGTAAGTCTTCAAGACCATATTCTCTCACTGCGTTGCATTACTAACGCGTTCAGAAACAAGACACCTACATCCAGAAAGAAATTATCTAGTTGGTCGAGACGTGGACGTTGATTTCACATTCATCACCCAAAAGTCATCAAGACATCTACTAGAACTAATCACCGGCCCTGCGAAGGACAAAACAACGCTATCAATCCGAGTATTATCTAGAGCAAAAAGCAGGATAAATGGTCAGATTTACAAGTTGAAGAAAGGCGAACATCCCAAAGAATTTGCTTTTACTCAGGAGAATAGAATCACCATTGAAGTCGACGGAAACGATGATACGCCTATACTCATTCAATGGCACGAGTTTAGCATTTATAGCGAAATAGAGGATGCTTTGAAAAGATTTACTCAAAAAAAAATCGACTATCGTGATGTCGGACTGGAAGTTTCGAAGGCAACTCATTTTTGTGCAAAGGATTGCGATGAAATTCTGAATGCATTCAAAATGGCCGTAATCCAAGGTCTACCCATTTTAAATGAAAATTGGATTTCCCTAGTTACGGAGAATCCAGAAGATGTATACTCATGGTTTCTAAATATTGATCTTATAACATATTTGCCCTTTGGAAATAAAGAATTTTTGCCACGTCAAAGAATGGGATTGTTTGATGGTATCATGCTCGTCTCCTTTGAGAAAATTGGATGGATAGACACAATTCTATTAGATAGAGATAACATAGAAAAGGAGATTAGACTGAAAATCAGAGACGAAAAGTTTATACTTGTAAATTCGGGGAATATTCTAGGTTTACAAGCAGTTCAAAAAGACGACCTTTGGAAAGCTATATTGAAGAGTAGCATTACCAATATACCCATAAATATAATAAAGCAAATTAAAGGACAATCAATAACATCGGAAGGATCTGTAAGCAGAAAGAGAAGGAAGTATGAGAAAGTTAATAAATTGCATTTTTTTTCATTAGATACCCCTCAACTAATACGATCAGAACAAGTACTGGAACCGCACCCGCGACCTAATACTTCAACACCAAAAAATGGTTCGGAGACTCAGGAAATAGCTGAGCAGCTAGGATCTTCCAAAATCAAAAGTGTTTCTCCACCCACGGAACTTACTGAAGAGGAAGAAACTGCGAAACCTCCTAATGAACTAAGAGCAAAAATAGAAGAACCTATCGGTGATCAACTGGCAAATACAAGCGTCACTAGCTTGAGGAAAAGGAAAAATGAATCATTTACTGCCCATAAAGCTCCCAAAATTCCTAAATTTTTCCCCAAGGTGTCCTTTGTAGATGCTGTGATGCAAGCTAAGAAATCCTCGGTGCAAAATTTAAATAAGGAGTTAGGTATCTCTGAAGAGCAAAATTTTGTCGAAACTGAACTTTCGAATTTAGCGATTGTTGAAACGTGTGATATTGAATTAAGAAAGAGACCCGTGCACAACAGTGAAGTTTCGGAGAAATACAAGGGCAGAAAGGACTACAAACTATTTAAAAAAAATATACCGTTAAAATCCAGATTTACTAGATCTTTTGTTGCTATGGATTCCGTATCAATAGACGATTATCTCGTGCACGATACACGAGCACCAAAGAAAGTGACAATGAATACCGAATTTGACGGATTGATGAATGACGTTAGAGGATATACACCTTCACCCTTATTTGTTGGAGATGAGAGTGATGATGAAAATCATGCTACAGGTCTTATATTTAGGGCTAATAATAGTAGTCATAATGGAACTCGTAACGGGAAGCAAAGAGCTATATCCAGAAATGCATCTAATAATACTAATAATGATGATGACGAAGACGACGATGATGATGATGATGACCAACCAAAATTTGGATTTAGTAGATAAGCCTATCTTACGATTCCACAAAAACCCATCCTTCTGAAATAGGTAACATGAATTTGTAAATAGTTATGTTCTATAAAAAAAGTGGGAAAGTCTTTAGCAATACACATATCATTTGCATTTGTGCAATCTACAACTTCTTGCAAAGTTGGCATTGTATTTGATTGCGAACAATTCAAATAAATTTCATTCTTAAACTGATGGTATCGATCTAAGAAAGTCCGTTCTTTGGGGATGGTAGTAATTATATCATCTTTATGAATTACTCTCAAGAATTTTCTATCGAAATTGTTATGCTTAGCTGTGTTGTAACTGCCTAATACTGTGTCTGCCCAAGTTACAAATTCTTCGTTCCCAACTAGTGGTTGTCCCATTGTAACTAGTGTTAATTTATCATAACCTAAATCAAGATAATGCAAACCTAGAAGTAACGCAACGCTTCCACCTAAGGAATGACCCAAAATGAGTAGTTCATAATCATCGTCAGTTTCCAACTCTTCAATTAAGTACTGGTGTATTATCGATAAAGTTCTCGTGTAATAATCATGGAATCCTTTATGTACTTTACATCCATGTCCACAAAACGGTAACCTTTGTCCCAAATTTGAATACAGAATCATATCCACTTTCAAATCGGCGTAGGTGTCAAAAATAGATCTTGTTCCTCTTAATGACACAATTATTGTCTTCTTTCTTCCTTCATTCGGTTCATAGCGAAATATATTCAGGTAGGTAGATGCGATATATCCAGTCGCCGAGTCGTCAAAATACCATTGATAAACTAAGGAAACATTGGGAAATCGCGCCTCACAGTCCAAGTCACATAGAAATGGTTCTTTTATCCCATTAACGTTCGAGACACAATATGAAATATCTATTAAATGTGCATATGTGAATAGATTGGAAAACACCTCGGGATCAATTGGTTGCGGATAATCATCTCTGATATCAATAAGTACATCATCCGTCAGAATGGATAGAACTTGTCGTAGGAGGATTGCTATTAAAAATACTATTAGCATGTTGATGGTAGAGTGTGTAAATTCTAGAAGAGATGACCGGAGTTATGTGGGGTACGGAATTGTGCTTATCATCATCTCATTAAATACTGTAAATAATTTTTTTCGCAGCTACACACCATGAAATTACTCTACACCATCCATATTTTCAAGTCCTACGGAGTGGAAAGAACTGATTGTTTTCAAAACATATGTGGCAGCAACTACCCCTAATGAAATTGGGAACATAATGATCAAACTTTTAATTATGATTCTGGGCACTGAATTGAATATTTTAAAGCTTTGCCTCACAATTCTCGTTGCACCTATAATCGTTATAATAATAACAACTTTGAAAGCTAAATTCAATGAGCTTCCCACTCTCTTAATCTGACTGGCTATGCCCGACACTATGCTCTTGATAGATTGGGGCACTTGAAACAAATTGAGAACAGCTTTTCGAGCGCCATTGATTAATGCGTTAAATCTCTCCACTTTGATATTGATCAGATTTAGTGATTCTTCTGTCTCACTGATTTTATTTTCTAATTTAGTTAGTGATTCATGCAATACAAGTTCAAATGATTGCATAATCGTTTGGGACGATGAATTAAAATAGCATATAAAAGACTGGGAAACTTCTTCAAGAATTAAAGGAGTTTGTTCGTTTATGTACATTCGCTGTGTTACTAAGTCATCAAAACTTTGCCGGATTTGTGAATTCAACGATGCCAATGAAAACTCAGAATAATCCAACTGGTTGCTTATCAATTCCGCCATTTTTTGGCTAGATAGTTTTAACGCATTGGATATTTTAATCAATTCCAAATTAGTTTCCATGATACTCTCTGATTGCCTCTTAATCTTATCGTTATTTCTTACAATTTCGCTCTGTTGTGCTTGCACTTCAGTTTTGTGTTGCACCATCAAATTATGAATATCCAACATTTGATTAATGAAATACGATATATGGTCTTCCATCGCTCTAATATTTGTATTTATTCCATTATAAGAATTTCCCAAAATCACCAAAGCATTGTTCATGGAATTTTCAAAGTTTTCATGAAATAAATTGAATGACTTTGTCATATCCTCTTTTTCTTCCTCTTTGCTTTTCATGATCTTGTCGATTACATCAATTATTTTGTCAAACTTTATCTTCAACTCTTCTTGTCGCTCTTCACCATATTGGTGAGATTTTTTTAAATCGTTCATGACACTTCTGTAGATAAGGGTTATGTTTTCATACACTTCCAAAATCTGACTTTTTTCATAAGGTAAACTAGCTTGATGACATAGTTGCTTAACTTCCCGATAATATCCACTGAAAGTTGTCCAAAACTGTGGAGATTTCTCTAGAGCCAATACGCATTTATCAGTGTTGAATTTTCGAACTGAGGAATCACAATCCAACGGATATTCGATCCCAGAATTTTCAAATTCGCATATGGATAATTCTAATGCTATTGACTTCTGCTGTGCTGGTGTAATTGTCTCTATTCCCTGAGCGCATTGTGGAATAAGCGATTCCAAGGCTTTTTTTGAACAGTCATTCTTCCAAACATTTAAATTTTGAAAAGTATCCTGTTCGACTATCAGCAAATCTCTTGCTGTTATACATGAAACAAATATTAATATCGGTAGCTTTAAATTCATACAGTTAAAAACTTATCAACTAGGTGTATTTGGAAAACCATCGATACTAAGTACGAAAATAAATACGCAAGACTTGAAACTTAACTGAAACAACTCTGCTCAAATTGGAATCTGCCCTTCAAAATGGCAACGATCTAGAAATCCAATACCCCATTGCAACAAGCGTTTGATTTATCTATCTTTACAGGATAATCGCTGGATGTAATATATGTGTTGTGGTTGCTGCAGTGATTGGGTAGTTGATAGTGAGAGTTATTTCCAAATTATTGCAATCAAAAAAATTTTTCACAATCTTTCAAGATCGACCGGTACCTTTTCCATTTATACAATGATTCACGCAAAACAGATAGTACGATCCACTCGAATAAGACCGTATCTGAAATTTCTGTTTATGCCAAATGAAAGCAAGCACTTTTTTGAATCAGAAAAGTTAACACCTGAAGAAAATGAGGCAGCAATACCTACAAAACCAGATTTTTCACATATTCCTAAATTGCATCACGAAATCATAAATCCTGAAGAAACTGCCGACCTCGTCACCAAATTGAATATGAATGATGTATTAGTGACAACATTTGCCCGAAATAAGCATTTATTTGGTGACCCTGGGCACATAATACTTGAATTGAATAAAGATGTAAAAGAGCCAACTGTGTATCCTTATGGCAGTATAGTAACAAGTTGGCTGAAGGTATTTAACGAACAAATTAAGAACTTGGATGATATTACTCCATTAGAGCTGCTTAATAGTACCACTCAAGAAAGTAGAAAGGTTTTGTTTGAAAAATATGGAGACGATTTCAATGGGTTCTTTGAAGAATTACGTGCATTTAAAAATTCAAATTTGATAAAAGAAGGGAAGATGCTGTCATTTGATTTAAGTCAATTAATAACGGTTGATAAAGCGGCTTTAATTATGCTTGATCATTTGCAGCCTAGGTCAATGGAAAAATTTGTTAGTTTTCTACTAGACAATATTGAACGTTTCAGTATCTATGGATTAAGGGAGACTTTTGTTAAACTCGTCAATACGGTATCTAAAGTAGGAAGTGTTAAGAACTTTGACGAATACGTGAAGGCAGTTATCAAGAAGCATCCAGATTTGATTAAGAAGCTAGGAGGAGATACATTAAATAAATTAGCGTATTTATTGGTTGAAAGCGATATCAATTTATCCCGTGAAGTAATGAAGACAATGATTGATGATTTGTCAATATGTCCATCTGAAGAAACCATAACGGCTTATCTAACGAAATACAGAGAAACTGATCCAATAAAGAAAATAAAAGAATTGTCTTTTTTAAAACTGGCTATTTTTCATAATGGCTTAAATGATATTTCATTTCAAATAGTGTTGAGTACAATTAGAAATATTAACGAATTTGGAAAATTCATGGAGTTGCTAAAATCATCAAACAATGCTGCTGAGCTCTTAACTAGATATCAAGTTCCGCTATTCAACGTCTTAATAGTATTAGCAACAAATTCACCATTGCAATTAGTTCAGTATGTAAGAGTATTAAAGGAAAAGAACGTGACAATCAGTAGTGATTTAATACAATTACTCAAAGAAGAATTTGCAAATGATAAATCTAATTCACAAGCTTTGAATTACTTATCCCATTAATACCTAAAACCTATATAAATATATTCATACAACGCAAATGCATATACCCAGTAGTCCTCCAGTTTCTACCGGCGATTATTTAATTCTATACAATCCCCAGCACTTGAATTAACAGAAATCTCTTCTGCACAATGTCGTTCCTCATTATTACCTAGTAGTGAATACTGTGAATTTCTTCTCTCTTCTCCGTCATTTCTGGTATAAAATCCATCAGTATAAACATAAAATCCATCGTCGCTTGAGTTATCATTCCAAGAATACTCCATAGCGTGCTTTCTCATCCTTCTCATATCTTCATTTCCATATTGGTTGTCACTTTCAAAAAACTTCCTACTTGATATTGATCTCTTAATAAAACAAAGCATTGATGTAATAATCGCCATTGAAACTATAGGCAATAATTGTATCCATCCTAAATAGCTTAAGTTGGGGGTAAACAATAAGATGTCGGCAAGAAACGCTAATAAAGTAGTCAACACGGAAAATATTGTTAAAATCAACATGATATTTAGGAATGGAGTAAAATCTCTTTTTTGCCTTTTCATCGTTGTGGTAGTAACACTATCATCTTCATCGTTCACTTCCATCCGCTGTTGGTGCCCTCGGTATTTTTTCATATCTAGTACTTCCAAAGTGAATAGCAACACAATGACACATAACAACAAGCATGAAAAACAAAAAGCAACAACATGAACAACTAACAACTTTGAAATGGTGTATCGTACATTTGACGGTAATACAACTCCCCCGTACCCAAATTCTCCATCACTGGCACTGGCATAAAATGTGCTATTTGTCAGCGGGTATCCAATTTTTGGATCACTACATATCTCGTTTTTAACATCACATATACCAAATACCCCGAATTTATAATTACCAAAAGATGATAGATAAATATTACTATGCTGTGACGTTAGTGGTACTGATATAACTGGTAATAACTGTATAACCCAGCACACTATGCATGGGATTAGTAGTGTTAAAAGCGTCTTATACATAGTGCTGTGGTAGATACTGTAACTCCAATTCCAACGGTATTGACTGTTCAACCGAGGAGTATTAGGTACCTGATAATGGTACTAGAGTTTTTTTACGACCAAAGGGCGCACTGTATATAGTTCACATGTTACCGAAGCGATTATATAATCAATCACGTAATCACTAACATCACTGACATCAGTTTCTCAAAATTGTCTGAAATTTGACATTCTTTTCAACGACGTTCTAATTTATGAAAAGAGTTGCTCTAGCAGTCATCATATTGTTTCTATCTTTATATACCATCAGACCAAACATCTCCACTTTGTTTCTTCGAATTTTTACAATGTCTACACCCGCATATCAAAAAGAGTTAGAAGTCGCTACATTAGCAGTCAAGCGAGCAGCGATTTTAACCAAACAATTGAGTGATTCGATTCAATCAACGGCGAATTCCGGTACTTTAATCAAAGAGGATAAGTCTCCTGTTACAATTGGGGATTTTGCAAGTCAAGCGATTATAAACTATGCGATAAAGTTGAACTTTCCAAATGATGAAATTGTGGGAGAGGAAGATTCGCGTGATTTACAAGAGAGCAAGAGCTTATCTGAACAGGTTCTTGCGTTGATTCGGAAGGTGCAAGATGAAACCAAGGAGTATGACGCGTCTATTGGGTCTTTGGAAGATGAGGCCACGATTTTCAAAAGCATCGACTATGGGAACTCGCAGGGTGGGTCACGCGGTAGGTTTTGGGCATTGGATCCTATTGATGGTACCAAGGGATTTCTTCGCGGCGACCAGTTTGCGGTGTGCCTTGCTTTGATAGAGGATGGCCAAGTTGTGTTGGGGGTCATTGGGTGTCCCAACTTGCCGCAGCATGTCATTTCAAATACACATCACTCTGGTGTCGTGGGTGGCTTGTACTCGGCGGTCAAAAACAAGGGTTCTTTCTACTCGCAATTGTTCACATCTGGATTTGTTCCGTTGTCCAAACAACAGCGACTCGCAATGACAAAACACACGTTGCCTGATGACTTGAAAGTTGTGGAAGGGGTTGAAAAGGCCCACTCTTCGCATTCGATACAAGCGCAAATCAAAGCAGGGCTCGGGTTTAGTCCAGATACCGTGTCCAATCAAACGATCAATTTAGATTCGCAAGTGAAGTATTGCGTCTTGGCTAGTGGACAAGCGGATATTTACCTTAGGCTACCAGTGAGCGACACGTATCGTGAAAAAATCTGGGATCATGCGGCTGGAAATATTTTGGTTTATGAAAGTGGTGGTCAGGTGGGTGATGTTGCAGGAAAAGCATTAAATTTCGGAAATGGGAGATTATTGAATTCAAAGGGAGTTATTGCTGCTAATAAAGAAGTATTCCCAAAAGTTATAGAAGTAGTTAAAGAAACTTATAATAAAGTGTAGTACATGTATATTTATTCGTTAACGTTGATTCTATTACCTCCTATTACGTGTGGAGCAATTTCTTGCAACCACGACAACTCTATAGCCGAACAGTTTCTAGCATATCCTTTAGTAGTGAATACGTATTCGATATACATTATTGCGTCTAGGTTCAGTTTTCCAAATAATGAAGATGATGGGTGGATACTAATTAATTGACCGGTGTTGAAAGTTCTGAATGATCGATCAGGCATTCCAACAGCGGTGTTTGTGATAAAACCTTTCACAAAAGATTTTAATATTGCCGGGATATCCAACGGCAACTCATTGTCATCTAACTGTGTACGGAATTTCGATAATTCCGTATCTTTTTCTTCGTTACTCAAGGTATCATCTTGTTTCACTGTAGCTAGCATGTAGTCTTTTAATTGCCTTTTGATCCTGAGAACGTTTTTGAACCCTTTATAATTGAATGCTAGTTCATTACACCATTCCTTACCTAAATTCTGAAATGTTTGGAAAAATTCATACATGGCAATCAAGTCCCCGTGAATGTTACCCAATGGACAATAAGTTCTTCTCTTGAAATTAATCTCGTCCCTTGATTCACCAGTGACGTTCAAAATCAAGTTGTCAACAGATAAACAAGATACGATATCAATCACCGGTGCCAACACTCCCATTTCAGCAGCGGTAATTAATACAACCGACAACTGTGGAGCCAATGGCAAAGTCGACATTTTATAACCCAAAGACGTAACTTTGCCGGTATCATTTAATGCACCTAAAGCATATAATGTATTCAATGCACTTAAAATGGCTTCTTGTCCTGGATATTCCAACCACGACCAATTGAGTAAATCATCAATACCTAATTTTTTCAAAGTTAACACGGGCAACAATATATCATTTCGCTTAATTTCTGACTCTTGCTGTTTGGGTAACAAATTATATGCCGATTCATGGTACAATCTGAATACTTTACCGGGACACTCTCTTCCCGCTCTACCTGCTCTCTGTCTTGCGGAAGCTTGGGATATAGGCGTGGTCAATAATGTAGAAAGGCCTAAATTGTGTTTCCATACCTTGATCTTTCTTAATCCGGAGTCAATGACGTACTTGACACCAGAGACTGTGATGGATGTTTCGGCGATATTAGTGGCTAAAATCACCTTTCTCCTTCCCCTTGGTAATTTTTCAAATATTTTCGATTGCTGACCAGGCGAAAGGGCGGCATATAATGGTAATGATACAATAAGCGGCGCCTCCTTGGGTAATTGTGGAGCTATCTGGGTCAATATCTTGACACAATTATCAATTTCTTCCTGGCCAGGTAGAAAACAAAGTATGTCACCTTCGGGTTCTGTGAGGTTCACTTGGATAACTGACCTTATCATCGTATCGACTATATCTTCCGAGCCATCGCCTAAGTAGAACTGAGACACAGGGTACATTTTACCTTCAATATACAAGATTGGAGCCTTGTCAAAGAAATTGCTGAACAATTCGGCGTTCAACGTTGCGGACATAATTACAATTTTCAAATCTTTCCTTTTGCCAGATATTATTAGCGACTTTAAAAACCCCATAATCAAATCAGTCAATATTGTTCTTTCATGAGCTTCATCCAATATGATTGTCGAATACCTCGTTAATTCATTATCTAGCATGATTTCTCTCAATAGCATCCCGTCAGTTAAATATTTTAGTTTTGTTCTTCTGTTGGTCATGTTGGTGAATCTGACCTGGTATCCTACATCGTGACCTAATTTACAACCGTACTCTTCACTTACTCTCGCTGCTAAAGATGCAGCAGCCACTCTTCGTGGCTGGGTGACGGCTATGCATCCTTTGTTTTTCGATATGAGGAACTGGGGAATTTGTGTTGATTTACCCGACCCCGTTTCACCAATTATTATGGTAGCTTGATTTGAATTTACATACTGGATTATTTTATCTCTATGTTGATATACGGGCAACCTTTGTCTTACTTGGAGTAACAGCTTTGCCGTCGCGGCAAGTTGTGCTGGATCTCTATCAAAATTAAATGTTGAATTGTCTTCATCTTCTTCTTCATCATCGGGTTCTTTGTAAATGACAGGTTTTTTACGTTTGTGATGGCCATTACGCTTGTCTTGGTGAAGTTTATGAACTTTACGTTCATGCCCTGATTCTTTCTTCTCTTCCAGCTCCACACTAGGCTCATTTTCTATCTTGTCTCTAGGAACTTCTTCTGGTACCGGCTCCACATCATCGATTTTTGACGGTGTAGTATCATCGAACTTGAACTTTTTGTTTTGCCTTGGAAGGTTTGCACTGACTACAGTTTCTTCAATCGTCTCCTCATCAATGTTATCATTGATCTTCTTCTTCTTGTTTCTCTTTCTTTTCCTCTTTTTTTCACCATTCGCTTGGTTGTATCCATCTTCCTTGACCTGATATGACATTATTGCATACCTCTAGATGTTTGCAAAAAAAAAACTAAAACAAAATTACTGAGATGTGATTATCTACATAAAACGACGAAAAAAGCCAGGTCCAACATTTTGACTCAGCGAACCTAAACCGTGGGAAAAATGCTAAGACTCAGAAGGTCACAATTGGTTCGATTCATTCGACACAACTCCACTGCTCGGGATCCTGTGACGATTATCCCTACCGTGTACGAACTCACACAGGACAAGGACACCACGCCTGAGAGAAACCCCGAGACTTCGCTAGTTAGTTACTTGCAGTCTCGACACCTAGTCGAGTCGTTAACTGACGAGGCCCTATTCGAACTTACAAAACGCGGATCAGATAGAAAGTTCAAGTTATATTGCGGCGCCGACCCTACGGCGCTGTCGTTGCACCTTGGGAACTTGTTGCCTTTGATGGTTCTTTTGCACTTTAGGATGGATGGTAACGACGTGGTGGGCCTAGTGGGTGGTGCTACGGGGCAAGTAGGGGATCCCAGCGGTCGCTCAACTGAACGTGCCAAGATGGACCAACTTGAAGTCGAGGATAACGTAAGTAAGATTCAACGGCAAATCTCGACATTTTTGAGCAATGGAATAGAGTATGCAAAATCGCGACAATTTCCCATGAAACCCCCAGGCGTAAGTGAATCGAAGAATAATGCAACGTGGTGGAGTGATATTAAGATGTTGGACTTTTTAGCCACTTACGGCAGACACATTAGAGTTAGTCAGATGTTGGCTAGAGATTCAATACAGTCAAGATTAGAATCGGGTGGAATTGGATTCAATGAATTCGCGTATCAGGTTTTACAGGCGTATGATTTTTGGCATTTATATAAGGAACACGATGTCGATATCCAAGTTGGAGGGAATGATCAATGGGGAAACATAACTGCCGGGATTGATTTGATAACAAGATTGAAAAAGAATTTGAAGAATAGTAAAGAAGCATTTGGATTAACTGTTCCATTATTGACGACTTCAACGGGTGAGAAATTCGGTAAGTCTGCTGGAAATGCCATTTTCATTGATTCTGGATTAACTAGTCCATATCAAATGTACCAGTATTTCATAAATGTGCCAGACGATATTGTAGGAAAACTATTAAAAGTCTTTACCTTATTGCCGTTGAATGTTATTGAAGGCGAGTTGATACCAAAACACAAGAGCGATCCCGGTTTGCGCATTGCTCAACGTGTGTTGGCTCGTGAAGTGGTTGATTTGATACATGGGGTAGGTATAGGTGATGAAATGGCGTATATAACAGGATTTCTTTTCCCCACTCCGGACCAACCGTTCAATGACCATATAACAGCAGATAAGCTCATTGAGAATTTTAAGAGATCAGGCATCCTTTATAAACACTCGTTATCTAAATGTGATGATGTGAAAATGAGCACACTTTTAGCTGAAATAACGGGCAAATCAAAGAGTGAAATGAAGAGATTGGTTAAAGCTGGAGGGGTATATTTGGGATTGGATAGAGACCAATTTGAAGATCCCGATGATGTTGTATTGTTTGATAAGGACCATCATTTAATCGATGGGAAGTTGATGTTGATTAGAGTCGGTAAACAAAACTACTATGTAGTTGAATTTGAATAAGCGTACATAGGAGTCATTTCTTGTAAATATCTTAAATGATGAAAGAAGACATTACATATACTTTACCATGTAGTAAAATGATAAAGGCGGTTTAATTCGTTACTCGACACTGGACAATTCAAGCGGTACATTTAATGCTGCAGTGTGCAGAAACCTTTTTTTTCTCGAACACTGCCAGATTTCATCAAATCATGGATTTAGCACGCCATATGGTAGGGATCCCATAAAAACCTCGAAGCTGTAATTGGTCTGTAACGCCCAAGGAGACGTCACAGACCAGCCAGGATGCTCATATTCCAAAAGCCAGGAAGGTTATCAAACAATACTCCCTCACTAGCAAGTGCCTTGCTAAAACTCCTGTTAAGGTATTTCGCGACAGCTGGATGGAATGCATCGTTCGAAACTTGGAGATCAAACAAGTCTTGAGATCAACAACTTCCAGCCTCCTAAGGATCCTTTTATCGCAAATGATATCTGATCATTTCTGGATTTTATTCCCGCAGCCAGGCAAAGCCGACATAAAAAGATGGAAAATAATTCGAACCAAGTAAGAGAAGTTGCAAAAAAAGGGAAGACAGGGGACGGCAATCCTCATAAAAACGAACATTAACCGAGTTTTCCTTCCCGAATAATATGCAGTGCGTTGTACAGTATACTGCATCTAACAATGCACAAGAGATTCTGAGGAAGCTGGCTAATTGCCGCATATCAACACAGTGTACAATTTGTCACAAAGGTGCAATCCAAACTAATTATGATTAATAGCCTGAAGCAATATCCTCAATATATGTTTTCTAGAAGATCAACCACTCACAATTGATTTTATTACTCATCAAAATAGAACCCGAACACTATATACGTGTGTGTGGTTGATCATTTATTTACTTCCTCGCAACCAAAACAAAACAAAACAAAACAAAAAAAAACACACAGGAGAATGATTTATTCTACCTGTCAATTATATATAAAACAAACAAAATATCCTTAATTCTTCATTTGCTCTCTTTTTCACCCATATTGTTTTTCACCCACAGCCACAGCCTCAATGTCCAAATTCTACGAGTTAACACCAAAGGACGCCAAGGGCGAACCTTTCCCCTTCTCTGAATTAAAAGGAAAAGTGGTTCTCATTGTCAATGTTGCCTCCAAGTGTGGTTTCACCCCCCAGTACAAGGACCTCGAAGCCTTGAACAAGAAGTTCGCCGAGCAGCCGGTACAGGTCTTGGGGTTCCCATGTAACCAGTTTGCCGGACAGGAGCCGGGCACCAACGAGGAGATTGGTGAGTTTTGCAGGGTGAATTACGGGATCACGTTCCCAGTGTTGGGCAAGATTGAAGTAAATGGAGACAATACTGACCCTGTTTACAAGTACTTGAAGTCGCAAAAGAGCGGAATATTGGGATTGAATAGAATCAAGTGGAATTTTGAAAAATTCTTGGTTGACAAAGAAGGAAATGTTGTTGAGAGATATAGCTCTTTGGCTAAGCCATTAGATATTGCTCCAAAGATTGAAGAATTGTTGAAGAAGTAAAGAGCAACTTTTGGCGATAGTTGTGCGAATTGTTTGTGTATAGTTTATGTACTTGGTATTGAATGCGTAATGTTAGTTTTAACTTTTGGTGTAATAAATCTCTGGCGCATGAACATGTACATTCTCTCATGTACATGAGAGAATTGAATTCAATGCAGTGATTGCAGAAAAGAGTGGTACGAAAGCACAACAATCAGGCTGAAGATAGCGTTGCTCCAAGCGCATCCAACATCAAGAACCGTTGGATACAAAAGGAAAAGTAAACAAACAGCCTAAAGGCAAAGTTGGTACATTTGGCAACCAGCGGTTGATTATTCGCTACTAATTTGCGGCGTATCAAGTTGATTTTAAGTTAAAGTTCGGTACCTTAGGTAGGCAGGATAATTGACCTAACTACTACCTAGCGCGGGCAAATGTACAGAATAATCGCACGATTGGGATTAGTATTACTGTCGCAGGTTCAATGTGGAAAGGGGGAGGGGAGATGAAGAGGAGTAAGAATTTACGTGGTTCAATCCATAAAAACGTATAATCACTAGCACTTGTTGGGTTAAGGATTTGTTACAAGTTCGAAAGAACAGCTGGTATTTCTTTTCTCACAACACTTGAAAGGGAAACTATTTTGCGACATGTCGTAGAGAGAGCCCAGTTGTCGATACGAGGTAATTCTTGCACCAGTATAAACTTGCAGGACAAAAGTAAATTGGATTAAACAGGGGTACGAACATTTGTTGATAAACTAAACAAAGAAAGGACAGAGGAGCAGTGTCGTGTAGTGTGATAATACCATAGTTCTGGAAATTGTTCTGCACATGGTACCAACCCCCGACCTTTTGCGCCCTGGCACTAACCTGGCCGGTGGTGGCGTATTTAGATCGGTAGAAAATTGCACCACTTTTCTCTCCTATTCCAAGATGTTCCATGACGTTCCATGATGTTCTATCTATCACGTTTGCATTGTACTTATCTGCGCGCATTTTTGTTGTGTTATCGACTCTTTATCGTTATCGGCCTATATACAGGATTTACTATTGTTGTTATATGCAGTCTTTCTCCTTTTGTCTAAAACGGAAACTGATCGTAATAGCCAACATCCTGCAAACAAAAATAGATAAATTTAACAACTCAACCAAGTCTCACCAGCCAACGGACACTAACACTAAACACCCTTCAACTCAAGCATTGCAAGTTATATTTATACTCCTATTTCTTATCTTGATTTTCATTTTCATTTTCATTTCCATTTCCATTTACTTTATCATCTTCATTTGATTTTCACTTTTTTCATCTTCGTTCCATTTTAGTTTGCATTTTTTCAATTCCATTTTGATACCTACCGTTTTTATGTCTCAATCACCAAAGTAGCTTTCAGAAAAAGATTGTCCTTTTTACAAACGCCATTTTGTAATTCTTATTATACTCATAAACTAGGTTTACGGGGTTCATTTTTTTATTCTTCAACTTAACGACCTTCATTTTAACGAGATTTTATATAACGCAACACAAAACGATTTAAACATTTAAGTATTTAAAGCACTTAACATATATATACCCAAATAATCACATACGATAATGATTGACGACTCCATATACACGAATTACGAATCTGGCGAATCACCTTTGCTTAATCGATATAAATTTATCAAGAATCTACAGAATGGCTCTTTCGGCAAAGTATCTTTGGCATTGGACTTGACTACGAATGAAAAGGTTTCAATCAAGTTTATTCCCAAGAAAGTCTACTCGCATCAAGAATTAAATATAATTTCAAAGTTGAGTCATGAAAATATTTGTCAGTTGATTGATTCGTTTGAGTTGCAAGATTATAGCATTTTGGTATTAGAATACTGTTCCCAAGGAGATTTGTACGATTTGATTCATCAGCGCGAGTTATCTACCGATGAGGTTGTTCAGTTATCAAACCAGTTGGTCGATGCTGTTCAGTATGCTCATAAGAATGGTATTTATCATCGAGACATCAAACCGGAAAATATTTTGGTTGATTCTCACGGTAATTTCAAACTATGCGATTGGGGGTTGGCCACAACTGTTAGATTCAATGATGAATTCAGCGTTGGTACTGAGAAATATATGGCCCCAGAATGCATTTTGAAAAAGCAACCCACATATGATTGTATATATGCTGATTATTGGTCTATTGCAATCACTATATTGACAAGTATATTTGGAAAAAGCCCCTTCAAATCATGCTCAAAAACAATGAGCATTACATCTGATTCAAATTATAAGAATTTTGTCTACTTGAATAATCCTCACATTCTATATGATATTTATCCAAATATGAACAGTAATTGTTTTAGTATTTTCATGAATATTTTGAAAATTGGATGTGACGAAGATGATTTACGAACTTTTAATGAGAAGATTGGTCAACGTGACATTGACAAATTCTTGGGTGACATGAATAATAACTCTGAATATGGATTTACGATTGATGATGATGAAGAGTATGATAATGTATTTGCTATGGACGATATGAAATTTGTAGAAGAACCATTGGGTAAAGGAGAAGAAGAAGAAGAAAAAGAAAAAGAAAAGGAGAAAGAAGGGGAAGGAGAACAAGTCACGACTAAAGAAGCTAAAGAAGAGTGTGACTTTGTTGACATTAATTTACCTGCGTTAGTTGATTCTTCTTATAAATCTTCAAAATCTTGGTGTGATCTAGATGATGATTTCAACTTAGAAGCCGAAATTTCTAGATTGAATATTGGTAAGAAGGATGAAATGAAAAAGAAAGATAGCATTAGAATTGTTGAAACGGAAGTATTTGATGTTATTGTATAAAGTATTTTGTAAATATACAGTAAGTTCAACATATTCGAAATACGCCATAACGCTGTAGTAATAGGCATAACTCTAAGGCAAAAGGGTCTAATCACCTAACAGAAATACGGATGTGTCCTACTACAAGAACTCTCGATCATACAAACTATTCAGGGCTGAAACGGTCGATAAAGATTAATCTTTGTGCTACTTTTCTTTCAAGCAATGGTTGCTGAGGCATTTGATATTTTAATAGTCCTATTCCGCTAAACCATGTATCATATACCCATGTGACCTATACAGGGCCTGAAATCGGTCTACAATACATTAAAAAATGAGTGTTTATATACAGGATCAAATGATTCATTTTGAAGGATTTCAATTTGTTCTCCAGCAATCCAGACCAACCTTCAGAAAATTTTTCAACATATAAACTCTTCGATAATTTCCATTTTCTGACTTTTCTTTTCTTCTCTTTTTTTCATATCAAATCAATCGAAAGACAATAGTAATATTATTAACCATGTCATTCAGAACCTCATCCATTCGTATGGCCAGATTAGCCACATCAAAAGCTACTTTATCAAGAAGAACTTTTTCTTTATTAGCTAATGCCACCACCAGATACACTGCAACCAGCCAAATTGCCAAATCACTGGCCCCATTGGCTATCCGTGGTATCAAAACCATCAACTTTGGTGGTACCGAAGAAGTTGTCCACGAAAGAGGTGATTGGCCAAGAGAAAAATTGTTGGAATATTTCAAAAATGATACCTTGGCATTGATCGGTTACGGTTCACAGGGGTACGGTCAAGGTTTGAACTTGAGGGACAATGGATTAAACGTCATCATTGGTGTCAGAAAAAACGGGGCTTCTTGGAAAGCCGCCATTGAGGACGGTTGGGTCCCTGGTGAAAACTTATTTGATGTCACTGAGGCCATCGAAAAAGGTACCATCATAATGAACTTATTGTCTGATGCTGCACAATCGGAAACTTGGAACACCATCAAACCCTTATTGACTGAAGGTAAGACCTTGTACTTTTCCCACGGGTTCTCCCCAGTGTTTAAGGATTTGACTCATGTTGAACCACCAAAGAACATAGATGTCATTTTAGTTGCTCCAAAAGGTTCCGGTAGAACCGTGAGATCTTTGTTCAAGGAAGGTAGAGGTATCAACTCCTCTTATGCCGTGTGGAACGACGTTACTGGTAAGGCCGAAGAAAAAGCTGTTGCCATGGCCATTGCTGTTGGTTCTGGATATGTTTATCAGACCACTTTTGAAAGAGAAGTCAACTCTGACTTGTATGGTGAAAGAGGTTGTCTTATGGGTGGTATCCACGGTATGTTTTTAGCTCAATACGAGGTCTTGAGAGAAAACGGTCATACTCCATCCGAAGCCTTCAATGAAACCGTTGAAGAAGCTACTCAATCGTTATACCCATTGATTGGTAAATATGGTATGGACTACATGTACGATGCTTGTTCCACTACTGCTAGAAGAGGTGCTTTAGACTGGTACCCAAGATTTAAAGATGCTTTGAAACCTGTCTTTGAACAATTGTATGAATCTGTTAGAAACGGATCAGAAACCAAAAGATCTTTAGAATTCAATTCTCAATCTGACTATAGAGATAGATTGGAAGAAGAATTGAAAATAATTAGAGATATGGAAATCTGGAGAGTCGGTAAAGAAGTTAGAAAATTACGTCCAGAAAATCAATAAATCAAATCGATATACAAGAGCATCACTCACTCGCTCACTTACTTACTCACTTACAGTAATATAATATGGTCTTGAATGACTTTCATCATGATTTCAATTCGGTTTTTTTTTTGTATGAATGCTATGGGTTTTTTATTATTTTGCATATAGGAGAGAACAATAATGTTTGTTGAATAAACAATTGTGTTTCCACCAAGTCGTTTAATTCGTTTAATACTTGTAGTACGTCTAGTTTAACCAGCTGCAGATACCTTTCTGTACATAATGTAATGATACAGTCGCTCTGTCGTTTAACTGTTTCCTTAATTGATCCGGTCAATTTTTACGATCATATTCCTTGAGGCTATCGCCATCCGGCAGACCCCAACAAAAAAATATACCGCATATATACGACTTTATATTGCATCATGATTCTATACCCAAAATATATCAGTTTTGATATGAACAAGGTGCCGATTATAGAAGATGAAGAAGATGCATGGTCATATTCTTTTCCACCGTCAACTGAAGACTTGCCTAGAATGCAATTGTCAAAATTCAAAAAAAAGGAGGAATCAGAAGTGGTTGCCAAATTGATACAACTCGAACAGCAAGTTGAGAACAACCGCTCATCCATTTCATTCACTTCAACCTTACAAAAAACACCCTTGGACCCCCTCACGACCAAAGAAGATGCAAGTTCTGTCGTTTCAAAAGACTCCAGAAGTGCAGGTGAGGAGAATAATAAAGACGATGGCAAACCGCGGTTCATGAAAGACTTACAGGAGTACGAAATACAGCAACAGCAACCACCACCCACATCGCCAACGTCGGATGCGTCGTCCCCCAAGATCATCACATACAGGAAATCCAAGAGGACCGTTAGCGAGGGCACGTTCGAGTCAATCGAAACCCCAAGCACGCCTCCTCCGAGCTCCAAGTTCGACGTCAAACTATATGTGGACGAGTTTTACAAGGATTCCACCAAGTTCAGGTATGCAGCTATGAAGCGGAATGTTGAGTTCCACCAGTTGTTTCGGTCCCTCGACTTGACCGACCGGCTCGTGGATGATTTTTCATGTGCGTTGAGCAGAGAGATTTTGCTCCAGGGCAGAATATACATCAGCGAGAGCTACGTGTGCTTCAATTCCAACTTGCTTGGGTGGGTTACCAACTTGGTGGTGCGGTTTGATGAGATCACCAAGTTCGAGAAGAGATCCACGGCCGGGCTATTTCCCAATGGAATCAGCATCGAGACCAATAACGGCATCGTGCATACCTTTGCTAGCTTCCTATCGCGAGATCATACGTTTGAGTTGATGATGGCGGTGTGGAAGGGCAAAACAGGCAGGACCAGCGACGAAAATGTGACGAGCACTACTGATGACGTAAACGAACTAAAGCGAGAATCTGTTTCCCCAAAAATCGAGTCGTATATCTTGTCAATTGACGGGGATGATGAAGAGCTGGTCAATGGCAAAGCTTTGTACGATGATGATACCACCGATGAAGAAAGAATCGACCTTGATGGAGTCATAAGTACAAAGTTGATTAAATTGAAACCGGAATCCCCCTATACCAATCGAGGTCCAGATGCTCATGCACCTACAACAGCAAGGTATGAAAAATATCCTCAGGAGGCGGAGCTTATTGAAGAATCAATAGATGCTCCAATGGGAATAGTATTCTCAATTTTGTTTGGTTCTTATACGAAATTTCAAACTGATTTCTTGAAACTGCATGACGGTTCGGAAGTTTCCGAAATTGGAGAGTTTTACCCGTCAGAAGAGGACCCTGCGGTATTAGAACGTAAATATACTTACCGTCGAAGCCTAGGGTATTCAATAGGTCCAAAATCAACTCGTTGTGAAGTGACTGAAAAAATTGAATACTTGAACTTTGCGGATTATATCGTGGTTTTAACTACTATCCAAACCCCAGATGTCCCTTCCGGAGGTGTTTTTTCCGTCAAGATAAGACATGTCTTTTCCTGGGGTGAATGCAATACCACCAATTTGGTAATATCCCATTATGTTGAATGGACAGGGAGATCTTGGATGAAATCAGTAATTGAAAAATCCTCGCTATCTGGATCAGCCACGATATTAGCAGAAATGATGACGGCATTAAAGGAAGAAATCAAAGATCACGTGTATTTCATCGATGGACCACCCAAACTGCCCAAGAAGAAACCAAAAAAGAACGAAGTTGAACCGGTGAAAGTTGAAGTAACAGTGCCACCATTCTCCCTAACAAGTGCTATACAAGGGAACTTACTCTCTGTGTTTGTATTCATATTCACCATGTTGACCGGGATTCTACTCCTACAAATGAGATTGTTGTATAAAATCAAAGAAACAAACGCCTTGATCAAGTCACAAATGTTGCTAACTATTCAATTATCGAAACTACCCAACCCCAACATACCTGATGACGCCTTTTGGGATACCGTTGGTTCTAAGCTTGGTAAGAAACTAACACTGTTGGAAAAATTGCTGTTTTTAACATATCAATTACAAACCCGGGAGAAGAAGTATACCATGAGAGATATGACACAACTGATACAAGATGTATCTGGATACATTCAGGATTTGCTATAATATACGTTCTGTGCATTTCTCTATATTATATACTGCAATTTCAGCAGTTCACTACAATTAGTGATTCTCTTGTAGCTTCCAACATACAAGAACTTAGCAAGACATAACGATTGTAAATGAAATATGCTTGAATATATTTACAAAGTAAGCCAGTTCGATAACTATATACATTCAATCAACAAACTCTCAACCCGTTGACCTCAGGCTCAAATCTTTCGATAACATTCATATTCTCTATGGTGTGAACAATAATCTTATCACACTCCGCATTCAACTCGAATATAAACAACCCAGAAATTACTCTTTCCAACCTCTTCGGCTCCTTCGTCAACCTCATCACTGCGCCAGGCAACTTTGTTACCATCCCCGACAAGTTGCCCTGGTCAAGGATATTCATCGTGTCGTCCTTCGACCACTTGTGGCTTCCAAGATGTGCCTGTGACGTGCTCTGGTGGGCCATAGCAGCGTCATCACTCTCACTACCATCGGCCCCTTCACTGTTCTCCAAGTGCGTGCACCCTGGCGCACAGGTGCTCCAACGTACGTGCACTTTCGTTGACTCGTCAAACATACACTGCGGATCGGGCCCCGTCGACACGCGGATGGACTGGATGTGGAGTTTGACTCTAGGCGAAAGGATGACGGAAGTAAGGAACAACTGAATGGCCTTGCACGTAGCGTAATATGTGACTTTTCCGTTGAGCTTGGGGAGATAGTGCTCGTCGAATTGCGATGGACAGATACGGAGATAGATATCTTTCGAGATTAGATGCTTGGGCAAGGAGGTTTCTAGAATATCGGGGATTTTCACTTTGAGATCTTCAATTAATCGACTCAAGCTTATCTTTCTCTCTAGTTCTTTCCTATCCGGTGGTTTTAGTTCATTTCGTAGCGGGGTTACTGTCTTGAATTTAAGATTGAAGGGGGCACCACTTCTGGGACGAAAAATTTGTTGTAGGACATTTGCTTCTTGCCGCCTTAGATTACGCTTTAGCGGAATGGTGGTGTTTGTGATTGGTTTATAGTGATTAATTGAGCGCGTAATCCGAAGAGTTTGTTCTCTACGGATCATTGACATTTACTCCTATAATGTGGTGATAGAGCAGGAAGAAAAAAGTGAGGTGAAATTTGTACATTTATCAACATGCGTATATTAATTGTGATCTCTTATACCTCGAATTTAACACAAAATCTAAAAGATAATACTATACTATAAAGTTTCAAACAACAATTCCCTTAATCTATATTCTTCGTTTGCTTCATCAATTTCTTGCCAGTTACCAATAAAGTCATCGCCTCTAATTATACCAGGTAAGGTTTTACCATTAGCTTGTCTTTTCCAAATTTTTTTGGCTTCTTCATCAGTACCTAAATCACGATATGTGAATTTTATACCATTAGCCTGCAAAATCGTAGCTAAACGATTAGTTCTAGGCATAATTTGCATGCCTCCGGCTAATGATGTAAAGATATAAATTGGCTGGGCCTCAAGATGTTTACGAAGTTCTTCGGGAGAAATATCTAGATCGTCTAAATCGTCGTCATCGGCCCTGGCTGAAGATTTGGCACCTCCTAATGTATTTGACTTTGAAGCTTCAGATTCTTCTTCGAGCATTGCGGCAGGTTCTTCCTTTGCTGTGGGTTCTTTTTCAATGTCCTTAACTGTAGATTTCTCTTCTTCTTTGTCTTGCTCTTGAGCTTTCGCATCAATGGTTTGCGGTTCCTTTGAGATTGACTCTTCCTGCTTTTCAATTTTTTCCAACTCAGTTGGTCCATCTATATCACCTGAAGTCTGCTCTAAGTTATTCCCTGGTGTTTTTAAGCTGTCTTCCTTCTCTGCTAAATTCTTTTCTTGATTTCCACTTGACTCAACAGTATTTTTATTGCTCAACTTTAATGGAGATTCTTCCTCCACTTCCTCTGTTTCATTCTTGGCCTCGTCTCCGGTTGTTATGTTTTCCTTTTCCAACTCTTTTTTATCGACTACATCGTAAGGATCATCACTAACTAAAGCACCCTCCTTCTTCAAAGAATCAGTATTAGCGTCTGTTTTTTCATTACCATGACTTTTTGCCCTTTTGGCGTCTTCATCAATTAATTCTTCATGAACGGTAGAAATTTCTGCATCCTTATCAGTAGCTATGTCCTTGGTAAACGATTCTTTTTTCCCCTGTACTGCGTCCTCTGCATCAGGTCTTGATTTCTTTTCCTCTGCTAACGGAAGAAATACCTCACTGGAGCATTTTCCCTTTTTAGCTGATGAAATGTTGCCTTCTTGAGAAATATTTTCCCCCTCAGTTGGATCATTCTTTTTATCTCCAGTCGCTGAAACTTTTACTTCTTTATTCGAAGACTCCTTATCTTCAGTGGAAGGATTTTCCTCATCTTTTGTGGACGGTGCTTTCTTTGTTTCTTCTGACGATTTCTTTCCTTCGTGCTTCTCTTCAGTTAATGGTAAAAAGTTGTGCTCCTTCGAATAATCGTCACCGCCACCTTGCAAAACTTCTTCGACCATAGTATCCAACTGATCGATAGATACATAAGGATCGTCACTGACTAAAGCACCTTCTCTGACCAATGACTCTGTATTTGCATCATTTTTTTCATCATTAACTTGACTAGGAACAACTCTAGCTCTTGAACGAGACCTAGAAATTGAGCGAAGATAATCAGTTGACGAGGCAGATCTAGCGGAATACAATTTTTCAGTTGCCGGTAATTCGTTTCTTGGCGTATCTACTTCAAAATTTGTATAATCGCCCGTGGTGACTAATGAGGGATCTCTAGTTATCGGGGTGTTTTGGAAATCAGCTACAAATGCAGGATCATTTCGTTTGAATTTTGCTGCTGCCGCTTCTGCTTCTGCTTCTGCTGCAGCAATAGACTCTCCCATTGTTGGCTTTGACTGTCTTGTACGTCTATCATCTTCATCATCGGTCTCCTTCAATTGCGCACTGGCGGAAAATGCAGGTGGTAGTTCATACTTGGAAGGTTCTTCACTGTGAGTTACATTATAAGAATCACCACGTGCCAAATGCGGTCTGGATGAATTAACAGAGGATCTTGAAGATGATCTATCTGTCGCTCTTGGCGTAGGATTAGCTGACCTAGACCTTGATCTTTCCCTTTCGGTATGAAAAACCGGGGTGCGTAAATTTCCTGGAACTCTTTCCTTTTGGACCGACGAATAAGTCTTGCTGGTTCTTTGTGGAGTGGAAGCTTTCTGTTCTCGTTTCTCAGCTTTAGGCGAAAAATTTGAACGGGGTAATTTTTGAGGATCAAAAGATTTTATGTGATCTATGAAATCAGTGTGATCTTTGATTTCATGATCTAATTGATATTCTGATAAATTAGGGGTAGAATAATCCTCTTGTTGGTAAAATGAAGCAGCAGTATTAGAAGGCTTATCGGTAGAAGACAAATCTACAACAGATTTAGGTGGAGCATCTTTGTCATGAACCCCTTCCTCCATTGACGACTCAGCTTTGTTTAATTCTCTTCCGCGGGCTGATTCAACAGGCTGATTCAATTCTTCTTTCTTTGGATCATTATCATTTTCCTCTGCAGCATATCTGGCATCAGTTTTAATTGTACCATCACTATCCAAAAATCTATCGAAATCTGCTTCAGACCCTAATAATGCACCTTCATTAATTAAGTCATCCAACGAAGCAGTGATCAAGGAGTTCAACTTACTTTTACGTTTGGAAGACTTTGATGTATCTCTTGATGATACGTATTTTTCCGGGTGAATATAATTCTTGTGACTTGAATCATCAGCAGATCTAATGGAAGCACCAACTAATGAAGGCGAATCCGATTGCTCAGCTTGTTCTAAACGTTCTTCAAAATCCATATTTGGGTTGTCGAAAACTTGAATGTGGTGTACGATTGATAACGAGAATAATCGAAATCAAAGTGGAGATAAATTGAATGTGAGCAAAGAAAAAACAAAGACGCAGATAACCAAATAAATTAAAAAATAAAATATGAAATGGTCAGAGAATTTACATCAAAATGGAACAATGTATATTTACTTGGTTCTTGATTGATCTACTACTTGAGGTATTTTCTGAGTTACTTTTGTAATATTGTTCAAGTTGGAGAGCAAGGCATCTGATGTAAAAAAAACGTCACACTTGTGAGAGTTGGCCTAACAAATTAATTAAAGCTTGGTATATATATCCATTCTGTAATGGATATGAAGTTTTCAATTAGAACAATTTGCTAAGGTAAAAACGCTTCATAATCCTTCCAACAAATTGACTTCAAAAATTGGTTCTGATCAATGTTTAAGATAATCCAAAACTAAGTTAGTAGTTTCCACTACCAGCGAAAAATAAAGCAAAATAGAGTGGCGCAAGCAGAACCAACTGGTCTGGATTCAGAGGCTAACATTTATTGAAGTAGTAAAATGTAATAGCGATCCTTCATGCGTAGTAGCAGTAACAGGAATTCAAACCTCTTTCTACGTACTCATTTGCACTCTTGGAACCCCATTCTCAAGTATTACCGTCGCGTGCGATCTGATTGGACGACACCCACAGGGTGTGTATTACTCACTATTTATATAGCAGATCGATCTATTACGCAAATCAATACAATTGATGTCTAATTCTGTTACTTTAAATTTACGGTTTTATCAAGAGTCTTTGCCATCGTCGTTGAAAAGACTAAGCGGGGCTACCAATGTATTGAATTTTACATAAGATCGTCCGGGAACCATTTGTGAATTAAACAACCTAATACTGTTGTTAAACGGAACACATGTGCAAGTCGTCACCTTCAGTCAAAGTCATTGATTGTAACACATATTTGTGTTCAATTGATGATGCAGTCCAATCACTCCTTTAAGATTTCTATGTGGAGTGTATATAATTTTCTTTCGTATCTTCTTCCTTCCAGCACGTTTGCCACTAAAAAAAATTTCACCTATTTAACCACACTTAACTCCATAATTCATTTGATTTATCAATAATTAATAGACTTTAAACCAAAGAAATGCCTAGACAAAGAAGATCAGCTCCAGCTCCAAGACAGCAAACTAGGTCAGCTCACACTGCGGCTGCTCCAGCTCAACATCCACACCAGTCATACCCAGCTGCTCATCCTGCTCCAGTTCAATCACAACAACCAGGTTTATTCGGACAAATGGCCTCTACTGCCGCTGGTGTGGCTGTTGGTTCGACTATTGGTCACACCTTGGGTGCTGGTATCACCGGATTGTTTGGTGGAAGATCCGAAGCACCGGTTGAACAGCAACAACAACAGCAAATTGCTCCATATCAACAACAAACGCAATCTAGTCAAGAACAAGTTAGACATTGTGACGTTGATGCAAGAAATTTAACGAGATGTTTAGACGAAAACAGTGGTAACATGCAAGTTTGTGAATATTATTTACAACAATTAAAAGCATGTCAGGAAGCTGCTAGACAATACTAGACGGAATCTATGTATAGATACACTGTTTTTTTAAAATTATAACGTATTTATTTGTATTTATTTTTTCTTTACTTGCTTTGCTTCTATAGATATTATACACTCTTTGATTTTGAACTGGAGGAGGAGGAGTAGTAGTAATAACCAGCACCTCCTAAACCTAATAAAGCAAATATGCCCAAAACTCCGCCATTTGCACTGGCGGTTTCTTTAATAGGTTCTTGACTCTGGTGAGTCAAGTCGTCATGTTCGATATCTTCAACAATGGGAGATTGTTCATCAACAGACTCAATTTTATGATCGATTTCCTTCCCGCCCAAGTTTACTACTTCGCTTTGATTAATTTTAGGGTTAACTGAACTTTGAACATACTTATCATGATTTGCTGGCTTTTTATTAACTTTTATTTGAGCACGTGGATTGGAGACATCCACTGGTTTACTGCCTCTATCCTCCCTGTATTCTGGTTCAGCACCGACGGATTCACCACCATGTAAAACCTCGGCATTATTGGCTTCTGCTTTAACTGACGAATTGCTTTCCTTAGCAAATAACTCTCTTTCTACTGATTTTGCTTTCTCCTGGGCAATATCCTGTTTGACAGCTTCCTTGGTCAATGGTGGTACTTTCGGTTCAGAAGTTTTCGGAATATAATCGTATTTGAATTCCCATTCATTAATGGAAGTTTGGGATGGTAATCTATATGAATCAATTGTTGACGAATCACCCTTGGCTAAAATGACAGTAGAAGTATGGAATGATCTTGGAGTTGCCACTATACTCTTTGTAGCAATTGACTTGATGGATTGTCTAAGCATTGCGAGAATTATACTAGTAATAATACGTAAAAGTAACAAATAAGAAAATCGATCAAAGCAAAGTTCGGGAAAAGAAAGATAAAGGACTCACTTAAATAATAATAATGATCATGATCATCATGATGGAGAATTAAAACTAGAATTGGAATAATACTATGGAACTTGGATGTACTGCATATATTGAATGCGTGAGAATCAACAATCTATTTATCCGTATAATTACCAGATGAAATATATAGACCGTGGACTACCACCTGTGAAATTTGCTGACGTTTTGAATCAAATTCAATAAAGTTAATTAATCAGTGTGCATGTTGCTGTACTGCACACTAAAAAGATCGAGGAGTGGGGATAGGGGATTGTATGCAGGTTTGTAGGTTTCAAGTCCTTGATAACGAATCTGAAGGAGTTGATATGAGATTACGTAGTTATCACGCACTCAACTATACTGCAGCTATTTCAACAACCGTCTTAAAAGGGTTTAATATGAATTAGATTATTCGGCATGATGTTCGCTTACATATGATCGTTGGTTTTGCGTCTGATTTAGCTGCAGAGGAATGTATTTACAATACCTCTTGGTGATTCAGTAATTTCAATAGTACCATCAATCAAAAATAAGATAAGAAGCTGTGCTAATACTTGGTAGAAATGTTAACCTTTGGATTTCTATTTGGTTAACATGAGAGATGGTACCGTGTTGGTGGTGAATTGAGACCCGCTGTATCAGCAAAAAAAACCTACATCAGGAAGAATGTGCTACTTGCAATGCTCTCTGCGGCGAAGGATCTATCTATAAATATCATCAATACGATCTATATATTACTATCTATAATATTATCCCATTGTCAGACTTCTCGTTTAACAATTCCTCGAGATACAAACTGGGAGGTCTCAATGTTTCGTTTGTATACGACCCGTTAATCGAGCTTTCTATATCTCTGTTCTCGTCAAATAGAGTGGACGAACCAATTGTGGTTATGTCGAAGCCAGGTGGTTTCAACAATGGGCCGCTAGATGAGTTTGCATGCTTGAATTTTAAAAGGGACCCCAGTGACCGGTTGAGATTAATATTGTATGGGCTATTGTATAAAGGCAAGTCCAATTTCCCGTACTCCGAGGTGGGACTGATGAACATTGATCTTCTTTTTTTGTTTTCTTCGGTTTTCTTGTCGTTATTCAAAACACAATCTCGATACGACCTGCCTTGCGACGACGATGACGGGGATAAGTCTATAAGACTTGATTGCAAACTCAGCGGGAACGTATAGATGTCCGAGAACGCGGTGGGACCAGCGTAGTATATTTCCTTCTCTAGTTTTGCCTTTTTGGAAAAAACCACGTACGTCACGATCCTGTAGGCGACGATTGCCATTGCTGCAACTCCCAAAATGGCGCCTACGATGATGAAGACAAGGTTTGACGGAAGTGTAGGCACGTGTACGTATGGATTCGATGTTGGCGGAATAGATACATCGTATGTTGCTTCAGCACCAGCAGTAGTCAATATGGGCAAGCCTCGTTGCACTATCGTGTGGGACGGTATTCGTGATGAGTGCTTGTGATGTCTATGAAATCCCATTGCTCAACAAAGGCTAGTTAGTGAAAAGTAAGGAAGAAGAAGTGTTTAAAGGAATTAATATCCATTTTATACTATCGAAAATGTGGACCCTAGGATATCTTGCTTGAACAATTGAATCACGGAAACAAAAGGAAACAAAAAGGAAAAGAAAAGAAAAGGTGCATTGAAGAGACGTGTTGGATACTTATTCCCATGCAGTTTAGCTTCATTTCACTGCATTTCATCAATAAATAGCATTAAATCCATCAGATTTGGGGCTGAAACAGAGGCAATTGAGTAACTTAGAAGTTCATTGTTGTGAAAGAGATCAGCCTAAGTCATGGGAATGAATTGTTTAGAACTGTTTGCTCGATATAAAGTTGGGGCAATTTCTGCAAAGGCTGCAAAACCATACAAAAAAAAGGTAAAAGAGTACGCGTTGGTGGAAGAAAGACGTGTGCTTTATCCCTTTAAAGAAACCCGTTGTTATACAAATACAATAGCTTTTATATTAAACTCCTAGCCAATCTACATATACATATATATATACCTTATTTCTATAATGGTTTTTTTCCTTAGCTTTTCTTTTCTTTGTGTATCAGAATCTCCAGTTCTCATCTGCTGATTCTATGGCCCACTTAAATTTTTCTCTCAACGTTTTGGTAAACAATTTTTCCATTGGTACATCAAACTTTTTAGAAAACATAACAGTTAATCTGGGATCAATATAGTTCATCTTTGAAGTACCTAAAGACACTTCGGAATTATCTTCTTTATCTTTCAATTGTAAGGATATGTTGACGATTCTATTTTCAATTGCTTCAATTTGTTGTTTTAATTTCTCAACCGTGGCATTCTTGGGAACTTCTGGTTTGCCTGTTTTCAATTCTTTCTTATATTCTTTTTCTAATTCATCTATCTTATCTAATTTGTCTTTAATATCCTTTTCAGTTAATAATGGTTTCTTTTCCAATTTCAATTTTTCATTATCACGCTCAAGTTTCTTCTTGGCTTGTTCTCTTTGTCGGTTTATTATTGAATGATGAATATGTTCAATATCTTCTTTAACTAAATCATCAATTTCTTCGAAATATTTAGGCTCTGTCTTTAATAGGTTCTTATCCAATTGCAAAATCATCCTTTTCATTCTGATCTTTTGCCACATAAACTCCTTCAATTTATCATTAATTTTTTGTACTGAATTCCCATGATTTTTACTTACTGTACGCTGATGGTTACATAATATAGCAACTGTTCTATTAGCGGCATTGAATTTAACAACTTTCTCAGCAACAGTACCTTCATTTTTGAGCAAATCTAATTGGTCTTGCATTGTCTTTGAAGCATTATAGGTACGGAACACTTTTGCCGTCAATCCCTCCATGTAACTTTGCAATTTCTTGTTCACCATACTTGGATTAATACGATCAAATAAATCATCACCCGGCTGTTTTGGATTCTTTTTAAAGATACGTAAATTCTTAAAAACTTGCTTGTCAACTTCAACTTCTTGATAAAACCTAATAGAATCTTTACCCAAGAAATCAAATATAACTTTGTTTGGTGGCTTTAATGTGACATGCTCGTATCTTAGTGAACAACAACCCACCGTATCCGCTTCATCTTCTCCTTTTTCGCCACCGGCTCTCAAGGCAAATACATCAATGAGATAAATTGCAGTTGCCATCTGTCTATCTTGCATTTTTTCGGACTTTAACATCTTGGTATAATCTTTACGAATAGCATCAACATAATGACGCAACTTTCTCGCTTTTTCAAACTTTTTAAAGTCAGATTGTCCCTTGACCGATGAATTTGCTGCAAATCTAACGTATTTGATGGAATCAGCGATATTTTCTTTCCACATCGCTAACCAAGTGACTTCGTTGTCATGCCTAATTTCACCCCATTTATGTCCTACTGGAGGTTCCGGAATGGGAGCACCTTTACTAAGGTTCAAAGTCACTTGTTCGGGATAAACTCTACGTTTTAATTTACCTGTCTTTGGATGTGCTCCACGACCTCGAAATAATCCAGGAGGTTCAATACGGAAATTACCAACTAATTCTTTTCTGCCATTCAACAAGCATGTCTTGAAAGGTTCTTCGATTTTTTCTTTTTCCTCCCTAATTCTCTTCTTTTCTTCCCTACTCATTGCCTTCTTTTCCTCGCGTAATTTTTCAAAATGAGCATGCATTCTGGAGAAATCCAATTTGTTGAAATCAGTGATGTCAACACCACATCCGCCGCTTTCCTCTAACACTTGACGAAAATCATCAAAGAAATTTTGTTGGAAAACGGGATTTTTAGCATGATCTGTTTCCACCATCGCCCCAAAAAAGCCAGCCACTTCTTCTGCTTCAAGTGGTAAGTTGACGGGTTTCCCATCGTAGTACAACTTAACATGAGATGGAAGTGGCTCATATGGTGGTGGGAACATCACGCCATTGTGTTCCAATGAATCCCATTTAATTTCTCCATCGTTTTCTCCAGCAGCTTCCCACCATTTATAGCCTTCATCTTCCGAAGCTGGAGTTTCTTCTTTTACCGAACCCTCGTTTTTAGGACTTTCTGACTTCACTTTCTTGGTTGTTTTAGGCTCTGCCTTTACTTGTTTTGGAGCTTTCGCTTCAGTTTTGGCTTGTTTTGGCTTCTTTGATGCTTCTGTTTTAACCCTCTTTGATGCCTTGGGTTCCGTTTTAACTTTGGCGGTTTTTGATTTTTCAGCTTTTACTTTCTTTGGTGTCCCATTCGATAATTTTCTTTTCTTGACCAAGGGAGTATCATCGTCTTCGTAATCCGACTCAATTATGTGCTTCCTTGATATTTTAGCTAAAGCTATATCATCGTCTGAATCATTTGAAGTGGGTGAAGTAGAAACTGACAATTTCTTGGGTAATCTGGATAATAAAATTTCATCTTCCGACAAATTCATTCTGCGAGATGTTGTTGCGTTGATTACAGTATGATGTAATGCTGGCGAGACTAGATTTAGTGCTGATGAGGCAAGTTTTGTTGTTGACGTATATCTTAATTGTAGATGGATGAGGTTTGATCTAGATATCAAACATCTAATTGCAACTCGTGGTAGAATACTTTCTCAATTATATAATCAATGCTAAAGGATAATTCTTATGAACTCCTAGTTGAGTATTACCTAAGAATATAAAGTGTTAATAATAATATGTATGAGTATATATTGTAGACAACAGAATGGTTAAGATAAAAGGTAATGATGATATACATTTTGATTAGTGCAGCACTGGCATCTTACACATGTTAAATTACCTTGAAAGAGAGCAATGGAAAAAAATAGAGAAAAAATCCGTACGTGTTCGTGTTTTAACCACCGTCTCTGCTTTAATATTGGTGACTGGGTGTCATATTTCACATAATCTTCACCATCAATTCAGGACGGGCTGGTATAGCACTTCACAATGACCAGTTTGTAGAAACGTGACTGTTGCACAAGCAGTTAGATGGTTAATTTTAATTTGTCGGAGAATTATTGTTGTACATGTTGGCTGGATCCAACAATTCTCTTTTCTCTCTATTTTTGGAATTTTTGCCCCCAAAATTCCAGAACATTTCATATTTCTCAGACTCCTTACATTAAGACTTGAAATATACGTTCTACATCTTTGCAAACCTATTCATCTAAAATAGAGTTAGAGTTCAATTCTGTAGAACATATTGTAAAATCAAAAACTGGAAACCAAAGTTAGCTCTGAACCAATATTCAACGATTTATTTGTTACGACTAGCTCACAACGTCCACATACTGCAATATGCACACTTCAGAGTCTGTATAAATCTTCAACTTCAGCTGGATCGTCTCGAGATGTGAGTGTAGAAGGCAACAAATATTTATGAGCAACGCAGAGATGTCAGAATTAGATTGATTACACAGAAGATGTCCTTGTTTGGCCGGCTCTATTCACTTTCGACCCTCATCACTTTTTCTCGTTGTTTTTTGATATACAGTATTTGTGTGAACATGTTCCATCACGTTAGTTGAGTTGCAGCTGCTGTAGCTCCAGCAAGTTTCCATACTTTACGCACTCTTATCGAAATAGTTACTTCATTGAGTTTCTTACTCTAAAAGCAGTCTCGAGCGATGCTAATGACCAGTGCGAATAACTGAAAATAAAGCGGCATATAGGCTGTAAGGCAATTTGAAAGGAATTAAGGCAACTTGAATTAAAGGCTCAAGAGATTATTTTCCTATGAGGTTTCATTAAAGAAGACAAGCAGTTTATTATTTATTTATTTCGCTGATCTAATTAGAGTTGCCTACTGATTAATGTTGTACTTTTCGCATATTAGTGAATGGTTCATTTAAGTCAATGTGCTATCGACATTGGTATTAGAGTCGTTGATGAATCAGAAATCGAGAAAGAACCTCCTAAAATCTTCAGGGACAATTCTGGAATTTTGCAGTATCTTAATTCAAAACTCTTAATAAGCTAATCATTCGTTTTGCAACCAATGTTGTGTGAAGATTAAACCCGTCTAGTTTTTTCTGCTCAATTTAGTACCGAAATTTGTCTTGCCCTCTACTCCAGTGTCTTTGCGGAATTAGTCAGGTTCTCGTAAGGTAGAAGGGAGAGTTCGTACTCAAAAATGATTGACGTGAGGCATGAAAGGAAATAGCCATGGAGGTAATCTTGATTCGCCGCTGCAATACTAGTCACAAAACAATTCCTGTATATTAAATAGTACAATAATGAAGAAAACGACACAGTAAAAGGTATAAAAAAAACGAGTTGAAGCCTGTTTAATTGTATAAAACAAAATTTGCCTTACCGGAAGTAACACCTACAGTGCACCCATCAGCACCATTGCCGTTGTATTTACCATTTTCGTAAACACATTCTCCGCTTACATTAGCACCATCCTGAGCAACAATCTTGACTTTGAAATTCAAAGAATCGTAATTGTTTGGATTAGGAATCAATGACAAGTAAGCAATACCATTAGCATAACCAGCACCAAAATTCAATGGAGCCCAGTTACCAACGCCAGAACCTGCGGTTCCCCATACACAACCATCGGTCCAATCCACACCAGCGTTATTGACGTAATATTGGGCTGACGTGGAGCCACCTCTCCAGGTATAGTATGTTGCTTGATCAACGACAGTGATTGGAGATGAAGAACCACCAGAAACAACAGTTGGAATAACCATATTTTCGGTACCTGGGTAATCAGTTCTACAAATAGCAACAGTTTGGTCCAAATTGCTAACAACATCAGCTTTGTCAACACCCCATTCACACAAGTAATTAGAATTTGAGTTGGTTTTGTACAATTTACCATTCTTACATAATAAACCACCAACTGAGACACCATTATCTGGCTGTGAATCTGGCCATTGAGTTTTAGACATACCACTTTGACAAGCATAAGAGCAATAAGAACCTTCCTTACATTGACCACCGGTCGAGGTATCACTGTTGTAAATACCGGACCAACCACCAAAACCTAGATGGTCTAAAGCTATGACACCTTGACCTGCTGGGAATTGATCACATGAGTAAACTCCATCTGGGAATTCTTCAGATGGATTTTGGTATGGCCCCAAATCTCCGGCTATGCCATTTGAGGATCCAGTGCTTGGAGATGTGGAAGGACTTGCACTTGGTGAAGCCAGCGATGAAGCTTGTGGCTGGCTTGAAGCAGATGACTCATTTTGAACAATTGTGGAGGTTGATGGAACAATTGTGGAGGTTGATGGAACAATTGTGGAGGTTGATGGAACAACAGTCGAAGTTGCAGAAGTTGTTTCGGGTTCAACAGTTGATTCTTCCGCGGTAGAAGCAGCTGGTTCTGAGCTGATAACCGGCTTACCTTTTGCATCAACAGTGACAGTAACATAAGCATAATCATACACAACAGCTCTCTTGTGTTTATGATGACCGTGGAAAGAAGTTTGCGCACAGTCTTCTTCTCTTTTTTCACGGATTGCGGGTGCAGCAATGGACAAGGCAGCAAATGCCAAAACGACAGATTGAGAAAACTTCATCTAAAGGAATGTAGTTATTTGGATAATTATAAGGAACGACTGAGGGTGAGTTAGTAATTGATTAAAGAAAGAAAGGCAGATAGATAGGTTTTAAAGAAGGAGATTAAAGAAAGTATAAATCTTTTTCCTTCATTGTTTGAAAGAAGATTGTAAGAATTGATATTTGTTTATTTGTTTGTTTGTTGTTTGTTGTTTGTTTGTTCAATGGTGTGACGATAGAAAGAGGTTTCGTTTAAGCCTTGCAGGTATATATTTATTTTTTATTTTTTTCTTTGTTCTGGTGGTGAATCAAAAGTCGTCCATTCTTTTTTCATTCTCTTTGTTTTGTTTTTCCTTGCTTTCGCGTTTTTGTGTAATATGCATATTATTTTATTGTGCCTTTTTTTTTCTTCTGCTTCCTGCGCTGGCTGTTTGTTCAGTTGGAAGTCAGCTTCCTTATTTAGTTGGCAACAAGAAATGAATCAGGACAAGAAATCATTACACAAATCGTTAAATTAAATAATAACTCCAACCAGGGTTAGTACACCCAATTGGCTCAGTGACAAGTTCTTTCTACGTAAGATTTTTCTTGCGTGTTTGTTCCCCCCTGGTGTTTTTGGAAATGCAAGGGATCAACATCAGTTTGCTGAATTTGATGATAATGAGAATTCAGTTTCTTCATGTGGTGGTGTTTGCAAGAGAGCCAAAAGTGTAGGATGGATGTTTGGATGGGATGGATGGATAGATGAACGGACGGATTTGATTTAAACAGAATGCTCTTGAACTATCCCCTTCTATCTTATTCTTTTTTCTTATTTTTCGAGATTGCACATACCTGAGTTGAACTAAAAGTTACGCGACTTATGAAGTTTCGGAAGGAATATCTCTATGGGTTATTTGCGAGTTAAAGGAGTGACTAAGTTAATTAGGTAGTAAGTTATATGTTGAGATCAAAAAGAAAGGAAAGAGATATAAAGAAGAGGGGAGGAGGGTAGGGGAAACAAACTGGAAACCAGCTTGTTTAAATAGAATAAACTCTCGTGCTCAGCCAACTGCATCACAGCTATTCATTTATTATGTGCTGGTTCTACACCTACGTAACATTATTATTATTGTTACTATTAACGAAAACTACAAACCGGATTGACCAGCAAGACAAATAGAATGTGTGGGTGTGGGTGTGTGTGGGCGTGTACATATCACGCAGCTAACACTATCTTACATGAAAGTACGATTTCCGAGGGTGTCTCACTCAAGTTTTCGATGCATCCGTACCTCAATATTGTGTCCTGATACGTCATAGTTCGTATCTGTTCACATTGTGTTTGCAAGTCGTTTCAAATGAATATATGCGTATACGAACAATGAGTTCGCAGGTTAAAAGGGGCGAGTTAACAACTCACACCGTTACCACATGTAATGTTTTGAGTGTTGATGTATACGTGAAACCGAATGCGGAGAAGCTTGAAGAACAAGTAGAATATACGATAGCAAGAGGTGTATACACAACCTCCTTATATCATATATGCTGGTAATTAATTATTTCGCATTTGTATGATACCTACTTCCGGCCAAAGATACTAATACCTGACGCCTATTAGACCATGTCACTTTCCAACCTTCTTTTGCACCCAGAAAAAAAGAATAAATAGCTAAAACAAATCCTTGTCATGGTCATATGCTAACACTTCTGAGGCTGAAGGGTTGAAGCAGAAGCCTCATTCAAAGATGAAACGACGTAATCAAATATTAGGTTGCATCGTCCATTCAAAAGCTCACTATGCAATTTTCGTTCTGAGAGTTCCATGTAGAAATTAATTAGCGAGTAAGATAATACTATTATAAAGGTTGAATTTGACCAAGCTTTCGAAATTAAGAAAATGCGTACAGGACGGCAACGGTAATTTCCCCGGCCCTTTGGATTCTAGGCATACGACCATCACTACTTTTTATTTAGTCTTTTTACAGCGCCATTAGGGATTTTTTTTCCTATTGTTTCAATCATAGAGCTACCAAGACCGTAAGAGTACAATCTGTTCTCTTTATTTGAGCTCCGCTGAATTAATGTTCCACAATATCGCGGAGAACGCATGAAAGTGGAGCGATGAGATGAAAGTAAAGGCGATAAGATGACAATAGAAGGGATGAGATGAAAGTAGAAGCGATAAGATGAATGTTTTTGAAAGCTCAATAAATTGATACTAAAGTGACTTGCTATGAGTCGTAGCTCTCTGCGTCGTAATTCAAAAATGAAGAATGCATTGAAAAACAGAAATTTATTCATCGAAGTCGTCAACGTCATGTCCATATAAGTCGACATTAATATAACAAACTATTTACCTTCAAGCATGAAGTAAGTGTTGTTCGGACAACCACCAGGGTACTAGTCAAGTGCGCTACTATCAAGCACTTATCGTAGGAAGCATGCATCGCTCTGTTCTTACTCTGTTCTTCATAACAGATTTATGGATTTACAAACATTAGCTGTCTCATTGGATTTTGCAGTAATGGTTTACAATAATAATACGCCTTCTGCGAGGGACTCATCACTTCAGCCTCCACCAAATATCTTTGGGCAATGTGCCATGGCTCTTTTAGTTCTTATCAATTAAGTTCTTATTCCCTTAAGCAGACTCATGAGAGAACTGAAAATACACCAAAGAATCTAAATAATTTCAAATTGTTAAACAATAGATCAGAAGCTGCCTATTCATTTTCTGAGCCAGATAGAAAGAAAGCTTTGTTTACCCACAACCAAAACAAAGCTTTGAAAGCAATACTTAATATTTGAAAGCATGGTAACTTAATGAAAGAAACCCAAAACCGTTAAAATATTCACATTAGATAGCTTGGGTAAAAAAAGATCATAGTATCTGAAGAAAACCCTAATTCACAAGTTCTAGAAAGAAATAATACACCTATAAGAAATTTTAGTTTCTAATAAGAGACGCACATTATATCTTTATGCAATCATATATTGGTTCCAAAGGAGACTTTTATTTCTTCTCTATACATGCTAGTGTATATTTAATAATTGGTCCAGATGTTACCCTTGCTTTTCATTAACTTAATCAGCAAAGAAAAAGAACGTACTTGAATATTGACCGGTAAGAGTATATGATGGATAATGCAGCAATTTTGAATCTAATTTTCTCGCAAGTAGCTCAAACTTGTTATTTGACTTGAAGCAGTTGATATCGACAGTTCTACATATTATATAACCAAATACGAAAGGAAGCAATTACCAGAAAAGAAAAAGAACCAAAAAAAAAGAAAAATTGAAAAATACTCTCTATATTTACCGCTCAATTGAGGTTATGCGAAGATTTTCTGGGTAAGAGACATACTACAGTTGCAATTAAAGAACAATAACAAGAAAAAGATAATTGATTAACGAGCAAAATTGGAAAGGCAACTACACTTGAATCAAATCTAACATATCACGGTATCTTTGCCTTGGTTATGTCTTGAGGAGCATATTGAACAGCTCAAAAATCTCACCAGCAGAGATCAGTGATTTCCGCCTTTCTGCTTTCATTTGCAGATGGGGCACTCTCTTTATTCATTCAATATGTTAAAATACTATGAACAGAAGAAAATAAGGGAAATGCGGTTCCAATCAATGGATTCTTTACAGAATCAGTTTGTTGAATTCTTTGAATCACCTCAAATTGTTGTTTTGTTTAGCATTGATATCCAAGGAGCTAAAAGGAAAACACTCACTTATCATTATAATCCTTAATGTAATAAGAGGGGGAGTCCACAGGGAGAGTTGAGCTTTACAAAGAAGAATTAAAAACTGAGCTGGTAATTTCTACTCTGATGAACAGATATAAAACTTCAGGCAATAATCCTCTGATTGTCTATTTTGAACCGCATTATTTAGTAAATTTGCTAGGTAGCAATTGTAAAAATAGAAAGCAAAATTGAAATTGCAAAAATACTACGCACTGTCCTGTTCGCGACCATTGAATCCTGGTTTCCTGCTGGAATATCACACATTTATTGCAATCTTCCCATAAAAGGAATTCCATTGAATTAATTATTTCGGCTCCAAAGCAAATTTTCGGATGAATTTGAAACAAATCGTAGTTACGTATGTGCTTTTTAAAATCTTGGCCTAACTAAAGGACTTGCATTGAAATCTCTCATCATGCCCTCAAGTGCTTTCATGGGGTTTCATGATCCTAAAAGACACTAGTCGCAGCCGCTTAAGCTGCAAAAAAAAAAAAATACACCCTCATTGACGTATGCTGGGTTGTGAAGCTAAGCGAAATTCACACCCTAAAGATGGGAGAATAAATGAAATCTTGAAATTCTAAAATATTACAAAAATCAACACTCAGTGTTTTAAAACAGGCGGTACTTAAAGGTTGGATGGTATGGGAAACAATTAAATGATTCAAGCAATATACAGAATCGTTCTATGTGCTACCATATTGATATGCTGCGTCCCTTCGCGCTTTCTCCCCTCATCTGTGAATATATCAGTAATAATAGGTAGCTTCAACAAAGCCACCACAAAAATACACAAAATAGAAATTCACTTGAAATCAAGCAATAAGTCGAGAAAGCAAATAAGGTTAACTATGCGAGAATACCTACAATATGTGCTGCCGTTTTGTTTGACGTGACCAGGGAGGGAGAGGGTTTCTTGTGTTTGATTCAACTAGTGACCATAATTTCAACCAAACCGTTCGTTTAATTTGATTACAAATCCATTCTTTATTGCATGGAAAAAAAATTCCTTTCCATTGTATTTTTAACGATATCTTACCAGGGTGCTACAACAGAACCTAATTTGCATTTCAAACCGCACGTAAAACTCTGAAAGGCACTTGTTTATTGCTTAACTCTCATGCGCTTTACAGCACATAGACCTCTTTCAATTAGCTTATAGAGTCGGCTTAAGTTGTTTCTAACGATAAAGCATAGCTTACCAATTTTTCGGTTTCGTACATTCTAAATATTCCATTTATCAACACAACATGAAATCGAGATGAAAATCAACAACTTTTGTCCCATACAAAGAAGGCATTGAAGATAGAAAGAAGATATTTTTGAACCCGAAATCATGAAACACGGGAGGTCCAAGGGGTCTTGAACACCTCTGCCCACATTTTTTAGTGTGTATGTTTCACTTGCATTTTGTGGCTTGTATTGAAACCTCCAAACCATAAATTGATCATCTAATTTCTCACGTGCCTTAAAACAAACAGCTTGGACTGAAAATCTCTGGCTCCACACTTTTTGCTTATTAATATTCCAAAGGATAAAATACTGATTCAATGCTGATTCAATGTACCCGTGAAATACTCACTAGATCCAAACTAAAATGTGGGCATACGTTAATTATCAACTTGCTAAAAAACAAGTGGAACCTTAAATCCAGCATAAGTAGTGACATAACTGACAAAGAGAAGGACCCGACTATTACCTAGGTGAAGAGACTCAGCAACCTTTTTTTTTCCACCGCTTTTTTTTTGTCATAACTCGTTTAGTGTTTTGGAGTGCTTCGAAAATCATCACTTCGGTGCGTCAACAACACGTTTCCACGAGGTATTTGATCATCTAGCTAACATTCAGGTGGTTAGCACGAAATAAGAATATGACGTTGTACCAGATTTTCTTTGGTTTTAAATGACACTTTTTGTTACAATAACATGAATACATTCGTAAAAAAAAGAAATCAATATGGCATAAATGATTTTCAAAGCGAAGGTCCAAAAATGCACTTTGCCGATCAACTGATACTGATTCAAGTATTGTGCCACAAACGGAAAGGTGAAAAAAAAAAGAGAAAATCAAAAAAAATAAAGGTTTTAGACTTTCAAGAAGTAAAATAAAAATAGAAAAGTGTCACTGAGAATAGCCTAACGAATGGCTGGTGGCTAAGTTGCGACACATGTCGATATAAATACGTTTGATTATTCTTTATCATTTACTCCGTTTTATTTTATTTTGATCTTTGCTTCTCTTTTTTTTTAGTTTAGTTCCGGTAATTCGCTATAAGTTGTTAGACTGGCAGTTAATGTCGACATCAAAGATCTAACGTAAACTTCCTACAGGAGTTCATTTAAGAACGAAGAAACATAATTCAATAATTATTCAAGTGAGACCGGTTAAATCTTATTATAATCAAAACATGCATAGAAGGAAAAGAATACATACATGGAAAATCCAATTTGGGCCAAAACGTACTATTACACTTATTACATAGTACCGAACAATCTTTTTTGAATATTTTAGTGTTATATTTTTCTATTATTAAATTAGATGTTTTGTACATACTATAATGCAGTAATTGAATTAAGGTGACTTGTTGAATATAGATTAGATGTATATATATGATAATGTGTTCCACTTTTTTTTTGTTGTTATTAAGGCTTTATAAATGCAAAATATTTCGAGGACTACCATATTTTGATTCGTTCTTTTAATCATATCTGGTTACTCTAGTATCTAGTCCAACAACTTTCTCAAATAATTAACATACCAAGAGAGGTTGTAGAAGCTTAAAGAAAAGATTGTTTTGTGCTCTTCGTGCAAAGCTTTGGTTTAATACGACTAACAGAGAAGCACCTGTGAAAATTCCCTTTCAATTTCACAACCAATATAATACTTCACCGTAGATGGAACTGCTAACCCATCCACCTCAATTCAAAGCTTTGCATTTCTTTCAAAATAACATGAAAAATAGGGATAACCAAAACCAAAGTCTCCATCCTCAGCAGCAATTTCACACCCCTTTTAATTTACTATTCGAGCACCATCAACAGCAGCAACAATCCCAACAACAGATACAGCATCAACAGCAACCAGAAAGCATACCTCCATTCAGCGGAAACCAAACAGATTATGAATTTAGTGCTCCTATAAGTAGTGCTATAGATCCTTCATGTAACGTTGTTCCCATGAACCAAATACGAGGTAATTATCAGCAACAACAGCAAAATGTTTTACCCCCTTCATTACCTCAATATCAGCATTATTCAACTTCAACACTTGCAGAAGATGTATCCCGATCTCAAAGTTCATCACTTTCAGATATGAGACCGTCTCATGTTTATGCAGAAAACAGACCATATATATCGCTGTTGCAGGAAGAGCAACCGCAGCATCAACAACAACAAATACTACTACTACAGCAGCAGCAGCAACAACAGATTCATGCACAGTATTCCTTTCAACAACAGCACATTCCACACCGGACACGTCAATCAACCCTGTCGGTATCATCACTACCTTCGGGGTTTCAAGTCCCAACTCATATAGATGTAAATCGATATCCAGATATGACCACATTAGTTAATTCAAATGCAAATGTGGTTGTTCCATTAGTGGAGAGCAGATTTGTCGATCACAAAGTATGCAGTGTTTGTGGGAAACGAATTACTAGAGATATGTCTCGCCATATGAGGACTCATCAAAGCGAATCAAGATTCAACTGCAGATTTCCCAAGAATCGATGTCGCCATAAACTGGGTAAATTCAACCGACCTTACGACTTCAAGAAGCATTTATTGAACCGACATTTCAGGTTTGACAACCCTTCGATCAAAAGATTACACAACTTGAGTGATAAATTGAATCATTGGGGCACATGTTCGTGTGGATTAAGGTTCATGGGCAAGGACTGGTTAGATGATCATATCTTGACTGACGATCTTTCAAAGAAATGCCCATTTATTGAATAATACTATTGAAGCGAATTAATAAAGGTTTTAGTAAACCACGGTCATAAAAGTGATAACCACGGAAACAGGGAAACAAGAAAAAAAAAAAGAAAAAAGACATCAAATTTAAAGCACAATCAAAACTCTTGAGATTGACACTTAAGCATGGAATCAGATTAGAATGAATCTGTATCTAAACTTGACTAAAGGTTGATGCATAGCTTCTAGTGGAAGCATATATGTAATTTTTTAGTTTTAATGAGATTGTATAATAATATTATAAGAGGCTCTTTACATCAAGTGGTATGTGTTGTGCTATTATCAAACTATTATTCAAACACCCCCAACTCATGTAAAACCGCCTAATTTGTTTAATTATTTAGTTATTTAATACTTACAAAACCAATTGAAAAGTTCAATCAAGGACCCATTTATAATTAAGAAAGTACCAAAATGCAACCCTTCTCACGTCTCGGTCCTTCTTTCCTTTGAGCTCCTGAACACATTTCGTTACCTTTGCATCGTTTTCGCATCTTCATTTTTATGCGACAGAAGTGTACTGATTTTGCCCATAGAATTTTCTTCTTTTCATAACCAGATTCTAGAAGAGTTAACGCTAGCGTAGTGGGTTTTGTGACGTAAGTGAAAGCATCATCATAGTTTGAGCTAATAATGCCTCAACCCGTTACCTTGCCTTGATCTAGCTGTAGTGTTTTCTCAAGGTTTCAAAGAGATATAATCTTGAAATATGATAGTTTCACCATTCCATTTCCCAAATGTGGCAATTTAATGTAGACGAGTTTAAAAATTCAGTAATGCAATTCTTATGTTGCTTTTGTTAGTTTGTCTATACTTCAGTTACTTTTTAGCTTGATGTTTGGTGGGTAATATGAAAACTATTCCACAATACACAAATCGAACAACAACTAAAACGACAAACAATGGAAACAAGAAAAGTGAAACAAAGTAGAAAGCGGAAAAAGAAAGAAAGGAAAAAGAACTTTGCAAATTTATCTGCAAAAAGTCACCCGAAGTACAACGCCAGAATAAGGAAAACTATTTTGCTTTAATCATACTTTATACAGGTCGCAGAATAGCATTCAGCACAGGTACATTTCATTTACGTGAAGCATCATCAATACCAAATGCGCTTCCAATTTCTTAACCAGGAAATAATTGCCATCTCCACTCTTTTTCGGTTGAATGAAACCTAGTTCAATCTTTATTTTAAACTAGAGATCTCCGGCGACAGCTGTTATTCCCGCTATAGAAGGAGACAAATACGTGGGTAAGGCGACCGGTCTGTGTGTATGGAATAACTTCCACTTTTGACTTTGTGATATTATTGAATAGAACGAAGAAAAGGGCAGTAGGCTTTAGTAGTGAGCGTAGGTATTCTTAAACCACTTGTAGCGAACAATCGATGCATAAAGGAGACAATTGAAAAAAATAGGACCACGAGCAATATCCAGTATTGAAAAAATCCCATGTTTCGTAAAAATACGTTCTATTCCAGGATTGCAATTAATTTATCTCCTTCCATTCAACTAATCAAGTCTTAGAAAACTTTCTCACCTTTTTTTTTATGTAAACAATTAGTTGACTCTGTATTTTTATGTAAACAATTAGATGACCGCTGCACCAGCCTTGGCTAAAATTTTAGATTATACTCGTAAATCGGGTAGTTCCGGTTGCTACTTTAATCGATCTTTTAATCATTTAAGCTGCATCACTTGCAATTTGCCATGTGTGCTTAGTGGTGAATTCTAAGAGCCTGTCTGTGGTAGATTTATATCTTTTTGCTTCTCTATTCTGTCCTCATTTACATCAAAACTTCCGTGTTGCAATCAACGTCAAACAAGAAAAATACGAAAGGATGAGAGATGCAAGAATAATTGCGGGAAGATGAGAAAACTGGGGGGCCTATGAAAACATGTTACATATTTTGAAAGCAAACTCTCCTTTTCTCACGTGTTCACGTGTTCTCGTGTTTTCCGTTTCGTTTCGTTTCTTGTTATTTTTTTTTCTTTTTCTGTTTTTTGGCATTGTTGGTCTCTTCAGGTCTATGGCCATGTTTTAGAGGCGCAAGTAGATGCTATTGTTCCTTACGTTATCTAGGTGCACATTTACTTATATAAGTAGTTGTGAATGTTGAATGTTGTTATTTTAGTGACATGAAACGAAGAGCTTGGCTTGGTTTCACATATACGTTTCTTGGACTTGGTCCATGGAGAATTCTTCCCGGCTCTCAGATCATTCAATAAAAAAACCACAAACTTAATGGGTGATTTCATAAAAGGATCTATATAAGCTGCAAAATCTGTGATTCACTTATGAACATGCTGACAAGGATATGAATCATTGGAACAGAGTGACTCGAGAGCGGAAAAACTGTATCAAACAGAATTATTTATTCTGTTCCCTAGAGAGGATCTTGCAGCACAACAAAAATATATGCCCTATCGCAGTCATTAACACACCACCAACGTCTGAAATAATAATATTTTCAAATGTCTTGTTGTAAAATATATCATCTGGTGGAGAGATTCGACCGATTTGTTTTATTCTTGGTCACATCATATAGGATTTCACTGTAGATTTACACTAATATCTCCTGTATACAGAGACCACGGAGATTCCACTTTATCTCACAGCAAACGAACACTAATCAACAAAGGAAAATTTACCACTATTAGTACTAAATAAGAATCACTATAGTGCTACGAATACCATCACCAACAACAGCAGCACCCCCGTACACCGTACACCAACCAACAGTACCATTTCTGTAATACAATAAAGAAAGAAACTGGTCAATAATAGGTATATTTAGTATCTTTAATTATTCCCAAATTTAGCATTGCCCAAGATTAAAACACGCACTACCTTCCGAGTAAACTCAAGTTCAGATTTAGACAATAAAGTCACTAAAGTGTATTCTCATTCACAAACATGACGCTGAACAGTGTGGAAGATTCGCATTCACAATCACACTTTGTGAGCTCAGCTGATTATCATGCACAAATGACGAAATCGATATATGATGATTACAACAAATCGACAACGAGTGCTAATAATGCCAACAACAACCATCATCATAACATGTTCCATCAAACTTTTGTGCTAGCGCCAAATTTAGGCGAATATACCTCAAATGTAGGTGGTAGCCTCATGGATAATAGTGAAGAAGGCGATTTAGAGTATTTTTCTCGAAGGGCCGCATTATCGGTACCATCTTCCAAAATTGATTATCACTATTCAAATAGTTTTATGGAGCAAGAAGCCAATCAGTTAATGCTACCTCATGAACAAGTAAATCAATTGGACCTTTATCCAAATTACCAACATATCAATCAACAACAAAATCCCTATAGCGAGAACCATCAACGGTCTCATGAGCAGCTTAGCCAACAACATGGTGCACCTCTTCATCAAACGAATAATCAAGAGCTGTCGCAACCACCACCGCCGCTACCACCACCACCACAACAACAACCACAACAACAACAGCAAGAACAACAACAACAACAACAACCAGAAGAACAACTGTACCCACAACAATACTGTAACGATAGATACAATGATCTGAACGTGCCAACAGTGTCTTCGTCATTACATTTTGATTCAGTGAGACTAGATACGTCTAGACTTAAGCCTGCAATACTGTCACAAATAGAACAAGCGGATACTTCAGGAAGCAACACCCAGGTTTTCATCCCTCATGTTGTGTTTTATCAAAAGGACAATCAGCAAAGCTTTGAACCCAAACCAAAAGCCAAACGTGGAAGACCCAAGAAAAAACCGGGGTTTCATTTGAAACTAGATGGAATAAATAAGAAGCCGGGTATTGCAAGTAGAATCATCACATCTTCGCAATCTGATTCTGGTGCTGATTATTGGAATAGAACCCCCAGAGGAGGTGATGCCCATGTTTTGCTGAGGCTAGCATTCACGCCTACTGCTCCTCGTGATGATTTCGACTTACAAAGAGATTTGGGATCTCTTGAAAAAGATATGGAGCTAGCTGAAGCTCGCTGCGGGTTGCCAATACCGTCTGTCAACATAACTCCGTCGTTTGATCCGCCAGGCGGAGAGCGTGGATATTTTGAACTAGATAATACACCGAAAAATGCTGAAATATTTGCCGGAGGATTCTTGTCACCTGCTATTAATGAAGATTCTGGAAACGCATTCAACCAAACATTTGAAGAGTATTTGAAAGAGATGGAGAAATTGCCTGATAGTGGGATTCATCCGTATAGTGATAAAGAGGCTCCGGCCACAAGTGCCAAGTTTACAAATCTTAATCGAAGTCAAGACCAAAGTCGACACCAGTTTGGTGAAATGTTTGCGCCATTGGGTTTTTATTCATTGGAATCGACTCAACCGAATACTTCAAATAATGAATTCATTTCATATGATGATAAGAATTGTCTTTCTCAAGGAGCTTATTCAAATGACGAGCAGCAATTCAATCAAGCAAGTATAAGTAAAACTGGTGAAGAACACGAAACAAGAACAACCACCCTTCCCACACTCCGTAAAACAGTTTCTAATCAAAGTGCCAACAGTGCTACATCAGAAGGATCTGAGCTGGCTCAAGCAGCAAATTCAACTGCGATACCGAAATTGGCACCCAACAAAAAAAGAATATCCAGAGGTGCAGTCTGCCCAGTTTGTGACAAATATATCAGTAGAGATCTAACAAGACATATGAGAATTCATAATGAAGTTGGGCGATTTCAATGTGTTTATCCAAAATTCATGTGCAATCATAAAACACAAAACTTTAACAGACCTTATGATTACAAGAAACATTTGCTACATCTGCATTTTATATTTGATGATCCAAAAGGTAAAATCGCAAATTCTTTAACTGATAAATTGCCTATTGCCGGGTCCTGTAGTGCATGTGGTGCGAGATTCATCGCATCTGCTTGGCTAGATAATCATGTATTAACTAAAGACGAGAGTCAAAGATGTACATTTATTGACCATAGAGATGTGTAGATATGTATTTCCCATATAATGTGTAATGATTGGTTCATATTGAAGTCTAAGTTATCATTCTCCCCGGCCTTTGGAAAACCAAAAAGCCGCACCTAGTGGTTTCCTAATTGGGGTGAAAAACTTGCTCAACTATTGATTTTCATTTCTTTTCAGTTAACAAGAATTTGCTCAGTGGTTTGATAAGAGGGATAACCATATCAAATAAAGTTGGGAGTAACTTATAATGAGCAAATTGACTATTTCTCGTTTCTTCTACCAATTATCTTATAATTTACTCATTCGTTCAACTTTCCTTTCATATAAATACTAAGTCTTTCATCCTCAGCATATCATAAAAGTTCAAGTTACCCAAAAACAAACAGATATATAAACGTCTTGCGAATAACATGAGTTTTCAAAATAAACACATGGTGATGGCTTCAGCCTCATCAGTGATGGATATGGCATCTCACACAATGGATATGGCATCGCACACAATGGGTATGGTAATGGAAACCACAGCCGCTGCTCAAAATCTGAGCCAACATAGTATGGGCCACAGTATGAAGATGCATATGTGGTTTACCGCAGAATTTGAGGGCTACCCCGTCGTTTTCAAAAGCTTGGTTGCATCTACGAAAGCTCAGGCATTTGGGATTTTCTTGTTGTTGTTTTTTGTTGCTTTTATTTCGAGAATGTTGGAATTTGTCCGCAATTACCTTGAAGAGATTGTTTGGAAAAATGGTAACTATATTGAATATGAGAGTGGTGTGGTCAGTCATACTGCAAACTTGCAAACTGCTCAAACTGCCCAACCCGCACCTTGTTGTAGTATCGATAAAGATTCTGCTGTTGAAAATATACGTACCCAAAATCCCGACAAATCTTTGTCTACTGCCAGTACGGTCTTTAGAGATATCATTAGATTGGCATTGTGTATTATTCCCGATTTGTTTGGATATTTTTTGATGTTGGCTGCTATGACTTACACATTAGCTTATTTTTTTGCTGTTGTCATTGGTTCAGGTATTGGCAGATTTGCATCTGAAAGATTAATGGAAAAATTTAGACTAAAGAGAACACCTCCCAGAAATTGTTGTTAGATATAGATATTAGACTATATAAGTTTTATACTATCTCATCAATTTTCTTAATTAATTCATTATATTTACCCTTGTTGAACTGTGTCCCTTTACCATCCGCTAATTTCTCACTGTATATCAATCTGGCTAAATTATGGTAGTCTTCCTTCTTGTACTTTTGATCATTTGATTTGATTCTATTAAGCAAATTGAATTCATTTAATGTAAACATTTCATAATACACGGATGATTTAGTGAAATCAATGGTCTCTGGATTTGATGATAAACTCCTCAACATTTGTTGTAACGTAGAAATGTTTAACAAAATTCTCTTTATACCATTATTGTTGATCTTTTTAACATTTGATGAACCTTGTATTACTAAATCATTTACGAATTGGGAAAAGCCAACAAATATACTTTCAAGTTCGATCTTATTGACTGTTTTGGATAACTCATTATCAACCGAGAACACCTCTTGATTTAGAGTCACAATATAATGATCAGCATCTCCCGGTTCCGTCACTGGTGTCCAATCAACTAATTTATAGGACATTGAAACATAATAAATTGCTTTGCATCTTAATTCGTATCTCAATGCTAATAAAGTTTGATCTCTTATCTTCTCAAATTTATTTACAACATCATTGAACTTCATTATTTTCTCAGAATTCAATGCCAAGAATATGTTATACTGCAAAATGTCAGAAGAGTTAGCAGTGAAGTTAATTGACGGCCTACCATTTTCCAAGAATGACCAATTATATCTCAATTTCTCAACTGCAGAAACCTTCACAGATTTATTTTGTTCGTCATCATAAATACTATAGTTTGATTCCTTTTTAACTAATGGCAACCAAGAAAGTATCCATGATGTGGTCAATAACAAATATACAACTTGTAAATATCCCTCGTGATCTAATAAATCATCTTTATGCATTGAATAATTTGGATCATCAAATAGTATTACCTTAGATTCTGACTCAATCAATTCTGTCAATTCCTCGTGTTTACCTTGTGCATTGGCCTGCAAAATTTGCCCGCTTATTTCTGATAAAATCGGAATTTGCATCCACTTGCTAATTCGGGAAACCGGATTAGAGGTTTGACTTTCACCTGTTGACAATAACTCTTCATACAATTTTTCATATTCTCTAGTGAAGTTTTGTAAAGTTTTCAAAACAGTGCCTGAGAAATCCTCACGATAAGTTAATGAAGTATTTAAGATTATGCACAACTCAAGAAATAATTTCTTGAAATTATATGCATTTTCGTATATAACCAAGTTCGAGCCCATTTTGCTCACAAAACTACCAAGTAACTTCAAGTCTGAGCTTTGATTTAATGAAATTAAACCCAATTTTAATCCTGACGCGTGTAATGATCTAAAATCTGCTCTTGCGTAGGACCCACCAACTTGTTCACCAAATGTTAGTTCAATCGCATCTCTGAGATAAGACAAAAATGAAATTTTCATAAAATCATCGAAAAATTGGAAAGGAGTTTTCAGTTGAGGAACCAGTTTGTTCTCATCAGCAAAATCAAAAAAAACTCTTTGTGAACCTTCAAGGAATACAAGGAAAAACTCTAAAATGATTCTCATATTGAATAAATTCTTTGGTACTATCACTTCAACCATGGCATTGAATGATTCGCTTTGAATATACGGTGAAGCTGTGTCCACTAGACTATTACTATCGTTATTATCGGATACATTAAACCCTGGAAATACATCCATTAGAATTCCGAGGATTTCTTCAGAAGATTTGGAGGAATCATAAGAAACATCTTCAAATTTGAACAAATTTTTTTTACTCAAGGCATTGGATATTCTATTTTGATCGCTTTTAGCTCTAACTTCATTAATGGTATCTGTTTTATAAGCAGCCTCATCATAAATATAATTTAGTATCAATGTTCTCAATTCTTTTTTGAATACATTCCAAATGCCTAAAATGTTTTGCGAATGAATAGATTCGGTATGTTTCGAAGGCGACGACATTCGTTTCTGGGCAGTCGTTAAATTTTGGCCTTCTAAAATTAATGAAACAATCTGACTGACAACTTTATGACGTTGAAAAGCAGCCAAACATTTAACAAATATAGATCCAAACAAGTCTTGAAGTATGACAACGGTAGAATCACTAAAGTTATTATGAGCCATAACGTCAAATAATGAGCTCTTATCAAAATGCTGTAATTTGGATAATTTGGATAACGCTTGCCCGTTCCTCAGCTTGACTTCCTCAGTTGTTCTATTTATTAATCCATGTAATTCCAGCTGGTTTGTGTCAAGAAGAACTTCGGTGACATGATGTAACCGCCCCAATTTAGATGCCGTAAGTAAGAGCATGTATATGTAAAAAAACGATTCAGTACTCGGACTCAGCGTTGATTCCAATAAAACCTTATAATCTATAACGCCATCATTCTTGACATTATGAGTATGAAGTTTAGGTAACTGACTAAGAAGAAAATTTTCCACAGGGTCAGTTAAATGATCAACAACTTCAGATATATCCAAATTTGCAGAATTATGAACATATTGCTCTAAGTTTTTCAGATTTAATAATGAGGTAAATGATGCTAATTGGGGACTGCCTGAATTTACAATATTTTGCCAAGAAATTGCCCCTTCTTGCAGTGCTCTTCTATATTTCAAGTATATTTCGTTCTGTAGTTCATCAATAATCATATCGAATAATTTATTTGATTGTTGTTCAAGATAATTCTCTATTCCACTCATAGCTGGTAGAGACCAGAGATTATACTTTTCAGCTGTCCTGTATCCATCTGAAATCACATCATAAACTTCATGAATCTTCTTCTCGGAAATCATTTGTTCAATTTTTTCAGGAATCTCATTCAATTTAGACATGGCATCCAATACCTCAATCATTTCGGAATATCTAGCAGAAGTTTGAGACAATTCTCCTAGAAGTGCTGCCCTATCATGTATTTCTTTGTTTGAAGACTCTAAAGAGTCTTTGATTGCAGTAGAATCTTGTTGTGATTGCTTAAGGGTAGATAATAACATATGATATGATCCGATACTATTATTGAACAACTCATAATGTTCATTGACCACCCTACGAAAAGCACCTTCAGTTTTTTGTTTCAAAATACGAAATTCTTCTAATCTATGAGCTAATCCAACTGAAGTATCATCTAATAAAGCCACAGCGATCTCAATTGGATTTGCATCGCCTTTAAGTATTTGAGGCCAGTCGTATTTTATTGTGTTGTAAACTTCTTTCAATTCAAATATCGATTCGTCTATTGCTCGCAGTGAATTGTCTTTCTGTGGTACATGAAATGATAGTCTGTGATTAGACATATTTCAAAATGAGTGCTATTTACTATTGTATCGCCTGTCAGCAGTGTTGTTTACTCTACACTTTTTTTTGTTGATAGATATTCCAAGAATATAGTGTACTGCTGTTTGCTACCACCATGCAAACCATACAGCTTTACGATTTACAACATAACAATAGCCAACATCGTTTCGAAAAATAATATGAGTCACATAGAGGTGATAGAGCTTACAGATGATGAAGATTTCCCAACTGAAGCCGAAATAGCTCCAGAAATAATTGAAATGTATGTAGGTGTGTTAGATCATCAAGAAGCTATATGTTTACTAACATTGTCATAGTCCAAGCGATTCAATTTTAGAAACAGAGTGCACACCATTAGCAGCTCTTTCTAAAAGTTCCAACCTGGGTGCAAACAGAGATACCACTCCTTTAACTGCTCTCCCCATAAAAGGAACTCTCATACCTCCTTCTCCCCAAGGGTTATCCACCAATGCTGTGACGAATGATCAGATCTGCGGTCAAGACGCGAGAAGCAAAGTCGTCAACTCATGCAAAAGGCAGAGCCGTCAAGAAGAATGTGTTAGAATGAAGCGTAGTGGGAACTGGGTTCGAGTACTCAGTACGTTCCAGCTGCCAGTAGACGCAAATACCGTGCCAAAGACTAGTCCGAATAATTCCCAAAACGTTGATAAGGATCGACAACAGCAAATTACCGCATCAAATAATTATAATCAGAATGTTACAGATAACTCCGTCAGACGTAGCATATGTCAATCTCAACAATTAAATGTTGGTAGCAAAAGCGATAGCCAGAGTACTTCTAATGCCCTCAATAATGCGCACAATGTAGGTTGCCACACTATGGACATCATTCAGGATATTACTATGAACAAATTCAATAAAGGTCGGCCACAGTCAGCACTTCGAAGTATAATCGATAGCCAAAATATCCTAAAAAACTGCTACAATTTGCCGATAGATCAGACGCAGCAACCCATGGTAAACGATATACCTCTTAGTATACTTCAGTCACTGTCACCGGATCCATATATAATAGGTCGAGCTCAGAATACTGTTAATGGTTTTAGCAATTCACCACAATTGATATCGGATTGTACCACAAATGTCAGACAGAATAGCGTAGATAATCACACAGCCCAACCACACCGCACATTGGGAGATACATGTTGCAATAATCAGAATAGGATGAACGACTGTAATATCTCATTAAGTGGTCAATCACAATATGCAGATGTGCACTCGATGTATGGCAGTGAGAACAATCCTATTAACTTTATGAGTTCACCCACAATCTCATCGTCTTTGAATCACAATGCTGTGAATAGCATTCAGAAGGGCATTCACACGGGCCAGACACAAACAAACTCTTACGCTATTAGTAGTGAGATTAACGATTGTTACTTACAAAGCTCACCGCAAGCAGGACTATACGTCACAATAAATAGTAGTCAAAACAGTATCGATAGCTTTGATAACCCTACTGCAGGCCCAGCATGTCATGTGAACTATTCTAAAAGAGATAGTGATTTGAAAAGAAATCACGATGTTAACGAGCTAGCAAGGTGTCCCAGGTCTTCAGCGATGGATTCTAGTCCTCAAACATCCTCTGCACCGAATGTACTCGGTCAGCCAAGCCCTTTGGCAGGGAGTAGCAGTTCCGAAAACTTCAGGTACAAAAAATTGTCATATTCATTTAATAATGTAGCATCGTCCAAGGATCAAAAACAAAAACCTAAAAGTGAAACACAAGATGCAAATTGTGGAATGCTGGGAGATAACGCCAATGAATTAATTATCGTGGAGAGCTGTCCTCTCTTTTTGAATGATCTTGATAGTTCGATAGTGTTTGATGATGAAAGTCCTTCTAAGAATTGTAAACAAAATAGTCAGTTGGATAAATCAACCCCAACGTTTTCTTCAAGTCAAACCGTAAATCATAAAAATGCAGCTAATGACTCAATATTTGATTCTTCGTTCTCATTTCTGAAACCAGTACAAGTACCAACTTCAACAGAGCTACCAAATGAGATTGTGAGTAACGAGCTATCATCAAAACCAACAGATTTGCCGGAAATGTCGCAATTTGTTGCATGGTTAAGTGATGATGATGATGATGATGATGATGATGATGATATTAATAATAATAATAATAATAATAATAATAATAATGAGATTGTCGCTTCGACATCTCAACTCATTTCAGCTCAATCTCTTCAAGTCATCCAATCTGCTGCGTCATTTTCTAAGTCCGTTTCATCAAAGCGCGCTCGAGTGCAACCTGCCTTGTCATCCTTATCTACTCCATCATCTCCATCCACAGAAATTGCTCAACTCTCTAAAAGAATATGTACTACACAAAAAGTACCGAAGATGAAGCCAATCAAACGATCGAAAAGTGAATATTTAACTGCAAAATTACCCCGAGTGGATGAGTATCAGTATACTCAAAAGGAGCTTAATGATGCCAACAGGGTAGCGAGGAAAAAAGAAGAGCTTTTAGCTGAAATGGAGTTGCATTTAGGTAGTATCCCCTTCGCATTATTTGAGAGTTTTAAGCTAGAGTTTCAGGTGCCTATTTTCAACGCCGAATATGAGCTACCAATTATATTTTGGAAAAGAAAAATCAAATCAAAGTACAATGAGAACAGGGATATTTTCATACCATGTCATCCTACTAAAATATTAGAGAAATCATTTGTATTGTATTATTTGGCAGCAGATTTCATTAACAAACTTCAAAATGATGTATTAAAACAAGAAATATCCGCAGCAATGGAGAAAGCTCTTGCAATTACATCAAATGAATATCATATAATTATTATTGTGGAAGGATATGACTTGCTACTCAATAAGATTAAAGCTTATCAACAAAGACAGTTTAAAAGTCGGGTTTTACAAGAAATGAATAATAAAGAGCTGATAAAGCGAAGAAAAAAAGACGACGAAATAGCAAAGTACCCATCATCGAAGGAAATTGAACACATGCTTAATAAAACTCAGATAGATCTAAAATCAAATATATTTATGGTTAGATCTCGCGAAGAATCACTTGCTTGGTTAAACTCGTTCACGTATACTATTGCTCAATCGCTTTATGATAAATTTGAAAGAAATAAAGGTTTAGCAAATGTTGGTACAGTTAAATCTGGAAGTGATACGAAATCTACGTTTTTGCAATCAATGCAGCAATTCAAGTTAATGACACAATCCAAAGCAGATATGTTGTATGTTCTGCATAGATCTATGCATTCGTTGTATTCGACATTAAGCAGTAAAGGATCTTTAGGTAAGGATACTCTAGGTAGAAATGTTGTACCTCCATCGGTTGACAGTGCTATGCTTAATTTCTTTACATCTGATGATCCGGATACAGTCATTAATTAAAGTATACTGTATACATTCTATGTACTAGTAGCCTCTTTTGCAGCTTTTAAATCATCGGCATTTAATTTATCTCCCAAGCTTTCGACTGCCTGAATTCCTCTATAAATCTGATTTTTTTCCTCTATGGTATATTCGTATTTCAAGCAATTTAAATCAGAAACAATATGGAGAACCTTATCAACTAAATGAGTATTTGAGTCTGCACTCAATAGGGATGCCAAGAAATGGGTGAATTTTGTTTGCCTGAAGCGCTTTTCTAATTTATCATCAAGTCCATTACTTAAAATTGATGACACTAATGACAATACTCTCAACAAATATTTAGGTTCTCTTGTGTCTAAGTCGATAATTTTCCAACCTTCTAACTGGTCAAACTTTGCATATCCAGGCTTAAAGTTTCTTATGAATGAAGATACTGCATACATTGACTTTAAGCGCAATTCTTTATTACTTCCATCTTGGGCTAGTCTGATTAATTCATCCAATCCATGAGTCTTATTAAAATCTTCTTGAGACTTTGGATTATTCTGAACAGCAGTTCCAATTATTCCACAAACTAAAACTCTCAACGCATCATCTGTGTCATCACGCAACAAGCTGACTAGATTGGACCATATATTTAGATTTCCAATATTGTTTGCATTATCTAAATTTTCGATCAACATTTCGAAATTCTCCAATGCGATTTCTTTATCTTTTAATTCCACATTCGGATTTTCTGCAACCGCTATACTTTCTTTCATTAATGTGACTTCATCCGGACCTCCAAACAATTGACTCAATGTTTTTGGATCAGGTTCTCCAATTTTTTCTAGGGCTCCTTTATCTCCTGCTTGCTGGGCAATTGACCAATGTAATAATTTTTCCATAGCGATTGGTTGTGTTGATTAATCAGGTGGAACTCAAAGTGAATAAACGGTTGCTCTGCTGATCCTTATGCTTGTCCTTATGTACCATAAAATTTCAGTTGTACACACCTTTTGATTACTGGAATCCTGGTTGATTATTCCAGAAGCTTCTGGAGAAGAGAAGAGAAAAAGAGAACGAAATGACAAATGTCACGTTTTTGCATCTGTTGGTTTTGAGACATTATTCTTTTGCGACATTGAAATAATCTATACTGCATATAATATTGTGGGCTAACCTAGGAGATTTAACTTTCAACAGACCAATTGAGGAAGGTTGTAAATCATAAAATGCCACCCAGTTTGCTTGGTTGGAGGGTCAAGTCAAATGAAGTTAATGCAGGGTTTAGAAGGAGGTGGTTGGATTAGAGTATAATTCGTTGTATAATTATTTTTTGTTTCAACACCTGACGATAATGAAACCACGAGAGAGAGAAGCTAACGGAATCATGAACCCCGGGAATTTCAGCAGCTAATTTACTCAACCGAACAACAAAGTACTACAAGTTGTTTCTACAACAAGCAAGAAGGGTACCATGATTTATACTAATCTTAGATAACAATGCTCGTGCCATTGAGTCGTTATTGGTAGTATTTTGGTAGTAATTACAAAAATCATAACTTAGGGGTATTGGTAATAGTAATTGCGATGGTAGTGGTGGTGGTAGTGGTGTGCGTGCATTGTGGGTTTTGTACTCCTTATTTTTTTCACACCCCAATGAACTTTATATAAACATTAGCAATTGTCCGTTTTTTGGAATTGGGTTTCTGCTCCTTTTCTTTCTTCTTTCATTTGAGTGGTAAGTACTTCATTGCAAGAAGATCAATTACAAACATGTCATTATCAAACAAATTATCTGTCAAAGACTTAGACGTAGCTGGTAAAAGAGTGTTTATTAGAGTAGATTTTAATGTTCCATTAGATGGTAAAACTATTACCAACAACCAAAGAATTGTTGCTGCTTTACCAACTATCAAATATGTTTTGGAACACAAACCAAAAGCCGTTATCTTAGCTTCCCATTTAGGTAGACCAAACGGTGAAAGAAATGAAAAGTATTCTTTGCAACCTGTGGCTACTGAATTGGAAAAATTGTTGGGTGAAAAAGTCACTTTCTTGAATGACTGTGTTGGTCCAGAAGTTACCAAGGCTGTTGATTCCGCCTCTAACGGTCAAGTCTTCTTATTAGAAAACTTGCGTTTCCACATTGAAGAAGAAGGTTCATCCAAGAAGGATGGAAAGAAGGTTAAAGCTGATCCAGAAGCTGTCAAGAAATTCAGACAAGAATTAACTTCATTAGCCGATGTTTACGTTAACGATGCTTTCGGTACTGCTCACAGAGCACACTCTTCAATGGTTGGTCTCGAAGTACAACAAAGAGCCTCTGGTTTCTTAATGTCTAAAGAATTGGAATACTTTGCTAAGGCTTTAGAAAACCCAGCTAGACCATTCTTAGCTATTTTAGGTGGTGCTAAAGTTTCTGACAAAATTCAATTAATTGATAACTTGTTAGACAAAGTTGATTTATTGATTATCGGTGGTGGTATGGCCTTCACCTTCAAAAAAGTCTTGGACAAGATGCCAATTGGTGACTCTCTTTTTGATGAAGAAGGTGCTAAGAATGTCGAAAACTTAATTGCCAAAGCCAAGAAGAACAATGTTGAAATCATTTTACCAGTTGATTTCGTTACTGCTGACAAATTCGACAAAGATGCTAAAGTTGGCGAAGCTACTCAAGAACAAGGTATTCCAGATAACTGGATGGGTTTGGATTGTGGTCCAAAATCAAGAAAATTATTTGCTGACACCGTTGCTAAAGCTAAAACTATTGTTTGGAATGGTCCACCAGGTGTTTTCGAATTTGACAACTTTGCCACTGGTACCAAAGCATTGTTAGATGCTGCTGTCAAGTCCGCAGAAAATGGTAACATTGTTATCATTGGTGGTGGTGATACTGCTACTGTTGCTAAGAAATACGGTGTTGTTGATAAATTGTCACATGTTTCCACTGGTGGTGGTGCTTCCTTGGAATTATTGGAAGGTAAGGACTTACCAGGTGTAGTTGCTCTTTCCAACAAACAATAAAACGACAGTGATATAGTTTAGTTACGTAATGTATGTTTTTTAAAAGAAAAAGAAATAAATATATGTATTCTTAACTCTGGTAGAATTGAACAGTAAAATAGAGAAATAGGATAGCTTTACTATAAACAGTCTTGAAATCAGCAACGTTTCTAGATATCTATAATTTAGCTTTCCCTGTACAGATCATATTCCAATCTTCGGCAGTTAATTCTTGATACTTATCACCGTTTAACCAATAAATTAAATCGGTTCCATTTTCTCCTTTTGGTAATTTTTGATTTTTGAATTGATTCTTTGGAACTTTATGATTATGAGACGATTCAATTTCAGCAATTTTTATGAATGCAGGTTGAGCGTAGGTTGGCAAAGAATGACTTATATGGGTATGAATCATCTTCAAGATGTCACCATGTTCTAAATCATCTTTAGGTTCAAGCACGGCAAAGCAAGCTCTACCTTCATGATTAGGTACTCTAACACCAACAACAACTGATTGCTTAATTGCGTTCGAGCCCATTAATTCATTTTCAACTTCAGTTGCCGAAACATTTTCAGATTTCCAGCGGAAGGTGTCACCTAATCTATCAACGAAATACAACAATCCATCTTCATCCATTTTTAATAAATCTCCAGTTCTGTACCAAGCATCGCCTTCTTTGAAGACATTGGTCAAAATCTTACCATTTGTAGCTTTTTTGTTACCATAGTAACCCTGGAAAGACTTTTCAACGTCCTTAGGATTTAAAATCCTCATTAATAATTCACCTGGCTGACTACAGTCAGCTCTGACACAGAATCCGGTTTTTGGATCTTTCCAAATTTCGCTTTCATCTTCAGGATCCATTCTAATTAAAACTTGTTGGGTAGATAATAATAAATTAATTACAGCACCATATTTTCTACAAGCCCCGATACCATATTCACCATACTGTAAATTAGTTGTAGCAATTGGAGATTCAGTAGCTGCATAGAATTCACCAATAGCATCAATATGGAATCTTCTTTTGAATTCTGACCAAATATCACGACGTAATCCATTACCATACGCGATTCTAACATTATGCCTACTATGATCTGGATGAGGATTTGAATTTACCAAGTAACGACAAACCTCACCAACATATTGAATATGAGTAGCACCACATAATCTTGCTTGAGTCCAGAAAGAAGTTGCTGAAAACTTTTGGGAGACCGAAACACAACCACCAACTAATAATGTGGGACAAACACCCAACATGGCCGCGGTCGAATGGTATAGTGGCATAGCAGTTAAAACATTTGAATTTTCTTTAACTTTCATGATATAGCCAAAGAAAACGGAAGCCATAAATGCTTTTCTCCATGACATAATACCAGCTTTTGGTAAACCAGTAGTACCGGAGGTATAAATTAAAGCACAAGCAGAAGAGTCCGTATCTTGAGGTCTTCTAGTATTATCTTTAGCTCTGTGTTTTGGAGCAGATTTCAGTTTCAATCTGTCGAATAAGGCAAATTCATCAATATAGTGTAACTTGACGTTGGGTAATTCTTCATGGATTTTGGCTTCAGTATCTCTAATTGGACCATCACAATCGGGATCAATGAAAACTTGACTGATATTGGCAATATTAATACTATGAACCAATGGTTTGTCTTTTGTATTAAAATTTAAAAATGCTGGAAGTGCGCCAATATTCCAAAGTGCTAACCATAAAACAATAAATAGAGGTTTATTCATACAGTCGACAGCAATTGTCTGATCGGCCGTAACTCCATATTCATGCTTCAAAATGTATGAAAGCCTTAATACCATATCATATAGTTCCTTATAAGTGTATTCTTCAACATCGAATTGATCATCGTAAATCTTGAAACCTTGAGGATCGGTTTTTATTGCCGGTGGATTCTTCTTGGGTCTTGGGAATGCTATTGCTTTATTTTTGGCATGCTTTCGGGCCGATTCTTCAAAATAATACCAGTATGATGCTTTACCTCTCAGGGACCTCCATAAGTACGGAAGCGCATGTCTAACAACCTTTCTTGCTAATAAGATATCATCTTTGAGTTGATATTTGGCTTCTAGTAATTGACTGCCGAGGACTACTGCTGCTGCTAATTCGAGTCCTGACATAGTTCTAAAACAGTTGTTGTGAAGGAAGAGGAAAGAAGACAGAGGATTGAAGAAATTTTAAGCAGTAAAAAGAAGTAGCAATAGCTTTACGAATTTATAAGTTGAAATATATTGATCAGGAAAAACCCCAAAGAATTGAAAACGAAAACCATAATGAAAATGTGAATTTTTCTTTCCAATTTTGTGACTACTTTTGTTCCATTTTTTTCATATGTTAGAGCAGAACGTGACCTTAACTACTAGCATCCGAGAATGTTCTCCGCAAAATTCAAAACTAGAAGACTATCAAAACTGTTCTTGTTCAACTGAATTCATCCTTTCCATATCAATCTTGTCGAATTGCATATGCTTTTTTCTTATTCATTGTGTAGAGAATCGACAAAGTACAGTATCTCAATATCCAGTACAACTTAGCCACCATCCCCTTCCCGCCCGCTCCCAGTTCTATGCCCACAACAGATATCAGATATTACTTTTTTTAACCCTTTACATTTATAAGCATAAAGTCCGGTTTTATTTAGCCTAGTATCATCACCGAGGGCTCCTTATCGAAACCCAAAATAACCGAGTATAATTCCTACGTTTTTATCTCGCTTTGCACGTGCGAGTGTTTTTTTTTTCACATGGTTGTTGTTATGTTACTTTATGTTATTTCTTTTTATGTTCTGTTCTTTCTTTTCTTTTTTCTGCAATTGTTGAAAAACGAAACATGCACGATTCGGAAACATAAACGTTTGGTTCTGATAGGTGTCAGTTTTCTTGTTGGGTATCCTCAAAGCAGCAATATAATTAAGTCTCTTTGATTTTTTGCAACCACTGCAATAATTATTTATCATTTTGCGTTTACCGATTAAAGTAATACAATTCATATAATATTCAGCCAATTGTGTGATTTCTATTATCATTATTATACTTTACATCGTTTGATACGATACCTATATTCCATGAACTTGTTGAAGATTCATCAGTAGTAGATTCGAGTTTTTGTTCTACGTTTGGTTGCTTATGAAATAGTTGAGCCGTAAAGTACCTCTCTGCATGCTCTGTTGACAATGGAATTGCTGACGGATAATAGTTTTTGCTGCCATTCACCTCTTGTTTCCAAGAATGAATTTTCTCATCATTTTGAACCAAAATATCCATGATTTCGTTAGCTTTCTCTTTTATTATCTTCAGCTGATTACTCCATAGTCCAAATTGAAGTAAAGCTTTTAATTCCACATTCGAGTCTTTCAAATATTCTCCCATGCAGCACCTTCGATGCTTTGCAACCAAAAGTTTTAAAATCTCATAGAAAAAAAATTTAGTTCGATCTTTCATTGTTGCATCCACAGCTTGAGCCACCATGGGTATGAACCCAATGTAATCGTTGCAAAAACTGTGGTTGATCAACTCTCGTATGACAAGTCCTAATTTAAGCTCATTTTCAATTTCAACTTCTTTCGATGTGCATGACACGGAGAATAATCCCAATTGTAAATTACAAAGTATCCTGAAAACAGTATTCCTGGTCTGTACAACAGGTTGTGTTAACTTCCATTTGGCAAATTGTGCTTTGATTACTTTATTCTTAACGTCATAATCATGGAATCGATAGTGGGACCAACAATAAGTCAACAAGTTTTCCATTATTTGTAGCTTTAAGCAATCGTTGCACTCACTTAATATCGTGAATATTAAGCCATTATCAACCAATTCTTCAACGCAGTCGTTAAATGCTTCCAAGAAAACATTGAAATTATCCAATATATCCTTAGATTTGCAGATAGATAGAATCTGGAGAATAGCGAGCGTTCGTTCCACTTTACAATTTGACGCAGTTAAAATTTTCTTATTCTCTAGTATCGCTTTTGATGCCTTCCATGCATTATCAAAAACAGTTTGAGGTAGTACAATCGAGCAATTGAGTAGTTTGGACATGGATATTTTCTGTTTGTGTTTGATCTTGGACATGTTTAGTAAGACATCAGTTATTATTTCTGTCAGGTTGAGACTCATGAGTTCATCAACTGTATACCTTTTCTTGGTAGAAGAAGAAGGCTCTGGCGGATGAATTACCTTTCTAGAGAACTTGGTTATTGATTTGTCACTAAATCCTGTATAATTTCTTCCATAGCATTGCCTAGCGGATTTACTCTCGGGACTGCTTGTATCGGAAAACTGATATCTGTCATAATCCCATTGCAAATTCTCGTTGTTTATTTTCTCATCATCAAATTGAGTAAGACCAGTTATAACATTCTTACTCGATTCCGCACATATCTTATTTGTTTGAATTATATTCTCGAGTGTTTGTAGCTCTTCTGTCTTAGTTTCGGCCGAGGAAGTCGTTGTGGTTTTAAGTTCGTTCCAGTCCGTTAGTTTTATCACTTCACTGGTCGAAGACTTGATTTTTCTCCTAAAACACAACATATATTCTCTGAAACCAAAAGAAACTGAAGCAATTATGACAAAAAGCGCAATTAGCGTCATGAAAATATAGAAGGCGCTTGTAAGTATGGAATTATTGAAATCTATGGAATTAGCCGCCAATGTGTGAGGATCTGGCATTTGAATTATTTTATCTTGTAGTCGTGATCCAATCTTCAAGTATGACTCATCATGATTTTCAATTATATAGCTAGGCTCTTTATTCAATTTTTTATTTATCAGTAGTTTCTGTTCTGTTTTTACCGCATTTTGTTGCACTCGTTTAGGCGATTCGAGTTTTTTGGTATTTCTTGGTTCAGTCATTCTATAGCTGAAAACTTTGTTGACCAAGTTGACTTGTGAGTAGTTGATGAGATTGCGATCTTAACACAAAGGACTTATCTACTTTCCGGATATTAAATTGATTGATGATGGATGGATTGTTAAGCACCACTTTGATCAACTATCATTTTTTACAACCAAAATGCAAAATCTGTAAGTTCTCTAATGAAGAAATGCTGCTAAAAACCTTGAGTATGTGTGCATGGATGTGCGCAATGCAATGAGTATCAAATGAAAAAACGGCTTATTGTCAGACCATAAAACAAAGAAGCACTATAACTTGCACGTAAAAAACATAGATACGTATTACTTGTTACCATCACTTCTATTCCTGGTGCTGCTAGAGTCTATTTCAACAAGTGAGTAATTCCTTCATATTCAGATGTTGTCCAAAACAAGATTCTTTTTCACGAAGAATTCATCTGTTATTAATACCTTAGCTCAAAATAGGGGATGCAAATTATCATTAACTCCAACTATGAGACATCCGTCGTCGATATTCTTCCCTCGGTTCAATATATCCAAGCTTTTCAATAGCTTTCGAGGCAAGAGATTATATTCCACAATGGCATCTACAATGGATTCAACAGGATCAGCAACAATCAAATCAATTCCTACACCACGTGTTGTTCCCCCTAAATCCGTTGGGTATTGGTTAATGGGTACATCTACTCTAGTTTTTGGTATAGTTGTATTAGGAGGCTTAACCAGATTAACCGAATCAGGATTGTCGATAACTGAATGGAAACCAGTTACTGGTGCAATCCCACCGTTGAATCAGCAAGAATGGTTAGAAGAATTTTCCAAATATAAAGATTCGCCCGAGTTCAAAGAATTGAATTCTCATATTACTCTCGACGAATTTAAATTTATATTTGCAATGGAATGGGGTCACCGATTAGTTGGTAGATGCATTGGAGCGTTTTTTATCTTACCTGCCATCTTCTTCTGGTCAAGAGGTGCATTCAGTCCCAGAATCACTAAGCGTGTTATTGGATTAACGGGATTATTAGGTTTACAAGGTGCCATTGGATGGTGGATGGTAAAATCGGGATTAGATGAAGAGCAATTAGCAGAAAGAAAATCGAAACCTACAGTTTCACAATATAGATTAACTACTCATTTAGGTGCTGCTTTTCTAATGTATCTTGGTGTACTTTGGACTGCTTTTGAGGTGTTAAATGAAAATAAAATGATGAAAATGATTAACAAGTCGCCAGAAATTGTCACGAAATTACTTTCCCAATTAAACAGCCCAGCATTGAAAAATACAAAAACAATTGGATATGGATTATTAGTATTATCATTCATAACTGCAATGACAGGTGGTATGGTTGCCGGATTAGACGCAGGATTGATTTATAATACATTTCCTCACATGGGAGATGAGTGGATTCCAAGTTCAAATGAATTAATGTCCCCCGTCTTTGCCAGGAAAGAAGACAAATCTGATACTTGGTGGAGAAACTTACTTGAGAATCCAACCACTGTGCAACTTGTGCATCGTATATTTGCAGTAACTACTTTCTTTTCCATATTAGCCGGACACATGTACGTCAACAAGAATAAAACTATAATTCCCGCCCCAGCTAAAAAAATGATGCATTCAGTTATGGGATTTGCTACACTCCAAGTGGCTTTGGGTATAGCTACATTGATTTATCTTGTTCCTATTCCCTTGGCTGCTGCACATCAAGCCGGTGCGTTGGCTTTATTAACTGCTGCTTTGGCATTTTCAGCCAAGTTAAAGAAGCCAAGACCAGAATTTAACAGTTATATAAATACGATGATGAGGAACCAATTAAAGCATAAAGTTTAAAATATGTATTAACGTGGAACTTGTATATAAACTTGTATATATTTACCATATTCTTTTACTTGACATTCTATACCTCGTAACTTTAGATAATCCTTCATCACCGTCATCATTTTCCCATTGTGATTCATTTAAAGCACCGTTAAGTAATTGTTTATTTCGCTTCTCTTCCATGGTTGGAGGTATTTTTTCATCCGCATCATATAACTGGGCTCTTGTGTTTGGGTTTATAGTCGAAGACTCTGTGTTTGGCGTTCCAGGGAGAAAGGATAGACCTATAGGTGAAGAAAATATATCAGAGCCATTATTAGGAGTCGATGAAGCGGCGGGCGACGATGATTCTTCAGTTGTAAATGTTTGTACTAGGTCTTCCTTCTCTGTAGGTTGGCTGATTTTACCTTGAAGTTCTTTTTGATATTGTTTGTGCTTTGTCACTGATGCCTTGGCGAATTTAAATATGACCAATGCAGTTATAATTCTAATCAAAATCAACGTGAGAAAACTAATTCCAATTAGGCTAATGCTTCCTAAAAATGCATACAATCTTGAAGAATTCACAGGAAATATAAATATATACTGTAAATCAGTTATAGTCATCCTCAAAAAACAAACCACAGAAGCCAACAAAGGCAATCCAATCCGTCTCGTTAATGCAATGTAATCGGTGAACTCATGACCCATGTTTTGTGCTTTATTATGATTCTTGAACACCTCCAAAAAGTCTAAGCATGAAACATACAAAAAATTTCGATAGACTTTAGGTCTTACTTTATTGAATTTTGAGATAAAACAATGTTTTAACCAATCAACAAATATTTCACTTCCAATTACAACGACACTAGGACCAAAGATTGCTCCTATCCACATATTCCAACTTTTCCAACTATTTGGGATCAACCCATTTGCAGTATGCAATTGTAATAAATTACGTAATGCAATTATACCCAACATGAGAGTCAATTGAAATCTTTCAGACAAATCAGCCATAGTTACCTGAAACAAGCCTTCTCTTTCAAATTTTTTGAAAACAGATCCTTTTAATTCTGCAAACTGATTTGATAAGAGTAACGTTAATAGCGCATTTGAATATGAATTTGCAGCGACATTTAAGGATACAGTTTGATAGATTAGTATATATGCATGGAATGACAAATAAAAAATGGATACTAAGTAGAACACAATAAACCGACCTAGTTGATTTGTTGATGTTTGATATAAAATGTTGATGATGTCTTGCCCTATGGAGGAGCATAACTTTTCAGCAACTTCTAACACACCGAACATGACATATAATTTAACATCCGTTTGACCTCTTACATCATGATACATCCTTGAGATGTCTAGTTTCCGAGTAGATAATACAAGTATCGACATGAAAATCATACTGAGCGTAATAAAATCTTTTTTAATCAATTTGAGCCTGTTGCGCCGACTTACTTTTGGATCTTTTATAAAGTCGATAAATGCTTCGATTGAAACTAGTATAATTTTCAAAGGGGCTAGCGTGAACAACGTTAAGAATGAGTTGAAACACACTAGTAATCCGAAGATCATAAATTTTTCCAAACAGTAGGGTATCTTCAACATGTTTAATAATTCCTCATATGAATTGTCATCCTCTTCACCGCCTTCATGGTTTGACTCGTCCTCACTCTTCTCTTCCGGTTGATGGCTTAAATTCAACTCCAATAGTAGAAGTCGGTATAGTGAGAGTCCTTTTGAACCATTGCGAGATTGCGTTGAAATTTTATCAAATAGAAAGCTTATAACAGAATTAGTTCTTAATCTTGATGGCTTTTCATATACTGAATTTAGCAGTGACTTTGATATTTCGTTTGGTACTGAGCTTGTACTATTACTTCTAAATCTGGTACCAGACCTTGATCGCAATTTTTTTGTAGTATTGAAAGAATTGAGTCTATTATTATTGCTGGTGCCTTTACTACTACAACTACTACTGCTGCTACTGCTTGACCGTTTCTTCGCCATTAGCTTTTATAGAATCAATTACGCTGCGCTAAGCGTGATGTGGTATATTGGTATTGGTATTGATGATTTAACAGTAAAAAAAAGTGTCTGCCTTTTTTAGTGCCAAACCAAAAACTATTTTGAGGAACAACTGTCTGTCTGTCTGTCTGTCTGTTTAAGCTCTGATCATGATATGCGACAAGGTAATTTTAGACATTAGCTTTTTGACAATTGTTATCCAATTCGTATCGCCCATCCACTTCTACCAACAAGCCTTCTAAATTGGTCAGCTAATTGTACAGAGTTCAAGATCAACCAGGATTTGCTACGAATAATTCAATGCAATTGCTAAAATTAGATACATTTTTGCCATACTTGGAACCACTTGCTAATAACGAACTATTAACACCATCAGAATCATCGAAATTACAGTTGATTATAACAGAGTTATTGGTTGATCACTATGTCGATTTTCCTTTACTAAAATTCTTATCACGATTTTTTACTCAACAATCATACGATGAAATCATTGAAGAGAGGAATATTGAACATGAATGTGGGTACATATTGTGTAATCAATCTCCTAAACAATTAGTACGTCGATTATCGATGAACAGTAACGGGACCACAACTGCCAACTCCCAAGATCCTGGCGCGTCTACAAAATATCAAATATACAACCGAAAGCCAACAATGATTTTACCGAATACTTATCTTTCACAATATTGCTGCAAAGAACATTATCAAGCCTCGATTTTTTATAGAAATCAACTAAGTAGTGAAGCCGTTTTTGCAAGAAAAGACATAACGATCATACCACCATATCCCAATATAAGCAGCTGGTACGAAAACTCAATAACGTGCTTGGAAGAAGTAATAGCAAAGCACAAAGAGTTGAGACAACAAGGGAAGTCAATGGCCGAAGTTATTGCGATGATGAATGGATTATCTGTATCAGAAAATGAAATGAACGAGGAGACTAACCAACTAATAAAATTAATTGAAGATTTTGAAATAGTAGAGAAAGATTCGAACTTGCACGGTGATAATGAAAGCAGTAATGTGTCTGTGGAGGAAAAAGAGGAAGATAAAGAAGAACCAACTTACAACATCGAGGGATACGTGACGTCAAACAAAAGCTTTGGTGGATACGTCGTATAGATTCCATGAACTATATAAAAATTCACTATATACAAATTCAATAACGATGTACTATTTTTGAAACAATTTGACCAATTTGTTTCTTAACCTCATGACCATATTGAAAGTTTTTCAATGAATGATCCCTGAGAAAGTCTCCTAAGGTTTTGCCTTGACCAACTCCTTCTTTTATAGGGAACAAATTTGGATACAACTTATTAATCTCTTTATCATAGGTTGTACTATCGATTGGTGATACAATCTCGCTATGTTTAAATACCTTGTACTTCTTCAAGTGCCGAGCTAACTTTTTATAATTCGCTATTTTAACTTCGTAACTCATATCTAAACGTTGCTGTAAATTGTTTTGCAAGCCGGATATATCAATCATTGATACCTTAGAAACTTCATTATAGGCTTTTGCAATCCATTTTGAAGCAACATTCAAACCCTCACTCCAATTAAACTCGTCCACATTCAACATCGTATCAATTCCTTTGGCCCTATTACATTCGATAGCAAGAAACAACTCGTAAATTTCTTCTCCATCGCATAATTCCTGATAAAATTTTCGCGGGTACATATACTCTTTAACGCCATATCCTTTACACCCCTGTATGGGATAACTTCCATCGTTCGCCATATTCTCCTCCTGAAGTTCACTTTGTGTTTCCCAAACCTTCTTCATTCGCATATACAATATTTGACGGCGTATTAATTTTGCGAGCTCTCGCCGACCAATCTTGTGTTTCATTGGCATCATTAAATATGGGAGAGCTTTTGTTCCTCCATTGGTCAATTTTACTACTGCTTGATACGGACCTTTTTCATTCACAATTTGAGACAATTCCTCAACGTATAAATTATTTAACTCAAAGTCCAATCCAGGGATGATTACAGACTCAATGTACTCTTTATCATAAGCTTCCAAAATTGTTTGCTTTTTAAGTCCGTGTATAATGTGTTTATTGCTGTAGTTATCCCCAGTTGTACATAATGTTTCCAGAGTATATGGCAATAAATGAGGATTCGGTATTTTTTCAAAATATTGCAATTTCTTTAAGTACTCCCTTAACAAACCATGGCCATTCTTTTGACCTTCACGTATTCCTTGTCTTATAAAATGTTGTTTTCCTTCGATTGTAGCTAAATCTTTCATTGTTTTAAATTTCTTGCTGTGTTGAGATAATGCTAATGACTTGGCTTTACCTCGTAATAAGTTTATGGTCCTTTCCAAAACTTCATCTTCGTGATTGAGATATGAACTTCGTTGTTGTTGTGATTGAAAAACTTCCAATTTTTGTTGGTCAATAAATTCTTCAAATCTCTTCCACTTCCCCTCATGTATAACTTCACTTAAGATCTCATCTAGCTCTAGTCCCTTTATTAAATTTTGTGAAATATCATAAGCATTACCGTAATACTTATTAAATGATTCATACAACGACACTTTCAACTCAAACGACAATGATTTTGGATTTATCTTTCTTGGATTTTGTAACCTCTTTATTTTGTTTGATTTTCGTAATAGAACTTTATATAGCTGGCATATTGATTGTTTGTATAGAAGGTTCGATCGTAGTTGGAGCACCTCCATTTGCTATATCATCTTCAAGAAATATTGTTTAGAGAAATTTTTAAAACGCGATTAACAATTAACTAACCACCAACGAAATGGTATGTCAAGCACTAGAATGAATACACACAAGGAATTGATACTAATTTTTCTAGCCACCAAAGAAGAATAAGACTGCAAGCCTTACAGTTTTAAAATTCAAAAATGGAAAAGTTACCTACACAATTCCATTAGAGACATTATCATTACAAAACATGAAATTGAAACTATCACAAGCCATAGAGCGATCAGGAGGGATTCCTAAAGATGAAGATGATGATATAAAACAAGAAGATATAGATGAAGAAGATATTCCGGTTCCTAAATCTGAATTTGAAGATAACATAGCGGCTCCAAATTCTAAATTCACCGATGATGCAATGGATATACAAGAAATAACTCTGGACGATTTGAAAATTGCAATACCTAAAGATATGGCTGCTCCTTATGACAATCAGTGGATTGAACTTGACGATGAAAAATTAGGAGAAATCACATTCAAAGATTATGATATATTGGCTTTCGCTTATGATGATGCCCCGTTTGAAATTGCTGAACCAGCTTATGAAGAATAGAATAATTACGATTACAAAACTAATATACATAATTGAAACATACAAATTTATTAATACTTTTTCCCACTTAATTTTCTAATCCCCCCGGAATGAACTCTATTCACTTGATTAGGCGAATGTGTACCTGATATAATCCTTGGTTTTGATGATCTTGATTTTGAAATTTTTAGCCCATTGCCACCACTTGTAGGTGATGCACCAGGAGACGAGCTTAATGTAGTACTTATAGTTCTTGTTGTGGTTGTAGTTGTAGTTGTTTTGGTTAAATGAATAGGTTGTTGATTTGCCACAGAATTCGTAGAAATTGATCTTAATACCCTCCAATCAGAATTATCTCTTTTGGGTGTAACCTCATCATATCTTGCGGGCGAGCTTTGTATAATATCTTGCATTGTATTTTCATCATCTGAATTGTTTATCATTTCAATAACTTCATCTTCTGGTTCTTCAACATATTTCCTTGGCTGACCTGGAGATTCCATGGGTACTGCTGTTTGAATCTTGGAAGCTAATGCTCCACTAATTTTACGTCTTCTAATTGGGGTGTTTGTAAATGAAGAATCGGCACAGAAAGAATTTGATTGGCCTTGTTGTTGTTGAGCCTTCTTCTTCGCTTCTCTTAAACGTTGTTTATAGTCATCGTAGAAACATAACGGATATAAGTTTCCAATCGTTTCATCAGGTCTATTATCTAAAATCATTGTATATCTCCAATCTCTAAAATCATTTTGATGAAGATAAAGCCAGTGCTGTTGAGGTCCAACCACCATTCCAGGTCTAATCATCCGCATGTACGCGATACATTCATTGGCAGTGAAACCATGTGTGTATATAAGATGAGCACCAATCAAGCAACCGGTTCTACCTAATCCTGCTTTACAATGAACAGCAATCTTTCCGCCTTTATTTATAATACATTCGGCTGCTCCAATGAATTTTTGAACAAACTCCAAAGTAGGGCATGTACCATCATCGAAAATCATATCTATATGTTTAATATTTCTTTTGCTAAATTCTTTGGCTTCATATAAATGAGAATTCAATCTAACTACCAATTGCACATTATTTTCCATAAAATAGGTTAATACTTTTTTAAATGGTTCATTCAACGATCTTCTATTGCTTTGTTGTGGCGAAGCAAAAGCAATAAAATCCTTGGATATGACATTAAAATCACCTTGATCGACTCTTTCATATTGTTCGTATTCTTCTAGATTAAAACTAGTTAGATCTATCATTCCTCTCTCTTTAGCTCGCCACATAGCATACACAACATCTTGAATAGTGATTTCATAGTCGGCATTAGAATAACCAGCATCTCTGAAAGCCAGAAATGGAGGAACACATTGAGCGATAGGCTGCAAAACTTGATGCGGAGACCAAGACTGTACCAAGATCATGTAACAGCATAGTAAACAAGCAGCATTTGCTCTTTGCTTGGGGCATGTAGAACTGTAAAACACAACAGCTTTGCCTTGATTTGAGTCTTCATTCAATATATTGTGCAAAACGACAGCAAACCGATATAAATTACTTATGTTCAATGGGCCGAAATCTAAATGGAAGGAATTGTATGGTAATGCATCCTCAACGGTGAAATAAACTAAATCTTTCGTATCTGTTGGCGAATAATCATAAGCACCTAGGTAGATTCTATCTGCAGTAAAGCGTTAGTACTAAAAATCTGGAGTATTTGATCTGTGTTTACAACATACTTTTGAGGAATTCTATAAGTGGTACATCAACGCTGTTTTTACCCATTGAAAGATATGTTAAAGATATGTAAATTTCAAATAGAAAAATTGAGAAGTAAACGAGTCTTAAGACCTACTAGAATTGATTGAAACTTTAATGAAACCTCTTGATACTCTTTCTTTGTTGTTTATTATTGTTTTTCCGTTTTGAGTAATAAATGAACTGCACACGACTTGCATACTTTTTTGTTGGAGGAACTGTGCTCACCTTATCAAAATCAGTTGCAGTTAACCAATGCTTTATCCAAATCACTATACACATAACACTTACAAAAACCATCAATGGTATGTCAGGATCATCCACACCTGCATGGTAAAATTTTACACTAACAAATTTAGTCCTCCTCATTATATTCGTACTCGTCTGAAACATTATCAGCACTCAGAAAATTTAGATTTCAAAGTGCAAGGATAGACAAAATGCAAGCAATTATATGTACGTAACCTTCTCTTACTTTATCTTTCCAGCTGTACTAACATTTCAAGATACAATTGATAAAGACACTTATGAAATCAAAGCAGATAATATCGACCGAGCAATAGATTCAGTAGAGGAGTTAATAGATGAATTACCAGATACCTCGCCAAGATATATAATATTATCTTACCCATTTAAGACTAGCGATGGGAGATTGAGAACACCTTTGGTGATGTTATATTGGATTCCTCCTACCAGTGGACAAGAGAGTAGAATGTTATACGCTGGTGCTACCGAGCAATTTAGAGACAAAGCCGGTGTTTCAAAGTATGTAGCTACTATAAACAGTCCTTTAAATAACTATACTAACATCATAACTTAGATTGATTAAAATCGAAGATGAAGAAGACTTCGAAAACTTAGAAGAGCAATTAGTTTAGATTTACATGTGTGTAATGGAAGAGTTGAGAGTTACGGTTGACAAACCGGGTAATTTACGGTTCTGCATATAGATTGATACATCTTTTTCTCTTACTTGACCAGGTCGTGTAAATACGCCAAAACATGGAGCTTTTTTTTTTTCAAGATTCTTCCTTCTCTTCTTACTTGAGAAAAATTTTTCAACTACTCAATTTCTTTCTTCTGTTTTCTTCTTCTTCACCAAACTAATCAATTAAATTCAGTCGTCATGGGTCGTATGCATTCATCTGTATGTGAGTTACAGCAATAGAAACAACTACAACGATTCATACTTTTCATTATCACAACATATGAAGTATTAGAGGTCTTGCTCAAAGTAAACAATTCAACCTACGGTCGATAGTACAGAACCTAGAATTGTTACTATACGCTTTGAGTATTTGATACTTTAGGCTCATGTTGTTGAGTTTGAATGGATTTGTTATTCATGGTTAATTTATGAATCTAAATCTGCTCGATGTTAAGATTGGACATGAGAAGTCGTGCACCTCTGAGTTTCCATACTAACATGTGTTTTTAGGGTAAAGGTATTTCCTCATCTGCTCTTCCATACTCAAGAAACGCACCATCATGGTTCAAATTGTCTAGTGATGATGTTGTTGAGCAAGTCATTAAATATGCTAGAAAAGGTTTAACTCCATCTCAAATTGGTGTTGTTTTAAGAGATGCACATGGTGTTTCTCAAGCCAGAGTTGTGACTGGTAACAAAATTCTCAGAATCTTGAAGTCCAACGGTTTAGCTCCGGAAATCCCAGAAGATTTATACTATTTAATCAAAAAAGCTGTTTCAGTTAGAAAACATTTAGAAAGAAACAGAAAGGACAAAGATTCCAAATTCAGATTAATTTTAATCGAATCTAGAATCCATAGATTAGCTAGATACTACAGAACCGTTTCTGTTTTACCACCAAACTGGAAATATGAGTCTGCTACTGCTTCTGCTTTGGTTGCTTAAATGGGTTAATTTCTTTATGTGTATTATAGGTTGCATCGTATATGGTTATATATATGTTTTAATATTGTAAAGATCGTTGATCCTTTTTTTAATAAGGCATGTATTTCATATTGTAGTTGTTCCGTTGTTGCTCGACTGCTAGCTTTATATTTGATTATTGAAGCCGAAGCCACTTGAAAAACATCGCACAATACCACATTTGCGCATCAAAATATATGTTGATTATCAATCAGCTTTTTCCCATAGTATAAGTCATTTCATAATGGAGGCAATATCAGATAGAATATTTAATGAAACGGGTACCGAATTGACGAACGATGATCCATCTCTTCTCACGATCATCTTGGACATTTCACCAAGGGGGTGGTACAAAATACGAAACCTAATTACCATTCAAGATATAACAAAATCATTATTTGTATTCCTTAACGCTCATTTGTCATTGAATAATTCAAATCAAGTTGCATTTATTGTTAGCTCTCCTCAATGTTCTAAATTCTTGTATCCGACTCCAACTTCGAAGAATTATGAAAAAGGTAAAATAAATAAAGGAATGTATAGACAATTCAAGAACGTTAACGAGGTGGTATTGGAAGAGTTGAATCAGTTCATGAAGGATATGGGAAATAGGATTAAGAATAGAAGAAACAGCACTTTTGCGGGTGCACTAAGCATGGCGTTGACGTATACTAATCGTATGCTAACTTTAGATCAGAGTATTGTAACGACGACAGCATCAGCAATTACCACAGCGTCATTAAGCGGGGGCACCGGTAAAAATAGCAGTAGTTCAACAAACACCAGTAATTCATCTGCACTGTCCATGAAATCGAGGATATTGATAGTCTCCGCAAATGATGATGATGATATCAAATATATTCCATTAATGAATTGTATATTTACAGCACAGAAAATGAAAGTTGCTATAGATGTAGCGAAATTGGGCTATAAAAACTCGTCGTACTTACAACAAGCATCAGATGCTACTAATGGGGTATATTTGCACATTGAAGATCCAAAAGGCATAATTCAAGTGTTATCAACCGCATTCTTCATCGAGCCAAACCTAAGACCATATATTATTTTACCAACAAACTCCAATGTTAATTATAAAGCAAGTTGTTTTATAACAAGAAAAGCCGTTGATTTAGGATACGTTTGTTCTGTTTGTTTGTGTATTATGAGTAAGTTACCGAGTGATGAGAAATGTCCTGCCTGCAGCTCTGAATTTGATCGACGAATTATACAGCAATTAACAAGAGATCCGCAAGTTGTATCAAGAAAGAAAAGAAAGCTAGATCAGTAAATATATGCTATATACCTCTATTTGTAATATTAAATGGAAAATCTCTTGGATATTTGTGTTTATCGATTAAATGAAGTCTTCTCTTCTTTGGAGTGGAAAAATGCAGATTACAAGATGCAACAAAACACTTGAAAATCTTGCCTCCACTTTCTTGTCTGATTTGTAGTAGAGGGTTATGATTTTCATCTATATGCAATGTAAGAAACAAATTATCTGGAAATCGTTTATTGCAAGTAATACAAGTATAGCAATGATTTGTTAATATGTGTGTCTCATAGTCCATGTAATTGATATATGATTTATGGCAATAATTGCAAGGAATGTTTGTACTGCTTGTTATATCCTTATCATGGAAATTATCGTCATCTGTGTCTTCTCTTGATCTTTTATTCATAAGATGATGGTCGAACTAACTAATCCTATTTCAATGTATCTTGCATTATATTTGTATGTACATGGGTATTTTTCCGACTCTACAAAATGACAATAGTACACAACATCAAAACTATACACCGATATCTTCATTCCAGCATTCGGGTTTTTCTTCAATGAATTTTTGCATCAACTTTTTACAATCATTATCATTCAAGTTGATGACCTCGACTCCATTACTCCTCAACAACTCTTCCGCACCCATGAAAGTTTCATTTTCACCAATAACAACTCTTTTGATACCATACAATAATATAGCACCAGTACACATATTGCAGGGACTTAACGTAGTATACATGGTACATTCTCTGTATACTTTACCACTTAACCTCCCGGCATTTTCCAAAACAGACATTTCTCCATGTAATATACTTGATTCCTTTTGAACTCTTTCATTGTGGCCTTGTGAAAGCAAAGTACCGTCTGATTTTATGAGACATCCGCCTATAGGTATGCCACCCTCTGAATAGGACTTTTTGGCTTGAGCAAATGCTATTTCCATACCATTTTTATCATCCAAGGTCATTTTGTGCTGGTACGTAAGTAAGATACTGTAAGCGACGTAATTCCAATAGAAAGATGATCAAGTGTCTCTGTCTAATTTCTCGTTTTTTACTTTTTCTTTGTCCTGCTCCTCATCTGAAATTGCCAATTGCAATTAAAATTGAGAAAACAAATGTACACACACTCATCCATCCATTCGGCGTTCACCTTTGTCAACGGAATCGGCAACGGGAAAAGGAAATAATCTTTGCGTTCTATTTTGGGCGCCATGCGCTTTTAAGATCGCCTGACGAGATTGCATCCTGCTTGCTACGAAGAGACGAGGGCTCGTGAAGTGACGGTGCAGCAACAGGAAGAAAAAAAGAAAAACGTCGGACGAAAAACGATTTGATCCTTCCGAGCCCAATGAGACTCACAGCCGGAATTGTTTAATCATTTATACATATTTATATAGCCATTTCTATCGCAAGTTATAATCATATGGAATGGTTCATGTATATAATCCACAAGCATCGTATTATTAAAGACAGTATTTTCTTGTATGTTCTCCTCTTTATTGACCATACTAATAATTATCAAGTTGCCCATAAACCTTTTGACAAATGACCAGTCATTGAGCAAACATACAGAGTCTTGTATTGAATCCAAATTCCACAATATGATTTTGTTGGTTATTGTTGAGCTTAACAAGTAATTGGTATTTTTACTCGTAAATGATTTAATGTTATGAAAATAGGAGTGTGGGATAGTTTCCAAATCAATCTTGATATCATCAATTACTTCTTCAATTTTCAATTGGTTCACGTCATTTCTAACTGCGACAAGTGAATACTTGATAGACGAGGAGTCACCTCTCAATACTGCTTTACATTCCATGGTCGGAATTTCCCAAAGCGTTATATCGTCGCTTCCCTCCCCAATAACTCCAAAATAAGCACAATCATCTTTCGAATTGAATAATTTGCTTTTGGGAACCCACTCAATCGACTTGATACTACTCATAAATTCTGTGACCTCTTGATCATCAATTTGTATCTTCCATGACTTGATAATTATTTTGAACCTGAGATCCCATAATGTTAATACACCCTTATTAGTTCCAACTAATATCCAGCTATGTTTTTTCTTACCCAAAATAAAACTTGTTATAACACCATGTATCAACGGATTCTGTAAAGCAGATAATTTTTCCATTGTTATTATATCATATATACAAATTTTCAGTTGATAATCAACACAAACTAGGTAATTGTCAGCAACCTGACTCTTTGTAAAATATGTGTCATTTTCAAACTGTCTTATAAGTGATATTTTAGTATAACGAGTGATCTTCCTATTCTTATTTCGCATAACTTCAACTTTAAATACCCGTATCGTTCCATCTCTTGTAGTTACAACCATACTAAGTCTACCAGTTAAAAATACAATTGATGTGATTGATGAACCTAACTCGACTGATAAATTCGCATTCTTGGCGCGTGCAATTCTTTCCATTTTACTGCTATCCCATATCTTCAAGACACCATTTTCTGATCCACTCACAAAAAACTCTGATGTTGGACTTACTGATAAACATGTAATTGCATCCACATCTTCAGTAGATTTATTAGTATTAATATTAGCAACGAGTATTCCTTTTGGTTTGAATGATTCCGTCTCTTCGAGCTGGTGTGGTAGCTGTTGTGCTTTAGCTAATTTACCAAACTCCGCAAAATCACCTAAACTAGGCTGCAAATTTAAATTGTGCAAATAATTTAAGATATATGGATTAGAACCTGAATAAGTATGTTTAATGTGACTAGTTATAATTCGTGAATTATTGACATTAAATACTTTGTGAAACGCCCGGGAATCACTAATCCAAGATGCCTTGTTAAATGATCCATGACTTGATTCCATTTCACCAAATATATTGGCTTCTACTGTTTGCACCGATGCTGTAATGCGTTCCATATTTGGTAGAATTAATGAATTATGTAATCTTGAATATAGATTCTTTAGGGAGACTGTATCTTCAGAAGTGCTTTCAATTTGTTTGTTCTTCACTCCCGATAAAGCAGCCATGGGTTCCAGTTTATAAACAATATCAAAAAATATAATACGGGGGCTAATTAATATTTGCTCAAAATTCTTTGCGCTACCCATGCCAATTTTGCTTAAGTGATATATATAATCTTTTAATATGAAGACTTTCCACATGGACCTATCTTCCAATCCAATTGATTTCAATTTCAATAACCATTGCTTATCCTCAGGAGATAGTGGAACACTACCTTTATGATCACCGTCATTAAAACTAACTTCCGAATTTATCCTAGGTAGATATACTGATTTTCCCATACTTTTTGAAAATGAAATCAATTTCTTCTTTGAAGTATTACCCATATGATTATTCAACATCGAAAAATTCCTTTGTTGCCAAAATAATGATTTATTAGTTGAATTCCTTGCCCAAGTGATAGCCAAGTCAAAAATTTGTTTAGTCAATGGTTTTGTAATACAAGGGTAAAGTGAGTCCCAATTAATCATCGATAAGTCATATGATAAAAACCCCTTAATTAATGGATACAAGAAACAATATCGATCAGCGTCAGTTAAATTATTACTTATCGATATTATCAAACTGATCAACGATTGCCTAATCCATTCATTGGGATGTAGTAACAAATTAATCGAGCTCTGTAACAATTCTTTATAAATTTCCAATGCATTAAACTCCAGTCTTGGATTGATCAACTTTTCATCGACAAATCTATTGAATATCTCCAATACTTTCAAGACAACGAATTGCTCACTATCCCGAATAGTTTGTACAAGTAGCGGCAAAATGTATTGTTCAAATGACAATACACCAATAAAGGGTCCCATTTCTAACACCGATGATAAAAATGCTAATCTTAATCCAGGATCTGGATCGTTCAAATACGAAATCAAATGGGGCAAAATTATATCGTTTGTTTTTTCATTGCCAAAAAATTGACACAAGGGTAATATATTCTTGAGAAGGCTTATTTTAACTGATGATTCAGGATCTGTAAGCAACAATACTGTAATATTTTTAAATCTTTGGTCCAATTGGTCCTTGCTTAAACTAATAGTACTATATGATTTCATAATGTCTTCAGGTGATGTGATCAAATTATTGATATTGGTTTCATGTTTAAATGCCTTAGACATTATCCAGAATTTTCTAGCTACCGTGGCTAAATAAGGTATGCATGTAGCAACTGCGTTACTTATCAATCTTTGAGACTGCGGATTAATTTTCAATAGCAAAAGGTTATATATTTTGGGAAGAATATATTCGGGAAACACCAAAGCATTAATTGGACTAATATAGGAGCATGACATAACAAGTGAAGTAATAGTATATAGTGCAACACAAACAATTCTTGGGGATACACGTTCTGGATTATATACGGCACCTTCAATATATTCATCCAAAAATAGACATAAATATGGTAATGCTCTATCTAATTTTGATTCGTCACTTATTCTTTCTGACAATGCTAGAATTAATTCACAACACTTTACTTTTGAATCAACTTGTTTTAAAGTTTTAGATAAGGTTGTTACTGCATTTAGTATGATCAATGAAGCTCCTTTCAGATCATCTTGATCATACACTCTTGATTTTATTCTATAGTTATATGGCATTGTAGGTAGATTTAATTTCATGGGTAATGTTTCCAGAGTTTGCTTTTCTTCTTTGTAATGAAACTTCAAATTCTTACTGATTAATTCAAAATTATCATAGATGTAGTTCATTTTCAAGTCACTAGTTGTTAAATTTTCATCGCTTATCGGCATAAATTTCTCTTGATTATTCAAGCTTTCCATAAATTCATAGAGAAATGTATAGAAAAATTCAGGAAAACAAACTCTCCTATACTCTTCTAGCAATTCTCTTGCACTTGCTCTTTCGCTTGGATTTGCTTTTAGCAACTTATCAACTAACAGCACGATTTGCTCATCCTGAATGCCTGAAAGATCCGGCTTAAAATCATTTCGCAAAAACTTCAACAATTGTGATAATGTAAAAGTAGGTTCACCATCCGCACACAATTCAGCTATAACACAACCCATGCTAAATAAATCCATTGAATCAGTTATACTATTTTTCAAACTAAATGATCCGTCATCATTGAAATTCAGTACATGCTTTGGGTGATCATGAGAATTATAAAATCTCTCAGGTGCAATGTAACAAACTCTTCTATCTGAACTATCAAAATAAAAAGAAAATTGATTTGGATTGTCTTCGGGTATATACGTTGGTTTAATTAAGCTTGCGAAATCAGCTAGTAGTACCCAGTTCCATGAAGTTACTAAGAAATTCTCTAATCTTAAATCACCATGATGAATATTCAACGCATGTAAATCACTCACCAACTTCAAAATCTGAAATGTAATAAACAATTTTTCAATCGGTTCAAGAAATGGCTTTAATGATAGTCGATCATATAGATTTGTTTTTATCATCTGTCTAATAAGATATCCTGCTCTATCAGTTTCAATCAATTTGTGCCATGGCAAAGTGCTTTTAAACAGGTACAATATAGAAGACTGCTTAACTAGTAGTTCTATAAATTCCTGTAATTGTATTGTATAATTTGAAATTGATGGCTTGATCAATATTTTGATTATCACAAGATTGCCTGTTATCTTATCTATGGCCTTAATGGTCTTCAAAAATCGGGAATTGTTTAGGAGTTCAACATATTGATAATTATTTAAAGCATCCACATATGATGATATGGCAACCGTAGGTGCTGATGGTGCCAATAGTGACAACCGTTGACCCATAATTGAATTATTGTTCCCTGTTGTGGATGGTTATTTATTTTGTAACTTTTAAAGAAAAACCAACTTGATTGTAAATATTTTTTACGAAATGGAAAGAGGATACTTTCTGCAAGAATCAACAAATAGCCAAATACTTGTTATGAATGATGATGATACTTATGGACAAGCTCCAGCATTACCAATTGGAGATGATATGAATGATGAGGTTGTTCAATATTTACGATCTGTCAGAAAAGAAGCGAACAGTGCATCTACCATTGCCTACATCCCAAGAAACAATGACTTGATTTCAGAAGAGGTAGTGATACCACAAGAAAACTCAGAATCTGAAGAGTTTATAGAATGGTCAAAACTGTTACTAGACGAGTTTCTAGAACTAAAAAATCACTTGCAGAATGTTCATCACAACGACCCAATTGATCCATACATACCCACTACTACGACAGATTGGAGAAAGTATTTGTTGCAAGATCCACCAAGCATGTCATATTTCTTTAATACAATTGATAGACAAACCAATTTCAAACTCATAGCCCTCATCACAAGATGGTTGAGTGTGGCACCCAAACCAAATTTATCACATTGGATATGGAGGATTTTTTTGAGAATTGACAATTTGTTAGATGCTAATGAATGTGCAGTAATACGTGAATTAGGTAAAAAGGCCAAAAAATTGAAGACTAAACAATTGGATAACAGTGATATCTCGCACAAGATTACTTCTGTTTCCAAATATACTATTGATATGGTATTGGTGATAGTTGGGAAGTATTATCGTCAACTGGATTTACTTCGGTAATCAGAGGAAGAAAAGCTGTGATGTCAAAGCGAACGAACAAAAAAAAAAAAAAACGTACCAAAATAATTCAACGTACTTCGTATTTATCATCGATATCGATACAAAGCAACTATGGCTCCGAAGATAAGAGAAGAATTAGTTGTGCCGTAAGTAGTTTGGTCTCATAACATTTCCATAAAAGAGTTACTAACTTGTTCAGATATAAGCATGTCCCAGCCAAAGCGCGTAAAGATACTGGGAACCTTATATCACAATCATTACCAATGGCAGCCATGTTTATGAGAAATAAAATGTTAGCATGGGCAGCTTTATTTTTAGTTGTTCAAACATATTTGAATGAGCCAATTAACAAACCAGCTGGTGCAGACGAAGGTCAGCCACCATTTTTAAAAATTGTGTTTGCATTAATATCATTAGCGACTTGTTATATGGACATTATATTTCCAGCTACGAATCCGACTATAAAAAAAGCTGCTCAAGTTGCTTCTGAGACTGCTTCTACGATTGCTGCTTCAGCCACTTAAATAGGATTTGATAATTCTTTATTCAATTCGTATAGTATTATTGTTACAAAATATAGTTAATATATGTACAGATGTTATTATACAATCGTTAACACGACACTCTCTATTCCGTTATATGAACCAGTAACATATTTTGATTCACTGTCCCATTTGAGGTCACATATCCCAATGTTGGAACCTTTCGCTTCTTCATCACTTGGTAAATCAGGGCTATACACAGCAAGACACCTTATGAATTCCTTGCGCTGTTCATGATAACTGTCAAGATCGACATCCCATAGAGTTATCCTTCCATAATCATCTCCCAAAGCGAGATACTTCCCGTTTGGTGATAGTATGGAAATGAATATTAAGACATCTTTACTTATGTATTCTCTCGATTCATTGGTAAAATTATCTTCATTTTTGAATAATTCAGAACTTTTGACGTTTTCTGCAGTTTCTGCATTCCATATATTCAAAGTTCCTTCAATCGACACTGATAGTAAAAAGCTATTTTTCATACTGGGTATCCAGTCTAATCCAATTATAGGTGCTGAATGAGTTTTCAAGTCATATTTCTTATCTGGATTGATGTTTAAATCCAAGCACTCTTGTGATGAAGCACTACTCCATATTTTTATTGAATAATCAAAATCAGAACATGAGGCCAATAGTTTTGTCTTGTGGTTCAATTTCATTATCGAAATATTGTTTTCGTGGCCATTGAGTAAGCCAATGGGTTGAATTTCATATTGATTAATCCCATAAGTCGGTTGGATAATATCATAGATCTTGATACAATGAGTGCTTGTAGTCAAAGCAATTTTATCGTCGCTCAACCAACAAGCAGTTATAATCAGCGAGTCTTCAATACCTTCATTCTTTATTTGCTTAACCAAAGATAAAGTAGTTCCATCCCATATTGACACTTGATCCTTACTATCTATAGTTATAAGGAATTTGCCCAGCGGACTCCATAACAAGGTGGCAATAATAGTATTATTGTTAAGATTTTGACTTTGAATTTCAATTTCCTCATTTATCGAATTTGCTATATTTTTCAACTTTCCGTCGGGTGACCATGCTCTCAACTCGCTATGCGCTCCCGCTGTTATGATGAGATTTCCTTGCGGCGACCAAGAAACTATATTTATATCATTTTTAACATCCAACAAATTTGGATGATTTAATGTTACAGATTCTGAGATATTACCATTTTTAATTGCACTTATAACTGCATTTCCATCACTTTTGCCATACGCATATACTTCAGTAGAAGGATGCCAATCACAAGTTAAACTTGATGGGAATTTGATTGTAGGTTTTAGTTCCTTTGTCTGAAACTCGAATTTTACGCTTTTGTCATCTTTATGTTTCTTCTGTTCAGCATTATCCATTTCCACATCTTTCTCACTTCCATTCAACTCTACTTCAGACTTTAGCAAAAATTTTTGGCTCCTGCTATTGCTACTAGTTGCCTTATCTTCATAGTCTATATTATTCAAATCATTCTGCACCAATGCTCCCAACAAGGATAACTCATCATCTCCCTTGGCTTCTGCTTCCGCCACTGTAAATAATATTCCTCTTTGTACCAAATTAACAAGACACCCTGGTTTTATTTTCGTTATCGTTTGTTCGTTATGATTGCTTTCATACTTCAGACATTGTGATTGTTTATCAAGGGCATATGCTGCGAGATCATACCCCGACTCTTGTAGATACCTCCATATTAAATAATTCAATTCTTTACTGGTTAAAGACATTTACAAAATAGAGACTGGGAAGACTGCTCGTGCTTTTATGGTGTCAGCCTTGATTATCAGTGGTTAGATTAGTTGAATTTTTTTAGTGTTTTTTTCTTCCTTTTCGATTTTGTAGTTTCCTGTGTGAGTTATATTTGTTGTTCAAATCCAATTGACCCCAAGGGTAGCTTCACATTAAATCACTAAACCAGTAGTAATGAATGTCGATAAATTGAGGAATAGAAAGAGTAGAGCACCGTGGCGGGTTTCGTCACAAGGCGTACCCAATAATCCGTATGCTAATGTGAATATGTCCATGAGTGAAAGCAATAAAAGCAGAAACAATAATCTATATCCACCGTCCAATGACAATTATACTAATCAAAGTCATAATAATAATACCAATAATTCATTGCAAGTACCCAATCCATATGCTGAGTTGAACGCAAGCAAGAAGCATAATAGAAGACTAAGTATCCATGCGTCTGCTCATCAACATGGACGTTCATTTTCCCAGGCAGGACCATTTGATGCTGCAAATTTACCATCATTGCCAAATATGCAAAATTATGATGTCAAACCTTTTGAATTAAGTATCAAGCAAAAGATTTTCAAGGAATTGGCACAGGGGTCAGCAGCTGAAGTTGATGATTATTACAAGTCTTTATTGAAACAAAAGCAATTGATCACGAGGGATATTAAGGATAATATCAATCAAAATCAAAAGAATATTTTACAATTGACTAAAGATTTGAAGGTGACACAGGAGGAATTGATGGACTTGAGAGGCACCACAAAGGAACTTTACGAAGTGTTGACCTACTTTAAAGATACCGCGCAACGTCGATTAAATTTAGAGTTTGAACCTCAACAGCTGCAACAGGTGCAACAACTGCAAGAGCAGCAGCAGCAACAGCAACTGCAGCTGCTGCTGCAGTTGTTGGGTGTACCTAATAATAAACGTAAAGATCGTTCTTCAATCTTGGTGCTTGAAAAAATGTGGGCTAAGGAACTACAATCATTATTCAAACATGTAGATGGTGCTTCGAAATTTATTCAACCATTACCCGGACGACATGTTATTGCAGAGAGTGGAAGATGGCACGAAGTAAATGTGGGGACCTGGAAGACAAACAATACGTCGCATTTATTCGTATTGAATGATTTAATGCTTATTGCAGTTAAGAAATCAAGTCAAGACATGGGGAGTAAATCAAGATTACATGCTATTCAATGCTGGCCGCTAACTCAGGTAACGTTAAGTCAAATCAAGCCGCCGCGAGAAGAATCTAAATTATATTTTATAAATGTCAAGACAAAATCGTTAAGCTATGTATACTCAACTGATCGATATGATCATTTCATCAAAATCACAGAAGCTTTTAATAAAGGTAAGAATGAAATGGTGCACAAAGAAAGACTACTTTATGGGGCAGCATCTCCAACAAATCAGATCTCCACGCAGTCCCAAGAGGAGAAGCGTCAATTACGTGAATCATTAAGAAATTCAGGATCACATGATGGAGTTCTAGATGAACAAGGTAAGAGAACCAGTGGATCTCAAAGAAATAGTTCTGAGTATGTATTACATGATATTTCAGCTCGTGTTCATTCGCGTAATCGATCGCATGATTTTGGTACTACTTTGAAATATGCAGATAATGGAAAAAGTCAGTTTTTTAACGAAATAAAGAGTTTGGAGGATAGATTGGATGACGTTGATGTTGAAATCAGCCATAATGAGTTCAATTCTGCTGTGGGTCTAATAGCTCATATTGACTCGAAATTAAAAAACATCGAAACTGCAATATCCAATCAAAAGGCAAAACTGATAAATATCACGGATGAACTATTATTATTGGATGTTTCAAAATTGAAAATTAAAAACCGAAAAGAAAAAGTGTCAAAAGGATTGATATTTGATTTACAACATAATATCGCAAAGTTGAGAGAAGATGAAATTGAAAACATCTTGATATTATTTGCCAGTCTTGATCAATTAGATAAAGGCATTCAAGCCTATCTTGACGCAATGTCATCATATTTGTCAACCACTGTATCAAAGCTTATCGTGGGTTTACAGGGATCAACCAAAATTGACGTTGTTAATTACCTTTCTAATTTAATGGTCATAAACGTGGCCATAGTGAGAAGAACAATCGTGACGTACAACAAGAAAATCACGGCAATTTTGAAACGTCATGGCAATGTCGATTCGTCGGGGTTAATAAATTGGTGTGTCGAGGAATTCAGCAAGCTTTGCAAACAAATCAAGAAACACTTATATGGTACATTGCTTACTTCACATGGTGTAAATATTGAAACTGATGAGCCAATATACAAAATCAAAGATCGGAAGTTATATCAAGATTTTTTGAATATTATGATACCCCAGTTAGACGAATTGAAGCTGGTTGGATTGAATGTTGATTATATTTTTGAGTCAGTACTAAATATTGATGAGTGAATTAATAGGTATATATAACAATAATACATAACTATAAATAAAAAGTATCATTATTAAAAACTAATAAGAAATAAATAAATAATTATAATTTCTCATACAATTCCATGAGATCGTAATGCTCTCTAAAATAAGCTCCTCTTTTCTTCAAATAAACCAAAATTAAGGAGGAGAAAGTCAAAATCCCCATCAAAATAGTGAATAAGATCCCTGGTCCTATAGCTCTTAACAAAGGCTCGACAATAAATGTAGCAACAGCAGCTAAAATCTGCCTAATTAAATTATTTAATGCTACTCCAGTTGCACCTTTGCCAGGTAATGTATCAACAAGGTAGGTCACTGTGGCTCCAATGACTATCATTGATGCAAATCCACAAATAGCAGTACCAATCAATGGACATACCCAGAATTCGCCATATTTAATAGTCCATCCAAATATGAGACACGCCATTGGATACAAGATAACAGCAAGTACAATATTCCAAGAGATTCTCGATTCAGGAACTAATTCACCATGTTTTTTAGCATAATTGTTTAAAAGATGGTCATTCCATCGACCTCCAATCACTGATGCTACCACGTATGTGACTGAATTAGGTATATACATTAAACCCACAATTATATTTGAGAAATTATATGGTGGTCTTGCATATTCATATGAAATTGTCATATTAAAAAAATAAACCACGGAAAAAGAAACTGCAGAATATGCAATGACTAAAGCAACAGGCGGATGTTTCAATAAAACTAATGAATGTAGCGGACGAACAAATAAATCGTATCCATTGCGTTTTAAATCTGGCCATGTATGTCTTTCAGGCACTGTTGGTGCGACATTTGATACCGATTTACGTAACTCATTATCAATGTATTCCAGCTGAACTCTTTTTGAATACGAAGATCTATTAGTTGTTAGCCTCGACAATGTAGGCATTACTGGATCTAAAATTGGACCTTCCTCTGCGCCATCTTCGACATATAAGGTTACAGATCTTGCGGTTGATCTTCTACTTAAATTAGTTATCACTCTTTCCAATTCAGCTTGAGAAATTTGTCTGGAGCCACGAACACTTAAGTCACTACTATCATCAACCTTCTCATTCTGTTGCAGTTGCAGCTGCATTAAGCTTCGTATTGCTTGTATATTATCAACTTTTCTTAACGTCTCAGGTAATAGAAATGTAATTAAAACCAAATTACAAGCAGAAAAAATCATTAATAGCCACTGCGTTGCTCTCCAACCCCAAGCTTGAGATACTGCACCACCCAATATTGGAGCCAAGAATGGACCCATTAATGGACCCAAATAATACCAACCCATGGCTTTACCTCTTTCTTGCGGAGCAAATAAATCAGCAATAGTACCGGCTCCCACAGCTTGAACAGAAGCGGAACTCCCACCTTGTAGAACTCTTAGTACAATCAATGCACCAATATTGGGTGCAAGTGAAGCACCTATTGAAAATGCAACAAATAATGCAAATGAAACGAGATAAACTGATCTTCTGCCAAACCTTTCACTAAACGAAGACCACCAAAGCGGGAATATACCTAATGATAATAAATAAATACCAACGGAAACATTTACTGTGCTAACGTTAGTGTGAAGTTTGTCAACAATATCGTCAATGGCAGGCAACATGATTGAAGTACCCATGGGACCAGTGATAGAAGCAAATGCAATGATTGTAACAATGAGATATTTGATTTTCAAAGGATATTCTCTTGCATCTTCATATTCGGGAACTAAAACTAGTCGAGCTAACAAACCTCTCTTGTCTTTCATTGGAACTCTCTTTGATTTCAATGAAGTTGCAGCTGACTTTGATACTGTAATTGGTAGTGGTTGTTGGTATTGGTGTTCAGATTCAAACGACGATATACTTCTTTCTAAAGTTGTCAACGCTCCCAATCCGGGTTCTGGTGTTAGATGATGATCATGATGTTCTTGCTCTGCATCGTCCGCATCGTCCGCATCGTCCTCTGAGGAATTATCATGGTGCAAATTTATTGGATCCACTTGATGATGAATCCCCTGTTGGGTTTCTGTGGATGCCAATGACGTGGTATCTGGGCCATCATGGTTGTTGTGACTCTTATTGATTCCGAGCGGGGTGTTTTTGTATGATTTACTCATAATGTGAAAGAAAGATGATTACAGCAAAATGAAATTGAAAATGTCTATTGGAAACAACTGCTTAATTGCATAAGGTGTTGTGAATCATTGAAAATGTGATTTGGTCGGGATAATTGTCTTGGATAAGTAATATCGAGCTAATACAGTGTTAATCCCAGCGGTGGTGGTAAAAAAAAATAGAAAATCCGAGAGTCTGAACGATCCGGAGAAAAGGTGGTAGATAGGTTATAATATTATGACACAAGAAAAAGGGAATTAGACAATGAAAACTAGCAAAGATGAAAGGTATAAAATCTTGTGAATTACTTAACTCAAATATGCTTGTAGGAGATGCGGCAAGTTGAAGTGAAGTTGAAAGAGTAGTTTTAGTACGGCATCAACTTCTCACACAAAAAATCTCGAACAGATCGACAAATTAGGTGACTAATTGAGGGACTAATTAACCAACCTACATTTTATAATTGAAGTACGAAGATGTAAATCTGTGGTGTGAATATGAACACCGGGTCAAACGCAAACGATCTTACATTTTTACCCTTCGGCGCATAGAGTACTTTGCGCAATTATTATTTCAACTGTTATAAACACATGCTTAGTATCTAAGCTTAAAGCATCTATGTAGACTTCTATTCGAAGGAGGTCAAAGACGTAAAAGTGTCCAAAGGATCTAGGAGAATGATATTGTGGTAGATTAGAATTTAAAGATGAGGTATTTCCGCTGAAATATCTATTGTTTAGTTGAAAAGCTTATTGTAGATTTGTGCATGCATGTAAGGAGTATACTTGAAAACATTAAACCATAAGCTATGCATAATAAAAAAACAAGACGGCTTTTGATTTTGATGTTGTATATGCTGGTTTAATTATGCCGATATCCTAATGTCATTTATACTGGAATGAAGCCGTATCATATACCGTGACACCTCGTGCAATTGGTATTACAGATGAACATGAAATACTTAAAATAATCGAGTTGGCGTAAACAATCTTTTGAAGAATGACTATATTCACCAAGCTAAATCCATTAGAGGTGAGGTGTAAGTTTATCTGCACTAAGCCACTCGATAGAATTTATGTCTTTATACTGTCTTTGTCCCCATGCCCTTTGATTAACAGAATTCTAGTTTTTATTTAACGCACTTAAGGTATTAAATTTGTGTGACACGTTTTCACATGCTGGTGTCCTGTGAGGAAATCTCTATCCTAGAATGCAATCGAAATTCATGGCCTCTATTTCAACCTGTTTATGCTGCAAAGATTATTTAGATGTATATAAGGTGATGCGCAAACTGTAACTAAGTCTTCTATTTCGCATGTCAAAATCAGGATCTGTTGGTTCCGGTGCAAATCTAAGACCTACCAACGAGATCACCAGAATAACACACAACACAACACGTCGGCAGAAACCTGGCTATTGCAAAGCTGCAGCGATCTCATCTTAACAATATTTGGAAATAATGTGTCATTACTAAATTTAACTTGCAACATTTCCTTTGATGTATTTTACCACCAAAAAATGTTGGGTTTTTGGATTTATAGATCGGGTTCATGTTTCATTTGTTGTATAGTGCGCAAGAGTATTATAGTCACTGATTTAGAAATCACTCTCGTATACAACGGTTGATAACAAGTCTATTTCCTTAAAACTTGCATCCCTCTTCTAAAAACGTTTTGCCACAGAAGTAAGAGCAATAGCGACAACAACAGCATAACTATAAATAACAGCAGAATCGTAAAATTTTGTCACCGCAATTTGGCTCTTTTTATCTGTTGCTGTTTCATCGCTATAACTAGTTTTATGTACAAAGATTAAATAAATATAATAAAAATCCACATATTGTAAATACGTTTCCCACTTTACAACCACCTTTTTATAATCAAGCAAATAGAGATCATTATACACCATTACACCATGAGTATTCGACATTTTTGGCCCGTAGCCATAATAAGAACTGCCATAGTGGTGCCTGCATTCATATTGGGTTGTTTAGCAATTGTTTTGACACAATTTGTAGGGTTGATCGTATTCCGAGGTTTCCCAACATTAAAGCAGGCAGTTATAAATGTTACAAAAACACATTTCGTAATATTATTAACATTCATCACGTCGATAATAAATCCCTGCAAATTTGCAATATCAATTGATAAAGAAACTGTACCCAATTATCAACAGTTCAATGCGGACCGGTCTGCAAATTTACATACTTTTTTGACTCCAAATTCGGTTATAATATCAAATCATCAAATTTATACCGATTGGCTATTTCTTTGGTTTTTGACTTATACTTCAAGATTGAGTGATTATGTCTTCATTGTATTAAAAGACTTGTCAAAAATTCCCGTGTTGGGTTATGGAATGAGAAATTATAATTTTCTCTTTTTATCAAGAAAATGGGAAAAGGATAAAATTGTATTAACTAATCAATTGCTAGAAATTGACGCTAATGCAAGAGGTTTAGGACCAGCTAATGGTGTAACTTTGGTCCATAGCACAGAAGAATCCATAAGGAAATGGCCCAGAGGTGAGCAGCCAAATAAGGTTTGGCCATATGAATTAATATTATTCCCAGAGGGTACAGTTCCTTCAGATAGAACAACCAAGAAATCTGCAGAGTATGTTTTATCCAAGGGCTATCCTCCATTGAAGCATGTTTTGTTACCTCGTGTACGTGGGTTGTATTTGGCCTTGAAGAAATTAAAAAACACAGTGGAGGTAGTATATGACATAACAACAGCATATTCAGGATTGAAGGAGGATGAATATGGAGAAATTGTGTTCTCATTAAAGCAGTTTTATATAAAAGGGTATGGTCCACCAATGGTGAATTATTACATTAAAGGTTGGAATATTAAAGATATTCCTTTAGGTGAGGATGTGGACGATATAGATGTTGTATCTGATGAAGATTTAAAGAAGTTTGAAGATTGGTTATTGAAAATATGGTATGAAAAGGATAAGCTAATGGATAATTTTTATAAATTTGGTAACTGGGGAATATCAAAAGAAGAAACTAAAACAATCGTGGGTGATTTTAGATTAAGAAATAGTTTAGAAATTATTAAGCCTTTTTTAGTTGCTATTACTGCATTGTTATTACTTAGAATTGCATATATGTTTATAAAGAGATCGATACAGTAGATGTGATATGATTGCATAAATATTTATAAAGAGATTGATTCAACACATGTGTAATAGTGATATCTTTTTTTCTGACTTTTTCTGGCTTTTTCTGACGGTGGCTGTTTGAGAGTTGTAACAAAATGATTCATTGAAGTTGCAAATTCGATTCTGTAATAATGTTGTTTCAAAGAAAACCAACCTAATTTGAAATGTGATTAAACCACCCCTTCCAATCAGACATATATAAATCAACTCTATTCGCTTGAAAGCACCTTTTAAGGATATTTCGACAAGAAATGTTCATATTATCAAAAGGTGTTTTATTGCTCACTGTAATAATTCAATTCATTGCGACAGCATTATTGAGTTTCCTATTATTAGGATGCATAGATACTTCCTCCAACTACTCTAATGTCTATCTTTTCAACTACAAATTCAACTCCTCGTCACCTTTATACAATCATACTACAGCATATCCATCTCACGAATTGGCCGATATCTCAGTTAAGGTAGGATATCTTGCTGTTTGTCTTTCAATGGACAAGAACCAAACTTGTACACAATTTGGTCAACTACAAGATTTCGATACTTACTCTGTATCGATGTACGGTGCCAAACTCGACCTTGTTGAACTAGCTCGGTATTTCAGCTCTATTTGTCATCCACGAGTCCTACTTTCCACAATCATACTCACCCTAGTGTCGTTGATCTTGTTATGTTACTGCTTGATTCCTATGATACCGGGGAAAGCCATCGCTAAGAAAGCCAATTTGGTTGTTAGTTTTTTGAATATGTTGCTTTGGGGACTAGGGGCAATGCTACAACATCAAGCTGTGACCACAAGTGTGATGATGATAAATAAGGCAAGTTTTGACTTAATGTATGGGAAAATGGGCGGGCGAGCTGATGCTATGACTTGGACTGCTTTTAGTTTTAACCTGATAGTATTTTTAAGTATGATATACGGTAATTGGATTGAGTTTAAAGCCAAGAAGGTTACCACTCCAGCGGAAAAAGCATAAACTATTTGGTGAGTTTCTAGCAAAACTTTAGTAAAATTGTTTGATAACCTCTCCTGTTTTTTTTCACTTTTTTGACTTTCTTGTATAGTTACTACTTTTTTCTACTTCAACTTTGTTTCTACAATTAATATAATACCTAGTTATATCTGTATCTCCCATCTGTATCTGTCTCAACACCCGTCAAAAGCGCATAAAAGGTGTTTGGTAGATTCTTTTGCAACATATATAAACATCCAAACACCCAGTCACATGATACACACATGAATGGCACGTGCTCAACACGAATTTTGGTGAATTTGTTTTCCCGATTTTCTTAATTTTTCAAAAATTTTTGGTTTGGCTCTTTTTACAACCAAAGTAAACAACACCAGAAAGGAAATAACCACAGTTTCCATAACATAATCACTCCCATGTCATACACAGCACAGCTTGACGCGTTTGTGTCTCGGCTTAATGACAGTGATGATTACAAGACAAAGCATTCAATATTATCAGAATTATTAGATACAATAGAGACATTTAATGGGGCAGCAGAATATGAATATTTCTTAAAAAACTTGGTACCTATATTCATCAAAGAATTGCAAGATGTTCCAATATCTTTTGTAAGCTCATCGCCGGAGCACAAACTAAGAAACTCGATTTTGGAAATAATTCATAGATCGATCATGAATGAAACTTTCCAGCCATTTTCAGAAGAGATTTTGAATGCATTGACCAAGATATTAGTGGATGAAAATGAAGATAACGGTGTTTTGTGTATGAAAATCATAACTAGTTTACACAAAGCATATAAAGCAAATCTTGCCGATAAAGTACAACCATTTATTGAAATAATTGGGCAGATTTATGATAATATGGATAAAACTGTTCAGGATACATTCAGTGGAGATAGCGTTGAAGAAGTGCCAGATTCGAAGGAAATGTCACTACCCACAGCATTCAATGAAGAAACTCAATCAAAGACGTTAAATAAAGCCATGTATTCATTTAAAACATTAGCTGAATGTCCGATAACAATGGTTTCATTATATTCTTCTTATAAACAATTGGTATCTACATCACTTCCTCAATTTTTGCCAAAAATCATTCATATTTTACAACTACAAGTAGATCAACAGAAGCAATATCGAGAAGAGTCGGAGAATAATGTGGTTACTTCCATATCACCAAATCTCAAGAATAGACAGGCGTATAGTGATTTTGTATTGGGTCAAGTTAAGGCAGCTTCATTCCTTGCCTATGTTTTTATAAGAGGATATGCAAATCAGTATTTGAAAGCTGAAGAGAGCAATTGTGTTCCCGATGTAATACTTCGATTGTTACAAGATTGTCCTGCTGAATTATCCGTGGCTCGTAAGGAATTACTTCATGCTACAAGACATATATTGTCCACTCCTTTCCGGGCGCAGTTCATTCCCAAGTTGGAATTGTTATTTAATGAAAAGATTCTAATTGGTGATGGATTAACATCTTTCGAAACTTTAAGACCATTGGCATACTCGACGGTCGCTGATTTTATACACAACGTTAGAAACGAATTGACTCCTGCTCAAATTTGGTCAACTGTAAACATATATTGTGATTTATTAAAAGATGATTCATTGGCGTTGACTGTGCAAATAATGAGTGCAAAATTGCTTTTGAACTTGGTGGAGAAAATCATGAAACTACCAAATAAATTAGAAGGTAGGCAATTGTTTTTGATAATCATCGACTCATATGCCAAAAGATTTGAAAGCTTGAATAGAAAGTATGATCACATTATAGCCAAACATAGCGAGTACGAAAAAAAGAAATCTCTGAAGGAGAAAGACGCTAAGAAAGCAATTGAAAGATATTCATCAAAGAAAGATTCTGAACAAGAAGAAAACAAAGTAGAGGATACAAATGAAAATAAAGCAGCTGATGTAAATGATGAGATGGATATAGATATAATTAGTGACAGAGAACCAGAAGTTGATAAGGTAATTCCCCTTGATATCTTTAACATTGATTCTTATTCACCAATAGCCAATTATCCAGTAACAAGCAATACCGATGTCTTGAAAGATGCAAGATATTTATTTAGGACTTTAATGACTTTCCTAAAATCAGTTATATTTGGCTTGAAGAATTGTAATCCACCAGTTCCACCACAACCAGTATCCAGTGATCCATCAAAACAACAGCAAGTCAATTACGATAAATGGAACGATTACGCGAAATTAATATCATTTGAAGAGGTAAAAATACTTCGAGCGTTATTTAAAGGTGGTATAAGTTGCCTTCGATTCTTTTCAGTCTCCAAACCTAAACCAACTATTTCACAAAAGACCTTTGATTTTTCCATGGGCGGGCCAAATTTACCAATAACTTCATCAAAAGAAGAAAAAGATTTAATGGAAATATTTGCCACAATTTTCATTCATATAGATCCCGCTTCGTTCAATGAGATTGTCAGCTCTGAGTTACCTTTCATGTTTGATTCCATGTTGGAAAATGCAGCATTGCTTCATTTACCACAATTTTTTTTGGCCAGTGAAGTCACATCTGCTAATTTCTCAAGCATATTAATTTCTTTCCTTAGAGAAAATTTGGATCAATTGGGTAAAGTCGATTTAATCAAATCTAATATTTTAATTAGACTTTTTAAGCTATGTTTCATGTCTGTGAATCTTTTTCCTACAACCAATGAAAGTGTATTACTACCACATTTGAATTATTTGATTTTAGAATCATTGAAATTGGGCACGAAAGCTGAAGAGCCTGTAGTTTATTCCTATTTGGTCAGAATACTTTTTAGAAGTATAAGTGGTGGAAGATTCGAAAACTTGTATAAAGAGATCATGCCTATATTACCTGTATTATTGGAAAACTTAAACAAAATGATTTCAAATGCAAGAAGGCCATATGAAAGAGACATTTACGTTGAATTGTGTTTGACTGTGCCAGTTAGATTATCAGTATTGGTACCCCATTTAAATTATTTGACAAGACCATTGGTTTATGCCCTTAATGGTTCTCAAGAATTGGTCAGTCAAGGTTTACGTACGTTTGAATTATGCGTTGATAATTTAACTGCAGAATACTTTGATCCGATGATTGAACCAGTAATAGATGATATAATGGCTGCATTATGGAAGCATCTAGAACCCGTACCATATCATCATCAACATTCTCATACTGCTATCAGAATATTGGGAAAATTGGGTGGTAGAAACCATCGTAATTTTAAACCATGCAATGAGCTAGTGACTCAGTCAGAGCTAGATCAGGAAATTAAAGCATTATTTCAAATTCATGGTTTGAATGGAGAAGTTCCAGTGTCAATTACACCAGGCGTTGAATCAGCGGTTAAGTTATTAGATGATCCAAGATTGAAAATACATTATAGAATCAGTGCATTCAAGTATTTAGCTAGCATTTTGAAATTATTTATTAACAGTACACCTATTCCTGACAATTTTGCACAATTTACTCAAGAGAGTGTCGTATTTTTGAAACAAAATAAATTGGATGAAATAAATATGGAATTAGAACCACTGGGGATCAAAGACGGTGAAAAATTAGATCGTCAACAAAAATTATTTACCAAGCTATTGGAGATGTTGTTTTTCTCGGTATCCATACCCGATTTAAAAAATGAAGCAAGCGAGTTAATTGATGGTTTAACTGTCCACTTTACATTACTTAATTTGGGTACATCAGTAATAGATAAAGTTAAAAAGGAAAGGAAATTCTCAGTTAATGATAATGAATGTAAGGCATATATAAGTGAGAATGTATTTTTGAGTACTTTGAATTATGCATTAAGTTTCTGGGATAACGATGTTAGACAAAAGGGTATTGATTCCATCAAAAAAATTTACGATACTACTGTAGCAATATTTGGATCTGAAGAAGATGCGTTGTATTCCCCTGTCTTCAGGTCCATGTTTTATAAATTTACTCATTGTTGTTATAATGAATATTATCATTCTAAATTGGGTGGAGTCTTGGGTCTCAAGACAATGTTTCAAGATTTGAATATCCCGCCAAATTGGTTTCACAAACGACAATTTGAATTAGTTCGTTCCATTTTTTTCATATTGAGAGATACTCCCGAAACAGCTCCGTTTGAAGTACGTGAATCAGCAAAAGAATTAGTTTTGGATCTTTTGAAATCGTGCAATACTGAAGTCACCAAGGAAACTGTTTTGGAAAAACCATTCCAAACTCTTGTTGGTGCATTGGTTTATGATTTAGCCAGTCCTACCCCAATGGTAAGAGATGTTGCACAAAAATGTTTGAAAGTGTTATCAGATACCACATCTGTGCCAATAGCTTCGATTGTTGGACCGTGTAAACATTTATTGTTGACTCCAATTTTTGGTAAGCCGTTACGTGCTTTACCCTTTCCTATGCAAATTGGTAATATCGATGCTATCACTTTTTGTCTAGGATTGCCCGATACATTCTTGACTTTTAACGAAGAATTGAATAGATTATTATTGGAAGCTTTGGCGTTGGTCGATGCCGAAGATGAGTCCTTGGCAAATGTTCATCGTCTAAATGAATATAGAACTTCAAAACAACTAATCGAATTACGTGTTGTTTGTATTAAGTTATTGTCGTTGGCCTTAACTAAACCAGATTTTTCAATAGGTACTTTAGCAGAAGCGAGAATTCGTATCCTAGGTGTATTCTTCAAGGCTTTATGTAATAAATCAACAGAAATAATCAATGCTGCTCATCAGGGTTTGGCCTCTAGTTTGCAAGAAAATGCAAAATTACCAAAAGAATTACTTCAAAATGGGCTAAGGCCAATGCTTATGAACTTATCAGATCACAAAAAATTAACAGTATCTGGACTAGAAGCATTAGCTAGATTGTTAGAGTTATTAATTTCTTATTTCAGAGTTGAAATTGGTAGAAAATTATTAGATCACTTGATGGCGTGGGCACAAATAAATACATTAAGACAAATCGCTGGCCAAGATCTTGAAAACAATCATACTATACAAATTGTGATGGCCATTTTAAATATTTTTCATTTATTACCCGCCAAAGCGTATACTTTCATGGAAGAAATTATAAACACCTTACAGTATTTGGAAGGGCATTTAGATCGTCATCAAAATTCTCCATTCCGAAAACCAGTTGCAAAATTCTTGAATAGATTTGCTGAAAACTGTATTGAATATTTAATCAGGAACTTCAAAAATCGTAAATTAGGTAACATGCTTGCAGCTATTGCTGGTATGGATGGTTGTGAAAAAATTAGAAAAATGGCTGAAGAAAATTTGCAAGTCTTGATTGATGATGTGAAAAACGAAGATGATCAGGAAATTAAAGTCGTGAAATTTGCAAACTTGATTGATCTTGTCGAATCAATAACCAAACATGATACAACTTGGTTTGATGGTCAAAAAGAGCTTTTATTAACCTTATCTCATATTGTTGAAAATATAAGTGAAATCAAGAAAGCACCAGTTTTATCTACAGCTCATTTCCAAAGTGATCAAGCCATTGAAAAATTGCAGAGTCTTTTTGTCCAATTTTTGAAAAGAAATTCTAATGAGATTGATATTGTTTTTACTGTAATAAATCGTCATTGTAAATTGAAATTTAAGATATCTAATGAAATTGAAGATTATATTTTCAATGATATTGTTGCTTCTAATAATATTGAAACCAGGGAAGTCTATTTGAATAAGACAATTGAATTTATTAGTAGAGAAGAACCATGTTTGAAAGCAAAGATTTTCTTCTTGAAAAAAGTCTTTGAACCCATTTTCATATATGAATATGTCGTGAAGGGCAAAGTGGATAATTTCTTCCGAAAGGAAAATCTAGAATGGTTGGAGAACTTGAATAATAATATTTGGAAATCAACTAATGATATTATAACTGATCACACATCAGGCACTATGGATAGTTATAGGTACGCACTTCTTGAGATTACTGCTTTGTTGCTTAAATTAGCTCCGACTTTTATCAGTGAGCTACGTAAAGATATCATTAAATTTAGTTGGAATTATATTAAATTGGAGGACAACATCACCAAACAGGTTGCATATGTCACAACAGCATATTTCATTTCGGCTTATGAAACTCCAGGTAAATTAGCAACTCAAGTGTTCGTCGCACTTTTAAGAACTCATCAGACTGATTCAAGACACTTGGTGCGACAAGCGTTAGATATCTTAGCTCCTGTTATGTCTGAAAGAATGAAAGATGTTGATTCTCCAGAAAGCTGGTTGAAATGGCCACGTCGTATTATTTCTGAAGATGGCTTTAATGTTACTCAAGTATTAAATGTATATCAGTTTATTGTTCAACATCCAGACTTATTTTTCGTTGCTAGGGAGCATTTCATTTCCAATATCATTACCGCCATGGGTAAATTAACTATTCTTGCGAATCCAGCTATCGAAAATCAGGTTTTAGCAATTGAATTGGCCGAGTTAATTTTATTTTGGGAAAGAAAGGCCAAGAAATCCAAAGAAGAAAATGAAGAAGATAAAGAGCAAGCTGCAGAGGAATCTAAACCAGAAGGCGATTTTACGACATCTCCAAATTATTCTATACCATTTGGGCAACGAGAAGCATGTGTTACTTTCTTAATCAGGTATGTTTGTATTAGTCCACAAAGAGCTTCTGAGAGTGAATTGGGTCAAAAGGCTTTAGGTATTCTATATGACTTATTAAGTCCTGAACATTGGCCCGAAGTTTCAGTCAAATTAAGTTTCTTCGAGAAATTTTTACTTTCAAATGATTTGAATTCAAATAATTTACTCGGGTATTGTTTGAATGCGTTGGAAGTTTTGGGTGTGGTGTTAGAATGGAAAAAATCGGAATGGATTGTATCAAACTTGTCTTATCTTCACAAGTTACTTGAGAAATGTATTAAATCAGATAATCATGACATTCAAGAAGTTCTACAAAGAGTATTATGTACAATTCTTCAAGCAATCAATGACCAGAAAGAAACTGAAGAAGAAGAAGAGGGAGAAGATGATGTTAAAGAGTTCATATCATTACTTAGTACCACTGTCGTAGAGGATTTGGGAGATATGCCCTCAGTTGCTGCTGGTGTTACCTTATCATGGATTTTGGCTAATTATAGACCAACTACCTTAGATCCACTACTTCCTATGATTATGAAAACATTCAGCAAACTTTGTAAAGATCACATTACAATTACTCATCAGGGTACACAAGCTTCGTCGTCAAAAGATAATTCAAATGCTGAATACGAAGCTAAGATGACTACAAGATTGCTTGAAAAGATTCTCAATTTGTCTTCGATGAGAATTTCAAATCTAGGTGACCAAAGACGTATCTTCTTATCATTATTAGCTCAGTTGATTGAACGTAGTTTGGATAAAGACACTTTAGAGAAGATAATCAAGATTGTGAAGAATTGGGTATTTTCAAGAACTGATCTTTTCCCTACAACAAAAGAAAAAGCTGCTATATTATCTAAGATGATGGTATTTGAAATCAGAGGTGAACCCACGTTATCTAAAGAATTTTATCAAATCATTGTTGACATTTTTGAAGACGATTCATTTAGCTGTACCGAGCTTACCGTTCGTATGGAGCAACCGTTTATGGTAGGTACAAGATCTGTAGATGTTTCCATTAGACGTAAATTGATGTCAATTTTGAACAATAGTTTGGAGAAAGATGTTGCGAAGAGATTATATTATGTTATTCGAGAACAAAATTGGGAATATTTGGCTGATTACCCATGGCTAAACCAAGCATTACAATTACTTTTTGGCGCTATCAATTTTGATAAAAAAATTGAATTCATAGAAGAAGAAAATAAATTATCACCATTAGAAGTTTTACCATTGTTCGAAGCTGCTGATAAGATGGAAATTGACACTAATAATGAAAAATTGAAAGAACTCTTAGAGAAGCACTCTGAATTTTTACAAAGTTTGAGAGATATTAAAGCTGGAAATGTATTAGAACCATTGATTGATATGTTTTATCAAAGCAATGAATCTATTTTTAAAACTTGGTCGACAATTTTCCCAGTTGTATTTTCGTCAATTCCACGTTCTGAACATTTAGATTTCACAAGATATTTAGTCATTCTATTATCTAAGGATTATCATACTCGTCAAATTGATATGAGACCAAATGTTATTCAGTCATTATTGGAAGGAATTTCTCGTTGTGAAAGTTTACAATTACCACCATTTGCTGTTGAATGTCTTGCTTCTAATTTTGATGCTTGGTCACAAGGTATTTGCATTCTTGAAAACATTGATGAACAATCTGTGAATGCAAATGCTGATGTCCGTGAAGTTACTCAAGATTCACTTGCTAAATTATATGCAACATTGAAAGAAGATGACATGTTTTATGGATTATGGAGAAGAAGAGCCAAATATGCCGAAACTATTAGTGCTTTATCTTATGAACAAATTGGCCTTTGGGACAAAGCACAACAACTTTATGAAACTGCTCAGATTAAAGCTCGTAGTGGGGCATTGCCGTATGGAGAATCAGAATACGCACTTTGGGAAGATCATTGGATTCTTTGCTCTGAAAAGTTACAACACTGGGATATTTTGACTGATTTAGCTAGACACGAAGGATTTTCAGATTTGCTCTTGGAGTGTGGTTGGAGAGTTGCTGATTGGTATAATGACAGAGAAACGTTGGATCAAACAGTCAAGAATGTCATGGATGTTCCAACACCGCGTCGACAAATTTTTGAGACATTCTTATGCTTGCAAGGTTTTGGTCAAGAAAAGGAAACGTTACAAGATTTATCTCGTTTATGCGATGAAGGTATTCAATTGACTTTACGTAAATGGCATGGATTACCTCAAAGATTTAGTAATGCGCACATTCCATTACTACACACTTTTCAGCAATATGTTGAATTTATGGAAGCTAGCCAAGTTTACGCAAGTTTAGTCACAACAAATGCTCAAAATTTGGACGTGAAATCACAAGAATTGAAAAGAGTATTGCAAGTTTGGCGTGAAAGATTACCAAACATCTGGGATGATATTAATATATGGAATGATTTAGTTACTTGGCGTCAACATGCTTTCCAAGTTATCAATAAGGTTTATATGCCGTTTATTCCAGTGTTACAACAATCAAGTTCTGGAAGCAATGCTAATTCGTACGCTTATCGTGGATTCCATGAAATTGCTTGGGTTATTAATAGGTTTGCTCATGTTGCTAGAAAACACAGTATGCCCGAAGTTTGTATTAAAGAATTAACCAGAATTTATCAGTTGCCAAATATTGAGATTCAGGAAGCATTTTTGAAATTGAAAGAGCAAGTCAAATGTCATTATCAAAACCCAAATGAATTGAATACTGGTCTTGATGTTATCAGTAATACTAATCTAGTTTATTTTGCTACTCAACAAAAAGCAGAATTCTTTACATTGAAAGGTATGTTCTTGAGTAAATTGAATCAAAAAGACGAAGCCAACAAAGCTTTTGCTACTTCAGTTCAAATAGATCTTAATTTACCGAAAGCATGGTCTGAATGGGGTGCGTTCAACGACCGTCGATTCAAGGAAAACCCAAATGATATGGTTTATGCTAATAATGCTATTAGTTGTTATTTACAAGCTGCCGGTCTTTACAAGAATGGAAAAACAAGAAAACTACTTGCTAGAATTTTGTGGTTAATTAGTTTGGATGATGTTTCAGGAACTTTAGCACAAGCTTTTGAAAATTTCAGAGGTGAAGTTCCTGTTTGGTACTGGATTAGTTTTATTCCACAATTATTAACTTCATTGTCACATAGAGAAGCCAAATTGGCTAAGCAAATTTTGGTTCGTATTGCAAAGAGTTATCCTCAAGCTATACATTTTCAACTTAGAACTACTAAGGAAGATTTTGCTGCTCAACAGCGTCAAGCAATTGAATATGCTCGTCAGCAAGCTAGTGCCGCGGCAGCAGCTGAAAATGGATCTGGCCTCGAAGCAAAGAAAGACGAAAAATCGGATGAAAAGAATGGTCAGCAACATTTGCCACCACAGCAAGGACCACCACCACCTCCTCAACAAATTAATATCCCTAATTCTGTTCGTCAACCATTGGAACATGTTGAAGAAATTATGGCAATTTTAAAGACTGCTTACCCTTTACTAGCTCTTTCCTTAGAATCATTAGTTGATCAAATCAACCAAAGATTCAAATGTACCGCAGATGAAGACGCTTACAGATTAGGTGTTGCGTTGCTTAATGATGGTGTACAATATTTGAATAGATTAGGTAACCCGAGGGATGATGCTAAATTACCTCCCATCACTGAGGCTAATATTACTAGGTTTGCTGAAACCGTGTTACCTAAACAAATACGAGCTGAATTTGAAAAAGATTTAGTAGTTTCCAAGCCTAATTTAGAGACTTATATAACGAAATTGAGAAAATGGAGAGATCGTTTGGAAGATAAATTGGATAGAAGATTTTCGCAGGTTAATTTAGAAAATTTGTGTCCTCATTTGAGTGAATTTCATCATCAGAAATTTGAAGAAATTGAAGTTCCAGGTCAATATTTATTGAACAAGGATAACAACAGCCATTTTGTCAAGATTGAAAGATTCCTTTCTACAATTGATTTGGCTCGTGGTACAAATGCTTGTTACAAGAGATTGAGAATTCGTGGTCATGATGGTAGCTTACATACATTTGCAGTACAATTCCCAGCAGCACGTCATTGTCGCCGTGAAGAATCTGTTTTCCAATTGTTCAGAATATTTAATGATAGTATTTCAAGAAAAGTCGAAACAAGAAGACGTAATATTCTGTTTACATTACCTATTGCTGTACCGTTTTCTCCTCATATTCGTATTGTAAATGATGATGTAAAAGATATCACTTTACAAAAGGTTTATGAGGATTTTTGCAAAAAAAGTGGCAAGAGTCGTGATGAGCCATTTATTTATACAGTTGAAAAATTACGAGCTGCTTATGACCAAAGATTACCAAAACCCGATCTAGCAAGTATAAGAGTTGAAATATTGAGTGCAATTCAAGCATTGCTAGTTCCATCAACTGTACTAAAGAATTATTTTATTGATTTATATCCTAGTTTTGAAGATTTTTGGCTATTCCGCAAACAGTTTACTTCTCAATATGCTTCATTTATATTTACTACATATATGATGTGTGTTAATGCTAGACAGCCACAAAAAATTCATATTAATAAAGGATCAGGAAATGTCTGGACTTCTGATATGCTACCTTGCAAGATGCCCAACAGAACTTCAACGGATGCAAACTCACAAGCGAAACCAACGCCAATTTTTGTTAATGCTGAACAAGTTCCATTTAGATTAACACCAAATATCCAGAAGTTGATTGGTGAAAATAGCTTGGAAGGGATTTTATCAGTTTATATTTTGTGTATTGCTAGAGCATTATTGGAACCTGAATCGGATTTGGAGCAATACTTGACGTTATTTGTTAGAGATGAAGTTATATCCTGGCTATCACAATATGACGCAAGCAGGAACCCAGCAGTATCTGCACAAGATAAGCAATTACGCGACGTTGTAAGATTGAATGTTGAAAGTATCATCAAGAGAGTTATGACTATGGGCCATGTGTCAGGCTCTGGTGTTGCTACTCAAAATGTTTTGGAGTTAATTTCACAAGCTGTAAATCCACGTAATCTAGCAGCAGCTGATACTTTATGGATGGCTTATTTTTAGACAAGATATATGTATAATAGAAATATAAAAACGTCATTATGTATTATTTCATTTAACAAAAAAACATCAGATAAGTGAAATGGTAATAAATAGGTCTATACAGAATAGTATTTATCTTGCTTACGATAAAATTGCTCGATTGAACCAATTTCAACCGCTTTATTTGCCTTGATGACCCGTCTATCTACTTTACTAGTGATATACTCCAAAGCTTTCTCACACATAATAACCAAAGATAACACACTGACAGTAGCTAGTATCGAGAAAACCATGGCTATAATGGTGAAGAAGTTGATATAGTTTTCGACTCTTGTTTTGATGGTTGTAATTTTGCCCCGTTCTCGTTCAATTTGAAACATTTCCCCAGCACGTAAACTCTGAACCACGGCAGTTATGTTGAGGATCAATCCAATCAATTCCAAGACAAACGAGCAAAATAGGCATCGTAACGAAAGCAATGTGGGGATCGTGCTAGAACATAATGGGAGTATCAGAGCATTGACTGCAAACTAGACGTCAACGTTAGTAGATGAAGGGAACCGTCATCATTGTGAGAAAAGCTTGCATTATACACACCATCACCAAAATGTAGATGCTGGAAATCACACATATGGCAGGACGATTTTCGATATCTTCCAAGGGAACACAAGCGTAAATTAGAATGTACTGCGTCAATAAAAAAGTGAAATAAACTCTGAAAAGGTTTTTGAAGATGGACAAATTGTAAATGCTGTAAATATTTTCTATTATTGTGTTATTTCCAACATTGATTCTTTGTCCCTCGGGAAGCGGAGGATCAAATAAAACATTATGGACCATCGTAGTATCATTTAGTTGATTTGTGGATTGTAGGTGAAAATCAAAAAAGTAAATTTCTAAATGAAAAGTGAAAAGGCTGCAAAAAAAAAAAGAAGACAAAACCAAACCTAACCAGAGGTGTGAAAAAAGAAAGAACAGATATACCCAGCATATCAAAAAAAAAACGAAAAGGAAAATAAATTAATGTATTCTATATTCTATACATGTTTACGGGGTGTAGTAGAATTTTGCTCTATGTTCGTTTTGTATAGTTTAAGGAGTGGAAGGAATTGGAGGTTTCCAAGGATTATCTCCACGATTCGCTACTAATCTTTCATACAAATCTCGCTCTAGTTTAGGAAACATTTTTGTGGATAATTCGACACCTTGACTTACCCAGCATCCCCACGATCCCATCATATTAGCCATCAACATATCAGTAAACAATCTATCGCCAATGACAATGATCTCGTCTGGTTTTATATCAAACTTGCGGAAATACTGTTTTATTTCATCTAAACACCCCGGTTTTTTGATGGAATGACGAAGAACAGTGATTTCGGTCTTATTTTCCAAAATTTCGGCCTGCGAGTGGTTTATATCGTCGTCTGTTCCAGCGGAGTTGCTAACTATCAACAAATGATCTCGTGGATATGTTTCTTTGAGTTTATTCCAAGTTTCCTATACAAGTTAGTATACATCATTCAAGTGTGCTTTTCAGTTGGCACATACTTCATAATCTGGCCAGACTTTATCGTCGTGATCCTTGGCAAAACAGTTATCTTTATCCAATACAACCCCTTTTATTCTCACATTTGGATGATCTGGTATGCTCAAGGGAATACTCAACTGGTCAAATGATTTGACGGTATAGTGAGGGAGACATAAACTTGGATTATATAAAAGTCGAGACACGTTTAACGTAGCACTAAGGTTGAACATTTGTGGCATTTCTCTATTTTATTTAGAAAATATCAATGTTGCTTCTTGATAGGTTGTTCTCCACCCGTTGAGAAGATGTTGTATTCTTGTTCGATGTACCATTAAAATGGCAAATCAAAAAAGCACTAAAAAAAAAGAGCCAGAATAGAACGAACATAGATGGTGTAAAAAAAAATTTTCCCAGGCCTTGTAGAACAAAAACTGATTGAATCACTATTAATCATCTTTTCAATCTGCCAATTATGTCATCCCTCGCTGACTCCAACCAATCCGCAGCTGGCTCGAAACCAATAAGGAGATCACGAGTGAGTCGAGGTGGAAAGCAACAGTCAAGTACTCTGCGAAGAGGCTACAGAAAACAAGATGAATCCAACAAAGACCCAGAGGAGATTCCCGAGGGTGAACAATGTGTGATATGTGCTGAAAAGATAAGATATGCAGCTTTAACACCGTGTAATCATACCACTTGTCACAAGTGTACGTTTCGACAGCGTGCTTTATACGAAAAGAGTAACTGTCTTATATGTCGTAGTGAAAATGACGTTACTATAATTACTGAATTACTTGATAAGGAATATGATGATTTGGCGCAACTGGATTTTGTATCGTTCGATGAAAAGTACAGAATCAATTTCACCCAGAATTATGCTGAGAGGGATACCCTAAGATTATTGGAGAATGAATGTGTACTATGTCATGAGATTTTCAAAACTTTTAAAGAATTGGGAGAACATGCCAAGGAGATTCATGGAAAATTTTATTGCTTGATATGTTCCAAGTTCAAAAAAGCATTCAAAGTTGAACTACTGTTATATTCATATAAGCAGTTGCAAAAACATCAAATAGAGGGAGACGAATCTGGATTTACAGGGCATCCAGAATGTAAGCACTGTCATGGTAAGAGGTTTTATTCAGAAGATGAATTAAACGTACATATCAGAGATCGCCATGAGCGGTGTTTTATATGCGATCAAACCACCCCGAAAACGGCAGATTATTATCGAAATTATGATTCATTATATCTGCATTTTACAAAAGCCCATTATGTATGTACAGTTAGCAGTTGTGTTGAAAAGCGATTCATTGTATTTAGGGATGATTTGGATTTGACTGCTCACATGCTAAAGGAACATGGTGGATTGAGTAATGGTAACCGTGTTGTTATTGGGTCAAACTCTCATCATTTTTCTCAATTATCTACTTTTCAAAGGAGTTCTTCTCGCTGGTTGGAATCTAATGTCGATGCAGATGAAGATCAGCAATCTCCGGAAATCAAACGTAGGAGGTTTGAAGAAAGAGCCAAGCACTATTTAAATTACAACCAGCAGAAGGTGAATGAATTTCATCAATTGAATGAAAGCTTCAAAGCAAAGAAAATAAGCGCTAATGAATTATTGGAGATTTATAAACAAAATTTATTTGTCCATCAAACATTAGAGGATTTGAATTTATTAATCAAGGAATATTCCGAGTTCTTTCCAAAAGGATCTGAGTCACAAAGAGATTTAATTTCAATAATAGTAGAAGAAAATGAAAATAATTCAGTGGAACAATTCCCAGTTTTGGGAGGAAAATCATCAACTCATGTATTTGCTGCCGGAGGATGGGTGAACGACAAAAATAGAAGCTCTTCCGTGTCAGTCGATGAAAAATTCCCAGCTTTGAAGAAACCGAATAAAAAGGTTAATTATGTGAACCCTAATGCTCAACCCATTAGATACACAACAGTATTGAAGAAACCACAACCAAAAAAGAAAACGGTTCTAAATTTATCCCAAGCAACTAGTGATTACAAACCAACTTACTTGGACAAGAAGCCAGGGACACCATTGTCTTCCATGCCGATATTGGGAGGGGCAAATAATAGAAGTTCAAATTCAGCATCACCTATGTCAGTATCATCATCGTACTCATCATCGTCAATAAAATCACCACCTTTGGATGAAAACAAATTTCCGGCATTGCAGAAGAAACAAGCTAAAAAGCCAATACCTAGAGTCAATGAAGTTAAAGTCGCGGATCCTAATTCATGGGGCAAACATCATCAAGATAACGCGGTCACAAACTTATCTGTAGATAACGATGTAGATGGTGTTGAAACTCTTGATAAGAGGAAACTAAAATTAAAAAAGAAGCAAGATAGATTATTATTCAGTAGCGGTTTTTAAAAGCAAAAATATGTAGAATAGTTGTTTTTATAGAGTGTACGGGATACAAGACTAAACTTCTGTAATAAGCCAAACATCGTATTATAATATATGCATGGAATCAATCTGTCCGCCTGTGGGTTTTAGAGTCAAATGCGTTTCTAGTCGACGTAAATCAGTAGAGAATCAATGGAAATGGCGCCCACAACGGACTCTAGACACATACATGCATAATAACTGCGCTGCTGTGTTTAAGTTTTACTTTTAGCTTTAACTAGGCTACACCCCTGTTTTCCTTTCTTGTGTCCTGGCTTATTCCATTCCGCAGGTCTACAAACCATAGCTTGGTAGAATGAAGAACATAGTTTGTGCATTAAATAAAATAGCTCACATTAAGTCCGACTGTCATTAGACATTGTGGCTGTCCAAAATCAACGCTATTTCTCAATAGCATGAGATTATGCTAGGCGAATCGATCAACTTCGCTGAGAAATACAGCGGGCATGATATACTAAGAGAGTACTAGTGCGCTCTTTGGAATGGTCTAGAGAGAGAAGGAGAAAAACTGTCTACAATCAGAAAGGCGACGTAAAGGCATTGGATCTAGTTGTCATTGTAGAAGAAATTAAACTCAGAAGTGGTGGTGGTAGTTGTAGCGGATTGGAATTGGCGGTAGTAGTAGTGGTGGCGGTAGTAATTCCCAGCAACGGCAGTACCGGCAGCACAGAAATTGCCATCGGTTGTTTCGGCTAGAGTATATGTTGTACTGTATGTAAGTTCTAAGTCATACAGCTTGGTATGTAATCAAGTAAGCAAGAGAAGGCGCCTAACCAAGAAAACAGGTATTAGAATGCGGGCAACAAATAGAGTCATGTACATGTACAAGTGCACTGGACAATGTGAAGTTTCTAAAAGTGCTTTAGGCTGAAGGTTAGGCTGGATTCTGAATACCACCCATGAGATGTCTTTGTATTACAAAGTATTACAAACTGAAACAGAACTGTAATTAATTAATTAATTAATATTTTATTCTTCTTACATCAAGCTGTTGGCATTTGCTAGGGTATGCATAATAAACGGGTATATATATTGCATTTTTCCCATCAACTTGGTTGGTTGGTTGTTCGGGTGGTTGTTTGTTGTTTCTACTATCAACAGATTACTAACAATTACTAAAATACTCTTGCACTACTACCACCACCACCAACACTACTACAACTTAATACTGCTATTCACCAGCTATCTACTAGTACTCTACACTAGCTATCTAAATATTCACAATTCCAACGCACGGAGTATACCCTGAACTTTCAGCTTTTCAGCTTTCGTTTTACATTAGATTAAACCTATTACTGGTGTGCCCTCTGTCCCCAAGACTTCGAATTGAAAAAGCGCACAACTACATACCACGCTACACTTTATTAGCATCATAACTATGTCAAAATCACAAAGTCTTATGAGTAAACTCAAAGGTTTATACTACTTGTATTACTATCTGAGTCCACTACCCGTATTATCGACTGGTGAAACCGTTGTCTTTTATATGATTAATCTAACAATATTGTTGGTTAGCATATATTACACAATTTGGTTCTTACCATTGGTCATCACTCAATCGTCAGAAAAGATCTATTACTATTTGACTGGTCACCATATATCATTACGCAATTGGATCAATTCTATCCTATTATTACATCATAATTCAACCATTGTTTATGGGCTTTATGAATCACCATAGAGAAGATGGAATTACTTTGGTTTGGTCAACTGCCAAGGGGGTTTTTTCTATTTTGTTTTGTTTTGTTCTATTTTTTGTTTTGCTCTGTTGGTTCGTTGTAATTAATAATAATAATGAATAATAATAATCAGCAATCAATACCATAATCATCAATCAATGTAATAATCATCAATCAATATAATAATCAATAATCAATAGCATTCTTAATGATTTGTTCATTCCCACCTGCTATGGTTAATCTCATTGCTATTTCCACTCATTGGTTATCATGTCCTTAACCTTAATGTAAATTTTTCTTTTGCTTCAGTTCTTTAATTACAGTTCAATGCGTTGATTGTTGGTGGTCAATTGGTGTGTATAATTATGTATAGGAATTATAATAATGCGTATTATTAACATACATACACACATGATATAGAGGAAGTTTCACCAAGGGCAGGTTTGCAACATTGAAACCTTTTTTTTACATATTTGCGGTTTGCACGAACTGCTCACTTTGTCGTAAGAGGTTTTCCACGATTCTACTACTTTACTAGATGATTTGACAATATGATTCAGGTTATATCGTAACTTTATTTTTGTTCATGTTGGAAGCATGATAAAACTCCTGAATTAATTTTTAGAGCAAAGAAAACTCGAGAGCCAGCAATTTCTGCAGCAATTTCTGCAGCAATCTCTGCAGCAATCTCCGTAGCAAACCCTCCAGAGCAAAGTTGCTCATTGCTTTCGAATCTTTTGATTGGAGAAGTATCTTCTAAATGATGCCATGCATTTCAAAAATAGAAGCAGAATGTCTATTGGTTCAACCATAAGATACGAGGAGGTTTGCGGTGAGATTGCATTTCTAATAACCAAAATTCCGAAGCATAATATTCATCATCGTTAGGGTAAAACAACTTTTTACTTACCAACCTCTGATTATGTTTCAATTGTTTCACAATATTACAGTCATCAGCCATCAGTCATTTGCTGCCTTATAATTGTATGATAGAGCTATGCAGACAATCGGCACATCATGGGGGGTGTGAGTACATATATTATGTATATGTGATAGATAAGATTTTGATAGTTAATCCAAACAAAAAAAAAGACACACCACTGTCAGCAAATCAATCTCATAATCAACTATTTCTCTCAGCCACTTCAGTTCTATGAAACAAAGGACCACAATTCTCAATTCTCATTCATCTCATGATGGTTTGATACGTAATCTCGATTCATCCAACTTTAAATTAAAAGCTGATAAGGATCATCCATTTATTGTCGAAAATAGAATCACAACGACTGCCACAACTTCCACCAAGTATATGAAACAGCTCAGAATCCAAACGAGGTTTTCAAAAGATGGGCCATCTAATAGAATATTCCCGTTTGAGTTTAGCTCCGGTATTAATATCTATGCTATTCCCGAAAATGTGAGCTCAGAACACGAGAAAGCCCAGTTTTATAATGAAGTTAAACAGATTGTTCTTGATTTGACTAGTCTTGAAATTGAACACGATCAATGGATAAACAGTCTCAATTCCTTATACTACCACAGTGCATATCCCGAAAATTTGAATTTGGGTCATGAGATGTTAGCTGGTATAGATACTTGGTATCAGAACCATACTTACGATTTAATTTACAACCAAAAAAATCAACTAATTCTACGTCAATTGATTCCGAACGTTGAGAGTTTAAATTTTGATATAGAGTCAAAGATTTATAAAGAAATTGGGTTGTTTTTGGTAGATGACACGGTATCTCAATCAAATGATGATATTGTACTTGGTGGTCTCCGAGTGGTCTTGGACGAAGAAGATAAAGATGAAGAGAATATTCATAAAACTATGTTCCATATTAAACCCAGGCACAGATACATTGAATCAGAAGTCGACTCAAGTATAATACCTCTGGGTTTGCACCCAATCATAAATACCAAATTTCAAGACGACTACGAACTGATGATTACTGATGAGGATGTGGAAGAATGCAAGTTATATTACTATTTAAATTTAAATAAGTCATTAATTTTTGATCAATTTCAATCAATTCCAGTAAATGCATCATTGGTAGTAAACAACGGTATTACAAATTTAGAATTACCTGAATATAAGATAACGCAATGGGGTAATGAAATAATGTTTGAATTTGATACTTATCCCAAAGGTATTAATTTCACTGTTCATTCAAGGTATCAAATACCCCAAAACAATGAAGGTAAAAGTACTACAATAATCAATTCAAAACCACAGGTATTTATTGGATGTAATGTAAAAGAACCTCAATTATTAGATAAATCCCCATTCGATACAAGAAAACACCTTATTGGAGGAAACTTTGAGATTTATTTCACAAATAACACCGTATTTTATCATTTACGCCAAGACAGCTCAAATCTTGAGGTCGATATACCACATGGAACAACCACTTTTGATAGAGTTAACAGTATAACTTCAATATCTTTACTTATTGGTTTATTGATTGTGCTTTGGTCCGTCGTCAAAAAGGTAACAACCACAATGGTATCTGAAGACAAAAAGATGGTATAGAATTTGTATAGAAATATACTTAACCGAATAAACTCCAGTCCTGAACTTTAAAACTTGTACCCACCTCCTTGAAAAACTTGTAATGCTCAAGACATAATCTATCAATTTCATTCCTTGGTTCCAGCAAGTTTACCACCTTGACCTCTTTCTCTAATGGGATGTTATACTGTATCAACACATCCGTACCTACGCTGTCCAATCGAATCAAGCAAATCAATCCAACCATTCCCCGGATACCTTCATCCTTTTTGTACACCGGCTTGAACGTGACACAGCTGAAATACCTCGAAATCTCATCAACTTGCACTTGTTCCAACGGCCAGTTCTCCCCCGTACCCAATTCTCCCAATTCTCCCAAGTGCTCCCGTATAGCCGTGTCGTACTCGTCGTGGTCGACTCGTTCCAATAAGTCGATGATTAGAGAGGGGTCAAACTGCCCCGACGTGCCCGTCTGGTTGAGAAACACCTCTTGATTATCGGGCACCTGTCTTATGTCTGAAACGTCGATGAATGTCGCAGGAAGTTGCGTGATGGTTATCGCACCACCGAAGAGGGATGTCATGATGGACGATGATGGAGGGGAGAATGACAACGACGATATCGATAGTGGGGCGAATGCTAAATTTCAAAGGATCTAGTGATTGATTTGCACGACCGTGTGATCTCGGAGTGTGATTTTTTGAACGGTACCTTTATTCGATTGGGTAGCGTTGATAATACTACTGGCTCATAAAGGTTAAAAACTGGACTATAATATGGCAATTGGCATATGACTCTGTTTTCTTTTTAAAATAGATGAAACAGTCCGTGGTGATTGAGTTTATTGCAAGTAAAACTGTCTCTCATGATAAGCAGATCAAGGCGATGAAGAAGATACTTGAAGCTCAAAATGAAACGAAGCAAAAAAAGAGATTTTTTTTCCGTTTTCCTGACAACGTTTCTATAGCAATTATATCTACATTTTCACCAGCATTGCATAACCACCCCGATGGCGAAGTATAGTAGTGCCTCGAAAGGAGGAAGGAGGTTTTTTATACTGTTCATGATTATAGCACTTATCATTATAAGTATAACAATCCTAAATTTTTCATCAATCAATTCAGCAAAAGACATTCAAGAAGTTATAACGAATTTACCTAATGATAAGATCTTGGGATTATCTAATTTTTTATCATCTGAAAACAGTAAGAATCAAGACGAACTATTATCCAAAATTGAAAAATTAAACAAGAAATTCTTCCAAGCTCAAGAACAAAGATTAGCCAAGTTGGAACAGCAAAACAAGCTTCTCTTACAAGAACTCAGGCTATTGAAAACACCACCTCCACAGAGCTCTATTAGAGAGAAATTGACCTACCTATATCCGTACGATCCGGATGCTAAGTTTCCTGCCTACATTTGGCAGTCTTGGAAACACGGATTGAATGATGAAAGGTTCGATAAAAAATATAGGGAGGGAGAATCACAATGGGCCTGGAAAAACCCTGGATTTGTTCATGAGTTGTTCAACGACGACACAGCTCACACAATGGTTAAATACTTGTACAGTCAAATACCTGAAATCATTGAGACCTTTGAGTTATTGCCCGAAGTTATTTTGAAAATGGATTTTTTCAGATACTTGATCTTGTATGCTAAGGGTGGTGTCTATGCCGATATTGATACCTACCCATTACAACCAATACCTAACTGGACGCCTGAGAATGTGAGTCCCTTGGATATTGGAATGATAGTCGCCGTTGAAACCGATTCAAATTCACCAAACTGGAGACAAGATTCAATTAGAAGATTACAATTTGGACAATTTGTAATTCAAGCAAAACCTGGACATCCAATATTAAGAGAAATTATAGCTGAAATTGTTACAAGTACAAAGCAAAAGAAGCAGGAGTCAACCGACAACTCGCAAGGTTCTTTAAAATTAACCGGTAATTCAAATCAGAAATCTCTCAAGATTTCACAATGGACAGGAAGTGGTATATGGACAGATGTCATATTGAAATATTTTAATGATTACATTCAATCATCTGTATTTCAAAAAGTTACATGGAAAGATTTCCATGAATTAGCCACTCCGAAATTAGTCAGTGATATTTTGGTGTTACCTGTGAGTTCATTTGCAAGCGATGTAGAAATATCAAAAGATGGCAAAATAGATGATCATTTAGCATTTGTAAAGCATTATGCTGCAAAAATTTGGAAAAGTGCCTAGATAGAATTATTCAGTTAATAGATAGAGAATAAAAAGCGAATAATAAAAACAGAAACAAATTATACATCGACTGCGAAATATAAAACCATTCTCTTTTTTTTTCCTTTTGCAACTAACCGCCAAACCTTTGCTTTTTGCTATCATCAATCATATGAACGAAACAAAATTCACAACAATCGGTTCGTCTTCCTCAGTTCCCAACTTTCATCCGGTTTCCATAAATACATTCCCGTACAACTACTTCAAAGAAAACATCAGTATCCAAGATGAAAACTCAATCTTGGGTGTAAGATACATTGATGAATGCGAGAAAAGAATAGCAAACATGATGAATGACGCGAGCTACGACTTTGTTTTAAATCCGTGCTGCGACCGAAGTGGCTGTAAGTTTGTGAAAAATGGCATATTGAAAGGGGAAAACTACAGGAACCTGGAATTGGATTCTATTCCAAGTGATGGTAAGTCACAGGAATTATCACAAATTGAAAAACCACTTGACGATGATTGCAACTCGATTGACTCAGAGAAATCCAAGCTAGAAGATGGCTCAAAATCGAAAAAGGAATCGGAATTGGAAGTAAAGCCCCCTGAATTTGAAAATGTCTATGATGAATGTGAATACCAGGAAATCAAGGAGTTCGAAATAATAAAGACAGAATCTGAATGTGATACAATTGAGTCTGAAAATTCCGTCATTAGAAGAGTAATCTCAATTGAATCCTCGGTGTCACTATGCAGAAATGTATCCATGGATCATAATGTTGGTTTTAAAAGCGCAAAATCATGGATTGACAATTCCGCAGGTATGTTTGAAAATATTGCTAAAAGAGTCAAGTCCAAGCTTCAAAATTATCAAAAAGTAAAAGTTCGGCTAAGGAAACTGATATTAAAAAAGAAAATATGACAGTTATTCTCTTCTAATATTTATATATATCTATAAATTTAAATCTGAATGCCTATTGGGAATAAGCTTGGGAAAGTTCTTCTTTTCCTCCTCTTCGTCATATTGCTTCCCGTTATAAGTATTATAACCCCAATTATAAGCCTCGTAAAATAGCTTTCTGTTATACTTAAGTAATGATTTTGAATCATCTCTTAACTTATGCACTAAGTCCGGGTTAGAAGTAAAAAATCTCGAGAAACCAACTAATGTCCTGTTATTTGACACGTCTTCCCTTACGGATTTGAATTTAGGCGCATCATAAGTATAATTGCCCGCTCTCAAGACAATTCCTTTCCAAACTTGATCAACAAATTTATTATCACCTTTCATTTCTTGCAAGTCGGCTGTAACGGTTCCTTGGACTCTTGGTTCCACAATTGATATATAAGCTAATTCTTTACCTGAATTAGCTCTTCTTTGTAATTGATCTAATAAGTATGAGAATACCGGAATTGGACTACTTTCTTCAACAATTCCTTGAATTTCCGCCCAAGGCGATAGCCTAATTGCCAATCTATGTGCACCTACAACTTCAGATAAATGATCAATTAATTCCAAAATAAACCTGCATCTATTCTCAATGCTTCCTCCATATTTATCAGATCTTTGATTTGAACATTCATGTAAGAACGTATCAAGAAAGTACCCGTGTGCTCCATGTAGTTCAATATAATCGAATCCTGCTTCAACTGCATTTTTAGCTGCGATCGTATAATCCTTATGAATGACATCATAGATCTCTTGTTCAGTGATTTCCCTCAATGGAATGCCGTACTTTTTGGCGCCTGTTCATGAAAAGAATCGTCATAAATAGCACTTGGTGCAAGATAATCCACCCCTTTTGACTTTAAAACCTTGGGAATTGCAACTCGGCCAAGAAACCAGAACTGACAAGATAGAAACGATCCCTTAGCGTGAACAGCATCACATATTTTTTTCCATGCTCTTGCTTCTTGTGCAGTTTCAATCTTTGGAGCACCATCATACCCACTAGCCCTATCGGACACAAACGTGGCCTCTGTGACTAATAAAGTACCGGGATATTGAGCTCTATCGGCATAATATTGTAACATCAAATCGGAGGGAACGTGACGACCATTTGCATTTTCGCCTTGTGCAGCTCTAAACCTTGTTGTTGGACAATAAACCACTCTGTTGGAAAGAGTGTTGCTACCCACTTTAATCGGCTTGAATAAGAGCGAGTCCTTTAATGGTGCATCTGACATGAGTGATGTTGGTGGCAGAAAAGTATTTCAATTAAGTGGCGTTCAGAGATATTTATTTGCGTCCAAAATGTACTAGCTGAGGAGAGATTAGATCTTGATCTGGAAATCTGACAATGGAAATTAATTCCAGATTCAGCCTCGGCTACTTGTTTATGCAGTAAAAAGAAGATTTATCCGGCGGCACAATACAAAAAAATCGCAATGGATTTAAATTTGTTCATCACCACTTGATCCCAACTTCGTCAGAGGTGCCTTCATGAGATTGGTCTTTCTATAAGGAAACCTTTATTCCAATACAAGGTATTGAAAGCTTAGTGAATCTCCGGTCTTTGTTGCAAAAGAGATATGTTTTGCTGGTGTGAGAATTACGGTTTTCGATTGAGAGTAACGAACCGAACAGTGGGAGGGAGAGGGGAAGGCAGGAGAATATAGCAGTCTAATAGCTCCGCTGTATATTAATATTAATCGTAGTCACAAAGCAGCTTATCAAATCGTATACAGCCAACTTCACCAAAATGATGTAGTGGGAACAAATCAATCTTTCTTCTTCTACCAAAATACACAAAGAGAGGAAGGAACATGAAAGACAAAAAGGAAAAAACGGAATTGCTGTGATTATCCGGAACTTAAATGTAACAAATCCAGCTTCCTCTCCCTCTTCTCTGGAGTTAAGTAACTAGGCTACTTTTGTAACTTAAATCGACAAAATATTGACAGGTAGGGCTTTTTTCTCTCAATGACAGTATTTGCATGTTGATTGGACTGGTGTTGGGGTCGTAACATAGTTATTTAAGCGGTCTATTTAAGCGGTCAGGTGACCTCGACAAATAATAGGAGCTTGCACCACATTGATTCATTCCAATTGTCGTATTTGATAAAATTGTTGATACGGTTGAATAAAGACATGGTATTGAATTTCTCCTTGGAAGTACCAGTTTTTCATCATCTTTGGTCGTTTGTTAGGTTTTTGGAAATTGTAACTGATTCGTTCAATATGATCGAAATAATAGATTGAATAGCACCACCACCTAATCCTTGAACGGCTCGTCCAACAATTAACATTGCCATGTTGCTGGATGCTGCGATACTAATGGTCCTCTTCCGAATATATGCGTTCCTGGCCACACTTAATTTTTGATTATAAACGCAATAGCGACTTTACTATTCAGCAATGAGAAACGACAATTGGTAAAAGTCAACCTGAAGCTAACCACCCAATTTTATCAAATACTTTTCAAAACTATTTCCAACATCGACAAATGGTGGAAACGGTAGTTTGATCCAAAGCAATCAAAAGCATGCAGTGATACAACTAAATAGTATTAAATCTAAACTAAATCCGATATCATACTGAGGGGTGGCTTTGGCTGTACCAACTCCGGCATCAGTTCCAGAGTAATAGCTCATTTTTTTTAATTTGCTTACCTCCATTTCATAATTGGAAACAACAAAAGTGGCAGCAGATATAATTCTATTGCATCCATATCATCACGTAAGTAAGCTTTATTTATTTCTGAACATACATTATCTTTTGGTCCTGATGATTGCGCTTCGATCATTCTGAGTTGTTATTCTGAATGTTCATCATTTACATAAGGAAGTTTAACTTCGACTAATTTCCCATTAATGGGCAAAATGCGAAGTTGCTGGTGTAGGATCGAGTAGTATATATGGATGGCATCTTACCATGACTTAGTGGGAGCAAAAGTGCTAAAAAAGGTGCTCAAAACTTGAATTGGACATGTTCGATGCAATTTATAAACCAAAAATATAATCTGTGGTGGCAAAAGGATAAAGAGAAGTAGCAGATCTCCAGCAATCTGCAAAGTGTCATTCATCTGCTTCATTGCACGTATTAGTATTCTGCAATGGTTTTTGGGAGCGAATTTGAAGTTCCACGTTCCACGAAAATTGTAACGCCAATCATATCCCCGTGTAACATATTGGCATTAACACATTCCTTCCTAAGTCTCCTCATATTTTGAAAATCATAAAACTTATACTTTTGAAGACTCTATATTCTATTGTACTGTATATCTATTTTCTAATTAAGCCTAGCTAATTAGTGGAGACCATAACGGCTTACAACACATCTAATTGTAGCTTTACACATTTCCCCTCCTTTTCAACTGAAACTTTGGTAAAATCTTCAACTACATAAGTAGCACCAGCTTTCAAAAGAGTTTCTTTATCAAAGGTACTTGCAATGCCCACAACAAGAAATCCACCATTCACACCACTTTTGATTCCGGTTGGAGCATCTTCAAAAACAACACCTTGAACAGATTTTAAGTCATATATTGCTTTCAATTTTTCAAAAGCGGAGAAGTATCCTTCCGGGTTTGGTTTCCCTTTAGCTACATCATGGGCAGTAATGAATACCTTGGGCTTTTCAACTTGTGAGAAAAGCTTGTTGACCCAACTATGAGCTAATGAAGGAGTTCCTGATGTAACTATTGCCCATGGAATGTTTTTCTCGTTAAGGGTTTGTAAGATCTGCGTAGATCCTTCAATGGGCTTAGCTAAATGACCGTAATTCTTGACTATGTTATTTTCCCAGGCATCAATGAATTCGGGACTATTGTCCAATTCAGGGAAGTTTTTAGCAAACGTCTCAATGGTTCTTGATCCATGGCTTGCATGAAGGAGATCGACGAGGTCCAAGGCTTTGTCTGGATAAGCTTTATTGTGCAAGCTTATTTCATGCTCCCAGGATTTTTCAACTGCTGAAGTTGAATTAACCAATGTTCCGTCCAAATCAAATAAAAGAATGTTGGTATTAATAGTCACTGCCATTGTTAAGAGTAAGGTGTGAGGTTCTATTTTGACTTTAATTTCAGTTATTATCGGTTTATATAATGATTCACTGTGGATTCTACAATTATTCAGTTCGTTAAAAATAGCAATTTAGTTGATTCGGCGGCGCGCAATTTTTCAACAAATGTCGCACAGATCTTGTACATACTCGATACAGATTAAATCTATAAACTTGATTCAAATTCAAGTCCGGGATCAAAGTGGGGGAAATCTATGAAATCTTTAACCATGAAATGCTTTACTATAACTAAATGATACAAATGCTTATCCATTTCGTTTAATTCATAATTATCTTTGTACCACTTCATATAGTCTCTCCAAATATTATGTTCGTTGTACATTTGAAATCTTGCGATTGAACATAATGCGGAATATACGTATAGTATTCTTAATGCATACCAATTGTTTTTATAATGCAAATCTCTGAATTCATCATTCAAGACAACAAGATATCCATATAGCGGAATAGGGAATTTGGAAAACAGACATCCGTAGATTGTTTTTAATAACTGAATGATACTTTCTTTGAGGGTACGTGTTTCTCCTAAGAGCGTTAAACTTATAGAAGAGTCATCAGAATACTTATATAGACCTTGAAGTAGATCAATAATAACTGGATAATCACATTGCTTCAAACCAGGCGGACTCATATGCTCCAAACCTCTATAGAACAATAGTTCACTCAATTCTGAATTTAAAACTATCTGACCGCATTCCATGATAGTATATCGTATCCCCTTTGTAACTGAAATCAAATCTGCTTCCGTTTCATTTTCTTCAAAACTGATCAACGGTATCAATCTATGAGGATGAACTCCCAAAAAAGCAAAGATTAATATACTGGAAACCGTCAATTCTTTTGCAACACGAGGGTCTTGAAAGCTATTCTCCGTTGCAATCATTTGCCTTTTCCTTTCGCAAACTTTTAAGAAATAATTAGTGGTTTTAACAAACAAGTTATTGTCCTTGGAATTCTCATTAAAGCTATACAATGATTTACCGTCAAATGGAAAGTCATCTAAATCCAACGCTCTCAGCAATCCCATTGCTGCAAAGGAAAGTATACTCTGCCTGACCAAATCACTCTCTAAGAACAAATAAGGAACTTATATTTCCAAGTATTATGAATTCCATTATGAACTCCAAACGATAATAGATTTATACATTCCGAATCGAAAAATTTCAACAATTGCAATTCAAATCTGGAAATACCCAACATTTTCGTTGCTTGAGTTAGTACAAGATCTCGAGTGAGATAATCATAGGTATATGGTTTTTCGTAATTTTTTTTGAGATTCTTGTTCAATTCCCAGTTTGACAGGGCCCCACATAATTCAGATGACGGTGTTGATATTGTAGATGTGGCCTCTTATGTTAACGATGATGATGATGATGATAGTCGTAATTGGGTTTCTTGTGTTGTGACTTTTTCCTTAATATCTCGTCTTTGTGATTTCGGTATTGGATAACACATTCCCTGATTCTATGCACGCGGTATTCACAAACTGGTCGAGCCTCGTTACACTTGGATTGCAGTTAGTATTAGCCTTTTACTCCTAAAATCTCATCTGCTTGCACTTGATTACTTACTTTGATATGTAGCTTCTTGCAACATAGGCACCCATTTCTTGATCGTTTGGTTTTTTCTTTTCTTAACGTGGGCATTATTTTGGAGTATTAAATGAAATATGAGTTAATCCAGCACTCATTGTTGCGAGTATCTATTTTTTGATAATACTGCATTACAGCTTTATTCCGAACACATTGATAACTCCATAGTAACTCCGATGAAAATAAATAAATATGCAAAACATATCAAATTGTAACTATTACTTTGGAAAATGCCATTGTAGTTGATAAATCGTAATAACGGACCATTTCTGTTGGTTCGAGGAAAACCAAATGTTTGAAAGTTAGTAAGCAAAGCGATTTGTTTTTTTTTCAGAGGTCCATTCTATGAAGCAATAATAGATCAGTACTTAAAACCATTGTATATTCAATCTATATATATAGTCTGTATTATCTAAAGCTCTAAGCAATTGACTTACCAATTACTTTTCTTTCTTCTTCTTCATTGTACTCCTTGTTTTCGCCATGTTTATTCCATGTATTATATCCAAAATTGTCGTTATTATAAAAAGTAGGTCTATCATACTTAGTCAAAGCAATTCCTTCTCTCAATTTATATACTAAATCAGGGTTACTTAAAAAGTAACGGGAAAATCCAATTAATGTGCGATCATCAGCTAAATCTTTCAACATTTCTTTAAAGTCAGGGGCATCGTAAGTATAATTACCAGCTTTAATAAACACGCCTTTCCAGTATTTCGAAGCAAAGGCATTCGAACCCACTTGATCTTCAATCGCGACATCGTAACTGGCCTGGACTCTGGGCTCAACTAAAGAAATATAAGCTAATTGATTGCCTTTATCTGCTCTCTTTTGCAATTCTTGCAAGATGTACGTATGAAGTTCAGTTCCTTCAGGTGTAACACCTTGAAACGCAGCCCACGGCGATAATCTTACTGCCAATCTTTGAGCGCCAATAATCGGGATCAATTTATCTATTATTTGTAATAATAAACGAGCACGATTTTCAATACTGCCTCCATATTTATCTTTACGTTTATTCGAAGCTTCATTCAAGAATTGATCCAACAAATATCCATGAGCACTGTGGATTTCAACATAATCAAACCCGGCTTTTAATGCATTGCGTGCTGCTTGTGGGTATTGATTTTCAACAATATCGTTGATTTCTTCCAACGTCAATTCCCTCAATTCATTTCCTGATTCTTTAGCCAATTGTTCCGACTCCTTAGAAAAATAAACCGGCGAAGGTGCAATAAATGGTAAACCTTTCTTCTTTAAGTTTGCCGGATTGGCAACTCTACCCAAATACCATAATTGGATAGAACTAAAGCTTCCAGCACTATGAATGGCTTCATTGATCTTTTTCCAGCCACTGACTTGCTGCTCATTGAAAATCCCCGGTACATGAGGTTCTAACCCACCTTGCGGAGAAGAATAGGTGGCTTCAGTGATAATCAAAGTACCGGGAGATTGTGCTCTATCTTTATAATACTGCAATTGCAAATCACTTGGAACATTGTCCTCGGTAGCTCTAAAACGAGTTGAAGGTGCAAATGCAATTCTTTGACTAAGAATATTTGATCCTACTTTGATAGGTTGAAACAATTTTGATTGCCCTAATGGAGAAACACGAGTCGTATTGGTGACTGTCATTGAGGAAGATGTTTGGTTTTAATCAAATGCAAAACTCACATCGGTGGAAATCATCGGTACTTTCAGGTATTTATATTGTACAGAATTCTGCCAGAATGATTTGTAAGCAAACCAATTATTGAGGATTTAGCCTGCACATTTTGAAATCTCGTAAAATGATCAGAAATTCCGATATTGAGTATAGGTCAAGAAAGAGTGGCGACTAATAACCGATAAACATTTTACATGAGCAAGACAAGCAATAGCAAGGATCGATGGAGAAAGGTGTACTTTAATGTCAAGAACTAAGTAAATACTGTATATGAAATTATAAAAACCTCTGTATTAGAATCACCTTATTAAACAGTACAAGATTTTCGGGCGAAACAGCAACTGATAACACTCCGAGGTTCACTAAACTGCAAGATATTTGTCAGGTAAGAAAAGCTTATACAACCAAGTAGTCAGCAATCAAATGGACGATCTATATACTTCTGGAACAAACTGAACGGGATATTCGAGTTTGTAATGTAGAGAGATTACCCTTGAATTTTGACCCTGTGTGAATGTCACATTTATCAGTTATACTGAACTTAAAGCACAGTTACTTTGTTTAATCATCGATGGATGTAGTCTTCGAAAGCCTTGATCAACCAACTTGTTACAACTTTCTTGATGCACATTTCCAAGTAAGCTTAAATTGATTAACTCACAACAAAAGAGTAGTGTATTATTTATATCGTTAATCGCTACGTCAATCATTATTTCAGATCTTGGAGCCAACATGGAGAATCCTTCCATCGAAAGTGGTAAGAAAGTAGCTATCTTGGTTTTTATTATTTTTTATTATCATTATACCAATCTACAATTCAAATTCACTAAAAAACCCTAAATAAAACCTATAACCCGGAAACCAGTAAATGCAATCATATCATGCAGTGATCCATGAATAAATGTCCGTGCGAGTAAGCACAATAAGGATGATAATAAAATGTTAGGAGAACTAGATAGGAGTAACCATCGTAAAAGTTAAAAATTAGATGCTTTGTGCTAAATTAACTGTTTTAAATTATGAATTAAAGTTTTCCAATTGTCATTCTCGATAATTTCGTTATTTAATAAATCTTGAAACTTTTCTGCATCTTTTTGAGATAATTTATCAGTTGATAATGTCAATGTGGATTCTATCTTGCGATAGTAATCCTCTATAATTGTATAATTACCACTCTTGCGTTCAAAATTCTCCTCTGCTGTGTTGTTGTTACTTAAATCGTCAATCATTAGGTTATACTCGTATAATCCATCGATAATTCTATCCAATATGTCATGGACTTGTTCGCTTAGGTGGTTATTTATTAAATAATCAAATTGAAGCTTGACGGATTTGAGGTTGTGTGTCGTTACTTCATCGACATTGACTCTGTCAATCAAGCAATTAAACATGGTGACAATTGACGTTAAATCTAGAGAATAGTGATATAATTTATGTAAATGATCAATGATCTCGTCATGATGGGTATGAGGTATATTTGGATTCAAAATTAGATCGGAACAAAAACTATCGAATTCTTGGTTCATAAATTGTTGAGTGATTTGAGTCAAACTATTTGCATAAAATAATTGATTTGAAAAATAGGATGATAGTATAACTGATGGTGATTCATTTGTTGTAAGGGCTGGCAATAAAGATTTGACTTCACTTATTAAACTGGCTGTTTCTACTGCCGCGCCTGATAACGATGCGTGTCGGTGTAGTTGATGGGGAGTATTTTGAGACTGTTGAGATTGTTTCTCAGCAGTCAAATCAGGACTCAATATTGAGTAAACATCAGACATTATACTTTCAGTTTCATCCAACTCTTCTTCTTCTTTTTCATTGTCATATAATTGGCCTTGTACAGATTTGAAATTTTCTAACGCAAACGGGGTTGATCTTGGAGTCGGGGTGAGTGTGCTCGCCACAATTGGTTGAAAAATGGGTTTTGAAGGTTGTGTAGATATTGGCACTGGTTGCGTTGAGTATTCGGTTGCACCATCCATAATTGTAGTGGGGCACTCCTTGTCGTGAATAAGAATGATGACGAAGGCGTGTGGTATTAATTGTAGTGGAAGTGACTATAGCCTTACGTTACAATGACAAAAAATGTAGTAACAAATGAGTATAAGATTAAGCACTTGCAATTAAGAATAGATTACAATTATCATGATTACAAGAATTAAAAGAAGGACATAGAATTGATTATATATAGCAATATAGTATATAGTGTCATTGCGAAAATTTTTCTGGAGATGAATCAATAAACACCAAGGTTTATTTAGTTCCTTAGTTTAGTGCAGTCAGTTTATTCATTATCCCGCCTTACCATAACAATTAATCGAGAACCTAATGCTTTAGCATTTTCACATTTTGCATTGTTACGTTTTCACGTTTTTACGATTCTAGTTTTTTGTTTCTTCCTTTCGAGTGAAGAAAAAGAAAAAAAAACCACTTTGAGCACCTTGGCTCTTTCGACAGGAGCCTCCACACATTAAATGCAAAAAACATCTGCAGGAGTAACACCACATAGTACTAATACTAATTAACTATATACTTTATACTTCCACCCCACCCCATCCAATCACTCACACACTTTCTCCCCCACTGTCTTTCCATTCTAGATTTCATCTCCTTCTTCATTCCAGTTGTTTAAACCCAGAACTGTAGTGGATCTTGAGTCTATGTATAACCTTGTGGACACATAGTATTTCAGACTTCTACTTTGATTGTCGTCTTCAAATCATCTTGCAGTTTGTTTCATTTTACCTTCTGTTGTGACTTGAAATTGTAAATCATGTAAAGATTTGTTTTGGCTTGCTTAATTCTGAGTTTAATATTGCTAAATGTAATTGCTATTTCATACTTTATACTCTCGGTAAAGGACAAGAAACAAAGAGAAGGGTAGGATAATCGGGTTATTGAAACCTAATTAGAATAAGAGAAGAAATTCATTGTACATACATGAATTAATCTTTAAGAATACTCACTCTTTATTGGTACATATAGCCGGAAAAATCAAGGATCAAGAGTTTTTTTTGTCGTACTTTTCTTTAAGAGTTTATGCTTTTTCAGTTTTGCGATTACAACAAAGGCAACAAAGGCAAAAAAATGGTGTAGCTCCATGACTGCCCAGCCTCTTTTTTATATGAAAAGAGTTAGCTGGAATCAATCCAAAATCAGCGCAACTGTAAGTAAGCTAGTACATCTAAGCTCGTCAAATTGGATAATTGGGACACACAGACATACACAATTGGAGTCGGATACCCCACATTTTCAACAAACTCAAAAATAGAGAATGAATGAAACTGAATTGTTTTTAGTTGCTGAATGTTAGGGCTGAATACTGGCTTCAGGTAAAACACTATACTTAATGATTACATCTAGATACATTTCAATAGCACAGCTTCCTTTTTGATTCTTTGCTACTTATTTTTGCGTAATCTTACAGAGTCGCTATGACATGTCAGAAAGAGCAAAGAGTGTCTTCAACATCTTACTCCCCCTTCTCGATCATTCAGAGCTCAATTTGACCTATGCTGGTACATCACTCTTTTTTTTTCATTAATGTCATTATTTTATTTGGAGGTCCCGATCATAGTAAATTAATATAGTAGAATAGTTTGTTCATTCTTTTTCGTTATTGTTACATGCAACCAAAATACACACCGCGTTTCAATCATAAGCAATTACGAAACACAATTGAGACGAGGACATCAATAACGGTCATTTGTTCCACGCACATCCAGTAATTGAAAAAAAAGTGCATTATGGTACATGAGTTCTATTTGCTACTATTTCGGGGCCTAGATTAGGCATCTGTTTATGTCATAAAATTATATACATACTTGAACTATAATTCATCTTTTTTGATCTTTGATTTCTTTACATCTGATCCACCAGGTACAATTATCTTATATTCAATGAACAAATCGCCAAATCTTTCTTCTTCGTCATGTTCAGTCACAATTGGCATACCTTTGCCTTTCAAGACTTCTACTTCTCCATCTAATATACTAACGCCCTTTTGTCTGGTCAATATAATTTCACCCTCACCATCGTCATCACCGAAAAACTTAATTCGCCTTTCCCATCCCCCATTCACCGATTCATTCAAAGATATAGCTTCCGTACGATATAAATTATTATTGATACGTCTATAACCCCAACTTTTACTAAGCTCTTCTCTCAAATACACAATTAAATCACCAGGTACCCAATTTGGATTTCTATCACCTTCACCTTCTAATACATGTGGTGAATCCCTTGGTTGTCCAGGCTTGACGTAAATCTCATAATGCCTTGGGCCACGGACAACACCGTGACCACCACATTGTTTACACGGATGGCTAATGACTTTTCCCGCACCACCGCACTTATCACAAGTCATTCTCATCTGCTGCACCATTCCCGGCGCAATTTGGTGTGTTATAGTGACTTGTCCCAGACCATGACATTTATCGCACGTCGCCCTTTGTTTATCTTGACTACCAGTGCCGTCACATTTATCACAATCATTCATCATCTCAAGGTCGAATTCGACCACTTTTCCCAAGTAGAAATCCTTCAATGGCAAGTTCAAGTTCACTTGCGCCGAATCGCCTTTTCTCACGCCTTGTTGTTGATGATGCCCCCCGAAAAATTGGCCAAAAATGTCTCCGAAATCAAACTGCATTTGTGGTTGTCCATTCGGATCGCCAAACTTGTCGTAGTTGGACCTTTTTTCCTTGTTACTCAACACCTCATACGCCTCGCCGATCTCGATGAACTTGTCGTGCGCCTTCTCGTTGCCTGGGTTCTTGTCTGGGTGGTACTTCAATGTCAATTGACGGTATGCAGACTTGATTTCTTTATCACTGGCTCCCTTTTCAACGCCAAGAATCTGGTAAAAGTCCTTCTTGCAAACAACAAGTGATACAAGATATAGTAAGATTGTGGTTAGTATGAATGGTACGTGCATCGGATATGTGAGTTTTGGGCTCGGATATGCTGTAGATATTGTGAATGGGTGATCTCGATTGATGTTAAACGTGAAAAAAAATAAAGATAAAAAAAGATCCACGTCAACAAAAAAAAGACAGAACTTATAGAGTTTGGTTTATCATTCTTTTTGGTACTCGACACGCCTGGATGCAATGCATCGAATTGCTGCAAAATTAAGAAATCTGAAACAACTTCTGACCTCCGTTACTAAGTAGAACCTTAACCAGATTTCTTTTGACTCGGTGCAATGTCTCTGTCATTAAGTACATAGACCTTTTGTAAAATGAATCCTTTCGTCGCAAAGTCCCTGCTCTCCAGATCCCTTTGGATATTAGTTGATCAGCACTTTGTTCGCTGGGTGAAATATATTCACAAAATTGTCAATTCAAGCTCTAATTCATTAATACTTTCTGATTTAAATTTGACGAGTATGACCGTATACCCCATTTGCAAAATATGTTAGCAAGCCGTAAGCATTACGCCAGTGGGTTGTACAGACGGATAAATAAAATCTAATTATCCGATCCACAAAACCCAACTTCGCCATTTTCGAATACTTGAACTAATTCTCAATTCAAGTCACTATTACGCAACCATGGAATAAGCACCGGTATCCATACGGTACGCAGGGATTAGAAAATTACGTTGGGCGCGTTGGCGGGAATATGCCTTCGAACACCGCAAGAAGGCTTTGTTCTTCCCACAAACCAAGTCCTCGATATTTCCAAGTACCAAATTACTGTCAGTTCCGGCTACGATATCGAACGCAGCAAAGGCATTATTTGCTAGCATCCTGGTAAAACATTTGGGAAGTATCCTGCACCGCGCGGGAACCATGATGTGTTTCGAGGATTCGACGTTTTCCTAGATATCAGGTCCGGGAATCAAGCAGCAAACTCATAATCACCACCACCGCCGCTTCCACTTGCTCCACTAATGTGACTGCGAAGTGGAAACGGTTTGAAATAGACACGGGCACCATTGGGAATGAGATAAGTATAGTCTCTTGCGAGTTCAACTTCACGAACTCTTGGGTGCATGGCGGTTTCTTGAGTAGCGGAGCTGGACGTGGCCACAGCTGCTCCTACCTCTTCACCGGCTTGAAGTACCTTGAAAACACAAACAAGGGTGTTGCTTCTCGAGTGAAAGGTCCGTGGTTTGGTCTTGGCATGGATACCGAAACGCCAAAGGGACCGAGACTTGACGGTCATCAACGCAAGTTATGGATTGTTCTTCCAGTCCGACGACACATCTCCCATCCAGTCAATGGGTATCATCAATTGCATATACAATGCTGGGATGGTCGTTTCGTCTGCTTCGAGCTGGAACGGATCTTTGGGAGGCGGACTGTTCAAGAACGGAGAATTTGTTGGGATAATTTGTTCAATGCTGAATTTAAGGCTCATACCATAACTGACCTAGACAAAACTGAAAAAGTAACCAATTTTGCATTCATAATACCGTTGGAATTGACGATTGTTGTTATCAATATATTTGAAGAGAGAAGCCAGGTAAAGTAGACTACAAGATATTGGAGTTGTGGAAATTGAAACTAAAAATGTGGTAGAACAATTCTCAAAATTGAAATATATTAACTTATACACCAATTTTTCTTCTCATCTTTCAAGTGCAATAGGTGATGAAACTACATCTTTAGTTTGAACATTACTCATCGAGAATAAAATCCGCGATGGAGGTGGATAAGTCGAATAATTTCCATAATAGTTCATGCTTTATTGCTATAATTGTTGTGGCTGCTGCTGCTGTTGATTCTGAAGCTTGATAATCTCGTCATGAGATGTTTGAGCTAGCAATCCCAACGTAATTGAATTTGATCGCTTATTAGCATACCGATTAAAGTCTTGATATGAGTGAGAATAATTTGTGAGATTTGAAGGTTGCTGCTGTTGCTGCGTTGAAATATTAAAATTCAATGATTGAGATTGTGATAGACCTGTATTTGTAACTTTATTCTCATCTTCTTTAAATTTCAAATCTTGTATCGTTAAATACTCATTGATGAACTTGCTTAAATTTAGCTTCAAAATTAATAAATTGTTGTTGAAATGTACATTAAGACTGTTGTTTTTTTTTATAAAGTTCATCCAAATTTCAAATATATAATCAAATTTCATTTTCAATATCCAAAACCATTTTTGATTAAATTGTAATTCTTCAACATTATTATCATTGGTTTCAATCTTTAGCTTCCTCAATAAACAAGATTTATTCTCTAATAGTACATATATCAACGTTTGTAAAATATAATTATCTTCGAATGATAAAATGTCATCACACCAAACCATTATTAATAATTTAATCATAACAATATACCATTCAATTATAAAGAGATTCATATTTATCAACTCTAAAAAATTGAACTTTTCCATGTTGATCAAATCGAGATTCAAATAATTAGCAAAAAATATGATGGGAAATGACACAATTGATAAGTTATTATTTACATGTAAGCTATTTGTCCTGAAATCAAAAAACGACCTTAGAGTCATTTCCAAATTTGTAGTATTGTTCGGATCATTAATTGTATTTAATAAAATTTCATTCAATGCAAAAGTTGTATTAGCTTCCCTTAATGTTAAATTTAATAATTCCCAATTATAATAATTTGACGGGACAAACAAATAGTTGTTAATTAATTCATGAAATTTCAATGGACTGTTGATAATGATATTTTTTCTGAATAGTTCAAACAATTTCATAGAAGAAGTTGATGTCGATAGTGATGATGATACCGATGTTTCTGTGCTTCGTAGACTAGTGGAACGAAAGAAATTTATTGATTTATTAATCAAAATTACTGCATTATGCAAGGAATTTTTAGAATCATAAATACTAAATTCTTTATTTAAATCACCGTTATTACATTTCTTCAATTCATTTGATAAGGTAGTTATAATTATCATTTTTAAAGTGTCTTCATCAACATCTATATTTACAAATGATTTAGAAAATTTTTGCATCAACGATAACAACGTTTCTCGATCCTTGACAACTTTGTTCAAGAAAAACTCATAAATCTTTGGAGGTTCGCTCTTGATGTACGTTGATAAAATTATATAAATTCCCCAAAATAAATTGATATTTCCATCAATCAAATTCTCATTTGAATTATTCAAATCTTTGAGGTTTGACACTATTATAAAGCTGATATCGTTCAAATAATTCAATATAACCGCATTATTTATGTATATATCACCTTCTTCCAAACTATCATCTTTATTAATATTATAGGATTCCAAATTATAGTTCAAATAAATAAATGATAACAAGAATAAATTGTTTAGAATTTCAATTTGATCCATTAAATTATTATTGTTGTTGTATTGAGGAATCAATTTTTTGATTAGCAAATTCCATGATTTTTTGAAAAACTGGATAGATTTTATGGTATTCTTGTCTAGTATATAGCCTAAAGAAATAATGGAATATATGACGCCGATTTTGAAATTGTTAGGTGGCTGTAAAGGTGTTGCAACTTGTCCGTTGGCACTATTGTTGATGTAATATGAATTCAAATAATAGATTAGATCTTTTACGATCTTATCAAATATAGTAAAATGGTTTGAATGATAAAGTATATTCATATATCCAATAAGGAAGAAGTCATTTATGGCACTATCCTGATTAGATGAATCAAAACGAATCAAAATCATTTCCAACTTCTTGGTAATTGATAGTAGATGAACTAAGTCATGATTCGAACCATCTTTGGATTGAGATGATGATGAAGAACGACGTTCCAAATCTTCAGATTTCTTTCTTTTCTTGGGTATATGGTTGTCGTTATTTATGCTACTCGCAGGAGTCATTGCAACAGTCGTTGGAACTGAATCCATACTTGATTGATCAAATGAGTAAGGTATTCTTTGGTGCATAATGGGTGAAGTATCAAGTAGTTGTAAAGATTGCAGTGGTGATTTATTATCTTGAATTTCCGATACATTCAAAGCCATCGAAGTTGAACTATTCAGCGACTTACTTGACGGTAGAGTATTCAGGTTCAATTGATTATTATGCACTGTGCGACAATGACGTTGTAGTAGATCTCTTCTAACAAACGAGGACGTACAATGTAGGCAATGGAAAGGCTTCTCATTGGTGTGTGAACGTTCGTGACGTTGTTTGTGTTCTGACCTTGTAAAAGCTCTTGCGCAAAAAGCACATATATATTTTTTCTGAGGAGCCATGGATGATTGATTCAATGGAAGACAATGATGAAATAAAAATGCGACGAAATGAAATGAAATGAAATGAAATGAAATGAAATGAAATGAAATGAAAATGGTAATTAATAACACAATTGGAAACTCAGAGTAGATAGATGAATGAAATATATATACAATGGAATTGATGTATTGATTATTATGTGATGTGGTATTACTGATTAGTAGAATTGATGGATAGAATGGAGATAAATTAAAGGTTGACTATCTCTATCAAGAACATATGATCCAATAAAAATGCAATAACAATCCAATGACGATGTATTAATAAACCAATGATGATTGAACGATGATCTAATGATGTTAGGACACGATGATGATCGAATAATGCTGATCCAGTGATACTCTATCGAAACTGATGGTTGTAAACAAGAAGAAAAAAATGATGACAGACAAGATAAAACTAGATTGGTTGTAAAAATATTTCTGCAGTCATTTTCAAAATATATATAGTGAAATGGTAGTAGATTAGTTGGTAGAAGTAGAAGAAGATTAGCTGTATCCAGGGCCAACAGTCAGGTTGGGGTTGTGATACCTGCAGTGATATTTTTTAGTTGTTTTTCTCCACTTGCTACTTTTGGCAAAACAAATTTAGGGAGATCAGAGAAACTCAAGTATCGGTACTGTATATTGTCCCAAGGTAATTTTAGATTCTTTATGGTCTTTCGGTCTGTTGGTCTTTTAGTCATTCAGCCTACCAGTGTTTTGGCTTTGGTTTTGGCTAGTTTTAGTTTTGTCTTTGGCTTTAAATTTAGTTATGGCTTTGGTATTAGGTTTAGTTTCAGTTTTAACCTTCATACTTCTATATGCATGCATATATGTATGTACATATACGTGTGGGGTGAAAACAAAGGGGCAATTTGATGGGAGGGGTGGTTAAAAAGTTAATCTGTCACTTCTGTTACCACTATCACCATCACGAATAAACTGCTTTACCACCACCACAACGAGAGTTAATATTGGTTTTGCATTTTTCAACTATCATCATATCTTGTTTAATTTACCATACGGAAAAAACTATGCTACGAAAAATTTTGGAGCAGTTGCTTTAGTATCTTCCACTCGAAATAAATGTGCGTGTCAAAGGGACAACGTGCTCGACACCACAATCACCATGTAAACCCCACCATTGCCGTCGTAATCTACAGTATCTTGCTTGATGGTCTGCATCTGTATCTGCAAATCTTTCTTTTTTCTTACGTAAAATACGTCAGACTGTACATAGCGACGCCCACAGTTTCATTATACGTTGCTCTTCATCGCCTTCTTTGTCCATTTCCTTTGTTGTCATCAAACACACATCTATTTATTCATTTGGAATAATCTTTCACCGGGTGCAACGATGGAATCAATCAAGTGATTAGTCGTATGTCGCACGGGCTCGAAGAAAATAAGTAGAGAAATAGAGAGTGTGCGATAAGTCTCAGAGTTTTACTCACGGCGGCTATCAGCTATATCAATTGTCTTAAATATACTTTGAATCACGGGCCTCGCCTACCCTTTGTTCGATGTTTGTTTGAACTATACGTGATGTGTGTTGTTGAGGCTCCAAAATCTTTTTGCAGGGTGCAACTATTTTTCCATGCATGTACTGTGCATCGCAACTTAATCAATCACGTTGACTCATTTATTGCCCGCCCATTACTCAGTGGGATATTAACAATATACTATTAAAGAATAAGAAGTAACCATAGTATCAGAAACAGGGAAAATATCAAAGCGATCATTGTAGCCCATATTCGGCTTTTTTTAAAAAAAAAAGTTTGAACCTTGTCTATTACTCTATGCTCTTCTGCGGTGAGAGGCAAAAAGAAAAAAAAAAGAAAGATTAACAACACTAAATCTTGCCTCCTTACTACCCCCCTCCAGGAAGATCTCGTACTACTTTGACATCTTTGTACTTGCTACAAAATAGCTTTCCAACAGTACTAATATTGCATCTATTAGATTTACTTTACAAACCTTCACACCTGTCGAAAGTAATCACCTCTCTCAGTCATAGCTATGGACTGGTAAGCTTGCCAAACAAGATAGGGATCGAATCAGCTTTTTTAGTCCGGGTTTGTACCGCATATAAATTTTGTCGCTTTCGCATCCGATTCTTGTCAGTAGACATTCTTTTCTCCTCCCCGTACTCTCTTTCCCTAGACAAATACTATTAGGAAAAAGGAAATGAGTGGTGCTGGATGAAGCCAGAGATTCGAAGCTAAATTAGAGCAAATTTTTCGTTCAATCTCTTTTTTTAGAAAAGTGGCTGCAGTGTATGAGCATGACATGAAATTGTTGACATGAAGAAAAAACATCCTATAGAAGTTCATCATTCACCTATTGATCTAAACCTAAAAGCTATAATCTAGCAACCTTGCCTCCGTTATTCTTCGTTCGACAAATGGAATTTGCGGTTACGAGACTTGATTTCTCGCTATATTCATCTGAACACTTTTGCGCATTTAATTGTGCCCTTCAATTACGAACTGACTTTGACAAAAATCTATGCCCTTTTTTCTTGTTTTCTCCACTTCACGGACTTTATGTTGCTAACACTGGTAAAGATAACTTGAAGAAGAAATTATGCCCACTACTGCAGCATTCTCGTCACTTGAATTGAGAACACTTGTTGTGCAGTAACAATCAAGCCACACTCGTGCATTATCAATAAAGCTAAATCGTGCTTTCGCCTGTCCGTCACTTTGAACCTTCATGTTTCATTGATCATTTTCACATCGAGCCCCCTATACTTTTTGAATCAATTCCAATTTCTTATCACCCTTGAATTTCCTATACTCTTGTTCCCTCAATACCAACAACACACAACAAATAACCAACATATCATCACTAATTTCGTTGTCACCCTGGAAGTCAAAGATCTTGATCATCCCATGTTTAACAAAACTGCTCTTCCCTTGCTTGATCCTGACGTCTCCCTGGTCGATGAAACTAGCCAATGGTAAATTAATCAACGGTCTTTCCTCAGTGATTAGTCGGTTTATGCTCGAGCGGTCCTGGCCATTAATCGCCTTCGATAACCTGTTGTTTATCTTGAGCTTCCTGTCCACAATTTCATTCTCATGTGTGAGCAAATTGTCTGAGCCGTGTTTCATGACGTAGAGCTTGAATAACCCACTCGTGCCCAACGCCGACGTTGTGCCCGTGATCCCGAAGATCCTGAAACTTGTCTCGCAGGACTCAAAATCAACCGTAGGCCGGTGACTATTGTTGTTAATTAGGTATAGTGTGCGCCCCAACGCTGGGAACGTCAAGATATAGTAGGTAATGTGATTGGAATGGATCTTGAATTCGACTCTGCAAAACTCTTGTTTCTCGCCATTTACAAACTTCTGGATCGTCAAGAAGGGACTGTTCAACCTGAATAGGTTGAGCTTCGATGAGGGCCGTGTTAGGATCGGGGACTCGTTGTCGGACAAAGATTTCCAGTCACGGTACAAATCGACACCCGTGTGGAGATAGTGCAGCACAATCGGGATTTCTCGAACGGTGGTGAATTCGTTGACGTGGTGACCCATGATCTTGACCTGGGGATTGATTAGCGTCTCTTGAGACACAAGAGATACCAAGTCGGATCTGTCATCCTGGTGTTGGTCATCTTCTAGTAGGGTTGATAACGTTTCTTGGCTCCTTGTTCGAGGAAGCATTGATGGATTCGGACCAAACTATAAATTTCTCGTTTTACTTTTTCAGTTAGTTTGTGCGTGTCGCTTTTATCGCGACATCAATTAACCACGATAACGGCTTTTTGTATGGTTTATAGGAACGCACAAACGATTGAATAGATTACGTGACTAGGACGATAGAACTAAAGCATAGTTATACTTTTTATTGTTGCATCCGCTTCTCTTGCAAGGAATCATGAATAGGATACGGTAAATGTAAATCATAATAGACCCTAGACCAAGATGAAATCACGAGAGGTTTATCAACAAGATAAGCCTTTCTACTGGGACTGATCCGTTACCGAATTTGAAGATACGCACTTCTTACGTAAAAGTTGGGAATTTGACTCGGTAAGTTGAAAAAATGCTTAGTTCGATTTCCTCGGGCCATTGTTAGTCGGTGTTTCCTAGAACACGGATGCACCGAAAAAAACACATTGTGAAAGTTGCGATTATTTGTTCGTTTACAAATGTTGCTACATTGTATCATATAAAAAAGTATTCGTTTGTATAGCTATATTCACGCCAGAAAACGTTAGAATTACCGTATGCGAAAGTTTTAGAAATCTTAAACTCTAACTCGTGCCATTCAGGGTTCATTGTTCTTATCTATTAACGACAGGGAAACCTTGGCCTTTCCAACAGCTGATCATATTTCACTAATGGTTAGTAATTGAAACTCATATTGCCTCCGCAGCTTCCTTCATATTTCATTCCCCTTATGCCCTTAGACACGTAGTAATGTTATTAAATGCCTCCACTTTGGCCACCTTGAATGATTAAGAAAAACAGCAAGCACACAAAGATATAACTTGCATATATAGTATAATGCTGTTGTCGGGATACGCCGCTATCATGTCACGCAGAGAATCAATGTCCCTTATTTTGATAATTATGTGTCGATTATCAATCCGGTGCTCGTTTAATTCCACTGGATCGGCTAGTTGCAAAAAGCCATGAAAAGAAAAAAAATAGAAAAAATAGAAGAATAGCAAAATACAAAATAGGATAAGAACAAGAACAAGAAGTCAGCATAAAGAATCTAGCTCCTGAATGATGATGTAATACTAACTCATGGCATCAAGTAATAGCCTTTTTTTCCACTCGCTCCTTCGTCCGAGGGATTTAATGCTTGCCAGACGAGAATAAAGTATAGTTATAGCGAACCAAGAAATTCGAGAATTTGCATAGCACCACTATAGCAAAAAAGGAAACTGTATAGGGAGGGAGTAAGTGTGAGAATAATCAAAGGAAAGGCTTGAAATGAGGTGTTCAGCAACCAATTAAAACTGGTTTAAATTTCTTGAAACGTGAAACTGACCTAGTGGATTTGACGTGATGCCAATGAACACGACTTTTGCAAAGCAATGCGAAGCAGCTCGACCGAGCTTTTCTCATTGGTACGCAACAAGAGTAAGCAACAATAATAATGTGAATTAACGCTTTCTGCATCAGCAACAATCATGCATGCACGCATGCCTTTATTAATTTATGGATGATAAACAAACAGAGAGAATGAAATTGTAGTAGATTGGTCAATATAATCTACTTTTACTCTACCTTAGAATCGCCCATCTTCATCCTACACTCTACTACAACTATCAAATTTTAGGCTTTAAGTTTATGTATTAATTTATTAGAGAGATTAATAAAAAAATAAACAGTTGGGATAAAAAAAACAGAAAAGATACAAGATGACAATAGTAGAAAACCCATTGAACCTTTAGCATAAAAGCACCATCTCTTATAGCCAATGTAGTAAAATTAGTATATCTGAACGTATAATTGAATGATTCCCCAATCATTCAATTACACCATATAAAAAATCTCAAACATCAGGCAAAACTAAAAGCAGCTTTCAGCCAATAACAAAAGCATAATCAATAGATAATCTCACTATAAGCCCAATTGTCAAAAACACAACAGTAGTAGTAATAATGATGGTAATGGTCTCAAATCTTCTTAATTGGTACAAGTTAAACATAGATATTAAAAGTCCCCGGTTTTAATAATTCAATGTTCACATAAAATTCAATAATATATTTGATGAGCAAAATTAATAGCAAATAATAAACAGTGTTTGAAATAAAAGCGAGCAAACACAAATGAAAAGAAATCCCCATTTCTTCATTTGGCATGTAATAAAAAGTCGACGATAAGATTGTGGGCATATGGAAATAACCCCTTGAACTCCCCCCCATCTTAATTGATAATAGTATTTCAAAAAGTGAAAAAAATTATATGGCAGAAAATATATATGTAGATTTCATGGATGAAATGAAACAGAAAATAAACAAATCCACCAAGTTCAAGTAAACAATATGGAAATAAGCACTCAATAATTTAAATCAATAGACAAATCAAAAAATCAAACAAACAAAAAGAAATCGTATTATAGGCCGTGGGTATAAACCAGTAAAGGACCAAAGTCCCCTACACTTCTTAAAATCTCTGTTGAGCTTTTCTAGCCTTCATCTTTTTGTGAATGAAAACAGCACAAATGGCGCAGAAAGCAGCGAATAATAAACAAAAGACTAAAATAACACCAGCTGGAAACATTATTGGATATTTATTTAGTTAATTGACTAAAAAAAGTAGAACGAGAAGAAGGAGAAGCAGAAGAAGAAGGAGAAAGGGAAGAGAATGAAAAGGAAGAAATTTATTCCAAAATTTTGTTGGACAATCTTTATTCAATATATAGAAATAATATTGACAGTAGTAGCAGCGGCATTGCAGGAGAATAAACAAACAAATGGATGGATGCTTGGGTCTGTCTATTAGGGAAAAAAGGTCGTGCACATGTACAGATCCTTCACTGAAGTTTGAGGTAATTAAAATAAGCGGCTTTATATTATCATTGGAATATTACTATGTATGTTTGGATGTTTCATGTGCGTGGTTTTTCGTTTCTGATAATTTTTTGTTTTTCTTAATTTTTATTTATTTTTTTTTTTTCCTCTTTGGACTCTTCTTGTTTCACTCGCTCATGGTATTATATCAACAAATATCACTACGCTGGTGCCACTGCTTCTGTTATCATTTCATAACCACAAGTTTAATTGAATTCATTTTGATTCAAGATACAAGAGATATCACGTAATTGCTAAATTCCAATTGATTCAAACAGTTTCAATTATCTCAGTGTCGTACAAATGCGTCCTCAACTGTGATTGCGCACTAACTCTTTTTTTTTAACCGCTTCTATGGTCTTGTGTCAAACCATGCCACAGAATAGCTTGCTGTATGTATACATGTGTATATCCGCGATACTTCAATCTCAGTATTTTACTTGCAATGCCATTTTCTGAGATGCGGGCCAATAAGGCCAATAGTGATCAAAAAATTCAAAATTACATTGCACTCAGGTTCCGTACAAACGCACTCGCACCGGGCGGTGGTGTACCCGGTGCCCTCACGATCCGCACCATCAAACCACCCCCAAAACAGAACTCTAAGTGCATCTAGTATTGACAGATTTACTGCATCTGCCAAACAGTCTTGTTTATATTTTGGATCTAAACAGTATTAATTGAGTGACTAACGTAATTGAGTGACTAACGAACTGCAAGTTCGTCCTATTATGCTTATTTTATTTGGTAGTCATTTTCTTTTTTGCACCCTGTTTCGCTGCTTCATGACTGGTTGTTCGCTGTTCTGTTTACCTCTTCCCTCATTTCCGAACAAAATAATAGAACGCATGAACTCTGGAAAAAATAAAAAAAAACAAAACCAAACGAAGCGAGAAAAAAGAGAAAGAAAACCGTTTGGTTTCCACCCTCTAGCCAACTTCGGAAAGATTATTCTTCCGAACACTAACAATACAAAGAGGATATTCAGTTCCTTGCTCTCAGGCATGCTGGACTACTGGTTCATAGCTGTTGCTTCGATTTCTCAAAGATTGGGAAGCTCTCCCAAAAGCACCTGCTTTCGATATTCGCCACATCAAACCTACGAAACTTCTTGAGAGCATCGGAGTGGATCGGTATACCATCGGCATTAAAATTTGTGAGACATAAATATGTATGTTTTGTTTTAGCACCTGACACTTGCGAGACGACATTTCAACAAGCTTTTCTTTGTTTGTAATTATTTATTTATTTGTTTGTTTGTTTATTTGTTTGTTTATATTTTGTATATTTTGTGCCCAACCAACCGACTTGCCACAAAAATGGTGTAACTACGTAATGTACCTGGATTCATTTTGCAACTGTCGGACCGAGTACAGGACTATTCGTCTACCTTGTGTATAAATATGTTTCTTGATATTCATAATCGCTGAGTCACTGTGAAGACGTTCATTCAAGTGGTCTCGCGACTACTTTTCATCTTCATTCTTTCATACCGCTTTCAATTGCGATATGCAAATGCGAGTGCGAATGCGAATACAGTATTGAACCCGATTGAATAGAGAACTCGAGATCTTGATTTTTAAAGATTTCTGAAAAAGCACCTCCCTAGAGCTTTGAGGATAATAGGTTGAACCAGTGGCATCCCGACAATGAGCAACTGCTTCAATATAAAAGGTCGAAGTTTTTATCACTTTCAGGACCTCCAAGCTACACTACGGGGTTCTTGAATGAACTTCTCAGATTTTATGATAATCCCAATTTAAAAACATAATTCTTTTGATTGGCCCCACTTTTAATACAAATTCTGATTACTTTAATCTACGATATAATCCTCTAGCACCTTGATCTTTATATTTCCCATCTCTCACATTACACAACACATATATAATACAACAATCACATTGTCAAATGGATATAATAATAACAGTAATTAATAAAACAAAAAGTAACATCCCCTTCAACCACCATGCGTAATGGGGCAAAGCTTCCACAAATAAAATAACATAAACTTAATGATCGAACTTTATTCAATCAATTATAAAATAGTAGTGAGAAGCTCACTCGCTCTCTATGAAGATGAAAATAGGTTAATAACATTCATTCATCTGCGGCAGAATCTTAGACAGTGGGATAAGCTTTCGTGGGAAGACTGGGGAATATCAGTTGAAAAATTTATGGAGAGTGCTCCGGGACAACATATAAAAAGCAAAAATAAGTACAATCGAATGAAAGAAAAAAAAAACTAAGCACAATTTAAACTCGTTGGATCAACTCTCGAAATGGTTTATGGTATAATTTTTCTCCATTTCTTTCCTCAACTGGTAGATGACTCAGTTGGCCAGCTTCTTCATGTCGTCGTCGTCGTCGTCGTTGCATATCATTATACAGTCGCAGTAGCCACGGTAGCGGCGCTGGCGACGAAAATTCAAATGTTGCTGGTGGGAGTTGATTTGATGCAAGTTGAGAATCAGAAATAACCATTAATTTTTCTGCTTCTATGTTCGATTGTGATTTTGATGATGCCTTTTGATCCTTTATTTGTCGTTGCTCCTGTTGTTCATTGTTAAAATCACAATCTAAATTCTTCTTACTAGCTGACGCTGAAGCTCTCATGTACTTAGGTCTTTCTCCTGAATATCCAGATTTGAATTCAGTGCTCGTTCTAGAAACCAGCTTACTAGTCGGTTTTTTCTTGCATGAACTTGATTTGGTAGCTGTGTTTATTTTATCACCAAAAATTTTTGCCATTGACCTACTGGCAGCTCCCTTAGATAAGCTAGGTTTCGCATTAAATGAATCTTTAGTGTCCGACAATTTCAAGTCACTCGTGGTAAGCGACCTCTTAGCAGAATATGACCTGGTCAGCATTATCCTAGCTGTAGTTTCAGCTTCTCTTAAATCGTCTTTATTCAACCGTAGCTTCATTGAACTACAGTGCTTACTTGTATCCGTTCCAACAACTTTATACTCATCAGCAACGCTTGCTGCCATTGGCTTAGTGGAAGATATTTTTGTCGCACTGGTCATTTTGGCTACCGACGCCTTCCTAGGTTCAGAATCTTTAGAGGAACTCTGTTCCTGCGGTGTCTTGTTTGCACTTGGTTTCTTTCCAGTGAAATCCTCTATGATCTTGGGGCTAGATGTATTCGTTGCCAGTAATTCTTCAGAGCTTTCAACTTTATACTTAGCTTCTTCTTCATTCTTCTTATACTTTTCATTGGCCCTCTCTAAACAATTATCTTTGCCTTCCAAATCAAAATCAATAACTGGCTTCTTCTTGATAGCTTTCTTGGTTCTTGTACTATTCGTTGCTAACGCCTTCTTTCCATCCATCTCTAATACTTCCTTTGCTAGTTCCTCTTGCTCATCTGAAGCGAACCTCGTCAATCCTGCTACTTTGGCAAATTTCCTCAAATTCAACTTCCATTCATCTTTATTTCTTGAAGTTTGTAATTTGATTCTTTCAATCTTAGCTTTGACTGATAAGTCTTTATCTAAATTGTTAATTACTGGCTCTCTTGGCACATACTTTGTCGTTCTTAAAGTCAATGGTTTCGAGTTGCAATTTAAAATCTCTCCTTGATCGGTCTTTTCCAATAATTCAAGGATATTCAAACATTCTCCAGCAGGAATTGGTTCAGGATGTGAAGGTGTGACGCAATCCATATTGACTTCCTTACGTAATACATGATCGATGTCAACTTCAGAAAAGAATGCACATGATTGCGGAACTTCTTTAATACCCAATTGTTCACAAAACATAGCTCTCGTCCAAACATTACTAATTTGTAATAATAAGGCAGCTTTATATTTGTCGGTTTCTTTGACAAGATATCTTAATTCATCATGAACAGTGATTGCTAACCTTGCATTAATTCCATATTTTTCAATTAAATATTCCATAGAAACAATCAATAAATGTAAATAATCAACTCCTGAACTTTGAATTGTCCAATTCACTCTTGAAGTCATATATGTATTTTTATTCAAGTGCTTGGCATTTAATGCATCAGTAATACTAGCTCCCAACACTGGTGTTTTTGGTTCTTTCTGTTGCGCAATTGACTCTAAAGCATTAAACATGATTGATTCACTACCTCCATAATACAACTTTGAAGGAAGAAACTTTGATGCCATTACTTTACCTTTAGTACTAGTATATAATTTTTTAGCTGTCACTTCAGCTTCTTGATCGCTTATATTGCTATTAAATTGTTTCAAAAGTGTAGTTGCAAATTTGACACCAGCACCATAAATTCTTCCATAGTTGAAAACTTTTGCATCATTACGTGAAATTCCTAATATGCTTGCGGTTTTGGAATGTAAATCTGTCTTTTGGGATTTTTCACCTTCTAAAGTCATCCAACCCAATGCAGTACCTCCATGTATTTCAAACATTGAATCACCCATCAATGAAGCGATCCATAATTCTTCTGAATCCACATCTGCTCCAATGAAACAATAACCCGGGGGGGGTTCAATAATGGACTTTAATTCTGATCCAATTCGATTCTTTTTCGCATTTGAAGCAGTAAGCCAGGTGTTTTCAGTGGCACGTCTTGTGACTGTTCCCATCGTAGCCAAATTTGGTAGAATTATCCCCATATCTTTGTGTAACTTGCTTTCCTTTTTGGTATCAAAGAATTGGTTTTTACCTTCTTCATGAAAAACAACAAATTGATCCATAATTCTATTCCTGTTTCCTAACCAATACGAAGCTTCCCCATTAAGTTTTAAAATTTTTTCGGTGTTTTCATATTCTGAGCTTAAGGTTCCATCTTCAAAATATCGCACGTACAGTTTGGAAAGAATTGTTGTAGCTCTCTTTGCTGTGCCTTCTGGATGAGGTACCTTAAATAAAACATATGATTTACCTTTTGCCATTAATAAGTCCATACTTATCTTACTATCCTCTTCAGACAATTTCGGCTGAACATATTTTCTCTCTACAAGCTTGTCAATAATTGTAGTATCATAGGGTACTTTAAAACACCATCCTTGAGAATCTGTCCAAAAAACTGGAAATCCTTCCCATTTTAATCGAAGCAAAAGTGGAGTTATTCTTGTCTTTAATGTTAGAGTCATTTCTCTGGTACTTGATGTTTTAACAGATTTAAATAATTCTCTATACCATTCTGGATATCCAGTCATATAAGCTGATGATTTATATGGAGTACCATCTTTTTTCAATCTTCCCATTTTCAACGTCCAATCTAATTGATTTAACCATGGGTCATTTTCATACTCTGGTTTCAAAGAAGGATCTTTCTTTTCTATATATTCGACTAATTCCTTTGCTCTGGCTTTTAAAGTCTCTACAATTTCATTTCTATTTTTCTCATAACAAGATTCAGCAGCTTCAATATACTTCGTCCAATTTGTAGTAGTTGGTAAAACTGACGTACCTAAATGTCTTAAAGCTGCAAATGAAACTGGATGCGGTATTCTTTTAAGAAAGGAAGGAAATAACTTTCTAGTAACAGCATAAGTTGCTTCAACATCTTTGGCACAATAATTCATCAATTTATTAAAATTCTTGACAGGCACTTCAGGGTCTTTTTTAGCAAAAAAATCACGATCAGCTTTATTTAAGTCAATATCACAATGAAATTTAGCAACATTAAATAAAGAATTTGGTGTTCCCATAAGTAACCATGGATCTTCTTCAACTTCTCCCTTTATAAATTGATTAATTTCATCAAGTTCTTCAGCAGCTAATTCCTCCATCACCAAATCATTTTCTTTATTCTCGTCATATTCCTCTGACATCTTTCTGTATTTGTTATATCTCTGCCATTTAAGTCGTTGTCTTGAACATATTCCACTTGTAGCTACATGGAGTGTCATGCCGTCAAGGTAAAAGGCTTTTGATTGCTTGATATTATATTCTTCCAATATTCGAGCCCGATCAAAACCTACATTATAGCCTACTATCAATTTGTGAGTTTTGGCAGTGTTCATCGGTATTAGATGATTCCAATCTAAGTTTTCTTTTTTGCCCTTAGATATGTCTATCAACACTGGAGATACCCAGCCATACCAAGCTTCAGTTGAAGCACATGTAGCCATTACTGGATATTTACTAATTTTATATTGCACTTCAACGTCGAAAACAAGTGCATCTTCTAAAGGATACGGCACTTTCTCTGGAACACCATTCTGGGGATACCTCGTCCAACCTGGTTGAAGTAGCCAAGTATCATCTTCAGGTATAGGAGGTATAGATTTATTATCCAGTAGTAAATCTTTTGCCTTTGCCATGTAAATTTCTGAAGATTTTTGTCCTATTTTATAAAAATGTTCATCTAACGTTTTCCCAACTAAATCTGGGAAATGATTTATATTTATTGGATCTGAAATATGAGTCTTTTTCCCGAGTAAATCATTTTCTTTAAGATGGAATTTTGATATTTCTAGTAATTCTGGATGTTTCGGCGTTAGATAATCATTTGGTGATGTCGTTGGAAAAACCTTTTTGTGCAAATCATTAGACAAGTACTGTATGCCCAATTGATTGACTCTTGGGGATTCTTTAGATTCATTATTTGGGTGTTGTTGTTGCTGCTGCTGCTGTAGTAGTGGTTGCTGTTGTCGTTGTTGCAGTTGTACTAATTGTCTCCTTTGTAGAGTGGTTGTAAAAAATCGATGAGTTGATCTCTTGACACTTCGTACTAGCAATCGTTTATATGACATTGCGTATATCTATGTGTATATGAATTATATAAGTCGATAATTGTCTTCTATACTAATATCTTCATCTGCTCTTTATCTATGTAATTCGATTGTATAATTGATGCTAAGTAATATAGAGCTAGTAATCGTGATAAGTAAATTGCGTGAAAGCTCCCATCTGTCTGTTGTTTTGTTTGCTTGTTTTTTTGTGTGTTTGTAGTCCCTTTCTCGTACTTTTTTCTATTGATATGATATGATTCGATGTTAATGCAATGCCGTGCTGCAAACTGTAATGCTACTTACTCCAAGAGGACAGTTGTGGGGAAATGAATGGATGAAGAGGAATTGAATATATGATTTGAAGAGATTTGTATAGAGCGTGAATATTATTTGCTTTATTTGCTAAGTAATAATAGTGATTACTGATGATAATAATAATTTTTAGAATGTGTTGCAAAAGCCTGAGGCGATTGAAGCCATTGCTGTAGCCACTTGTTCCTTACTACCAGTCGTACCAAACTACCATGACCAATACTGAATACTAGTGCTAATACCAATATTATGACTATTATTACACTTATGCACTGCTACAAACTGAATCACTACTGATTACTCTCTTGCTGTCTCTCTCTTGCTCTCTCTCTCTGACTGTATAATATCTTGACATCTGCAATAAATCATCACAATAATCAAAATAAAAAGAGTAAACAAACATTTACCCTAAACTAGTAACTATTGATAGTAGCAATAATTGAGAGTGTTTGATGATTGATGTTAATGGTGTAAACTAAAGAAATGTTTTCAACTACATCTAATCGGGCAAGGAAAAAAAAAGATTCCACGTGAGAAGGAAAGAACAAATTGTGGCATTTCCTCCACTGGTTAGGGAACTATGATTTCACCCATTGCTTACAAACCTCGTTGGTCTTGAGCTAAATCGCAACTTTGTCATTTAATCACATGCGTTGAATAATTTGTCGAAACAGTAATCAGAGTGTAACTCTTATCTTTGTTGTGTGCTCCAACTAATAATGTAAAAAAGTCAAATATCTCTGGTTATGGCTTTAGCCAATGAAAAAAAAATGCTTCCTTCGAGGTGGCTCAGTTGAAGTTAACAATCATATCACTAAATCTAATCTTTGTTAATCTAGTATTTCTTTCTTGCTTTCTTTAACAGAAATTACAGTATAGGTATTTGCACAGGTCAAATACTCTTCGAAACACCAGAATTGCATCATTCCATCAACATTAATGCGTGTAAAAAATGTGTGGTCAGAGACCAGAAAAAAAAATGTTGGGAAAAAAGCTTTGTAATCAGCAGCGTTCAAATCTTTGCACCCCTTATTGCTGAATGTTACAGGGCTAAATTACTGTGGCTCTTATTTAGACCAAGTTGTGTATTGATGTGGCCAGGGGCTACATGTGCTACCATTTCTGTTTAAGGTGTTCTATGTGCACAGACGACAGAGTCTGCTAAGTCGTCTTTATATGAGCATATAGAGTATTAGAGTATTATGGTGTGTTTTCTAGAAGAGTTTCAATTTTACTCAATTGTTTATTGTTTAACTTTTAGGAGGAAATCAACTGGTTGGATTGGCCATTGATTAGTGTTGTCTGCTCGATTGTATGAGAATGTAAGGTACATAATGTGAGAGGAATAAAGTGCCTTTACAGGTAGGGTTTCTTCTATCGTTGACAGAAAGTTTTGATTCACGGCCACTTGAAAGAGTAAATCTAGAAAGTAATCTATCCAGGTGCCAGGGCATTCGCTTTACATTCGACTTCATGACATATAATCAACTCATATTGATTATTTTCGACAGTAAAGCTATATTGAGAAAATGCTTGAAAACGAATTGTTGTAGAACACTATACCATGCTGCGTATTGCTTCAAACCTGATTTTGTCCAAAAGTTATCTTACGAGAATATGTGTTACAAAATAATTAAAGATCTTTATACAACAACAGATGTTTTAACGTACAATCAACTCAAGACCATTATTAGTTTATGTCAGGCGCTTCATTTTATTACATTGTAAAGTGTGTTTAAATCGATAATTTGCTGCTGAGTCTCTCAAGGACTTCATAACCACGATCACTTCTAGGATTGATGCTCCATTGATTAGAATCACAAAAGCGTCAACAGCTACATTTCCTTCACGGACAATCATATTATATCACCCCATATTCAAACTATACTATCTTGCTTCCACCACTCGGTAAGCTTCATTTGAATTCTGTTGTGAAGTTTATCTAAATTAAGAATTTTGAGTAGTACTAGACCACTCACTGGTGAATTTACATTCACATTAGCATACGATTATAGTGTACAAGTTTGGCAAAGATGTAACTGCTCAGTGTAAACCAAATAAAGGCGATAAAGAATAAGGCAATTGTTGAACGGCGGAACCGTATTTCACGCTATCCGATAACGGACTGTTTCTCGCAAATCAACTGGAAGCGCAAGCAGACGGCTTATATGCGGAGGACCTATAACACAAAGATTTACAAGGATCTATCAGGCATAGGTGGCTTAAACTTAAAGTACAATAAAGCATAGGAGTCGCTTATTCTTCCAGCATTTCTATTTGCTTTCCTCACTCTCCAAAACAAACAATGCAAAAAGCGATTTATCTATATTGATCAATTCAAACACAATGTTGGATTTTTTGTCCCAAGGAGAAACATTATGCTTTTCACTCCAAAGATTATGTTTCTAGTTTTCAATTGAGCTTATATTGCATTCTATTGGTCTCGGCAAAGTTAAGCTTTGAGTAGAATTCTTGTCTACTTACCGTAAAAGCAGAAGATTCTCAACAGCGACAAAAAGCGCTTAGATATGCAGAGATTGCGTGAAAAAAGTGGTGAAGAAAAGATTCACCAAGCTTCAAGTAGAATCAGGCTTTTCTAGAACTATGCACTCATAGCAGACAGATCCGAGAATTGCTGCCGTCGTTTCACCAATGTAACAAAAAGAGGCTAATATCTAGGTATTTTACTTTGGCCTTGGCACTCCGAAACCAATTTTTCCATTATTCGAGAGTCTAAGAACAATAACTCTTTCCTCGAATAGATGCTGGTGTGAAAAATAATTATCAGCTTCAAAACAGCTCTATTTTCTTTCACATCTGCTCCAATAAGTTGAACAGAGAAGCTGAATTCTGGGAGGGAAATGATTTTATTAGTGCGTGTTACCCTTTAATGCGTTTTCTTCATATCAATTGGTACTTTCATGGAATGACTCAAGAACCGAAAGAAATATTAAGAAATCTCTTTAGTAATTCTGTGGAAAACCTCCTCAGCAATGCAAAGCTAGAATCAGGAGAGGGGTAATTTACACCAGGGAATACCTGATACAAGATAATAGTTTTCCAAAATTATCAATGGTATTTTTCTACGCACCACCAGGCAATCTGATGCCTCTCAAGAATTAAACTCGTCACATATAGAAACCATATTCGTTGATGGTTTTCAAGTTGCTTTTGTACTTACTTCTATTGGTACTAGCACATCTTTTTGATTGTTTCTTTAAGTGATTTTGCAGCCTGTTCGAAAGCTTATAGAAAATTGAGATTTGCTCCTCATCAAACCCCGAGCTACTACACTTCGTGCCACTCATTGAGTGTTGAAATACGGAACTTGAAAGTTCAGGGCTTGTATAAATATCAGAATTACTCCATTGGAACATACTAGTTTTACCAATGTTAATAACCAACAATTATGTTTTATTCAAAAAGCTTTTACATAATTATATGGTTGTTTTCAGCCACTATTCTTGGATTAGACATTACGTCCCCTAGAATTGATAGAGGATTCATGAAGGTGACTGACAGAAAAATTAGGATTCATCCGCAAGCTTATTGGTCTATCATTGATAATACCCTAACTGCTTTTGTAAATAGCCTTACTGTTGATAAAGATGCAGCTTTGTATATTACAAGCACGTCTACATTAATTGCATTAGGTATTGAATTCAGGGGGCATACTAGTGACTTCATAAACGATGGCCTTGTTTCTTTTAATTCACTTGCATCATTGACGTCTTCTAATTATGCTATTCATGGACGGGGATTTCAAAATTCTGGTGAGATGTATCTTGCTGCTTCAGGAAAACTCCGCAGTACCGTAACTTTGGGTGCTAGGAATTGGAATAATACGGGTTTAATAGTTTTCTATCAAAATGAAAGAAATACGGGGAACGCTTATTTGGGTGAAAGCAAGCATTTCATTAGAAATGATGGTACCATTTGTTTTGCCCGTCAAGTGTACGAACAATCAACAAGTATCACTGGTGGAGGTTGCATTGTTGCAGATGACGACTCTACAATATATGTTCCAAGTTCTAATTTGCCTATTGACACAACACACAATTTCTACTTAGCAGATTCCAAATCTACAATCATTGCACAAGCTTTATCTTTACCTCAAACGTTCAATGTTTATGGCTTTGGTCAAGTTGGTGGAGTTTCAAATAAAATTGGTTTGACTGTGACTTTATCTGCTTTGCCAGGTCAGTCGCGTGTTTCTTATAACAACGAGACTGGTGTTCTTACCCTACGTGCTTTGTCACTAGCACAAAACTTTAAAATTGGGCCTGGCTATGAAGAGAGTAGATTCGAGATTGTTACTGATACAGGAGGTGGTATAATAGGTTTACCATGGAATGCCGTTAAATACAATGGTGACATACCTAACCCCGGTCCTCCACCTCATTGTATGCCTTGTAAAAAGCCACCAACTTCTATTCCAGGTACTGAAGCAGAAACTTATACTACTACCTATACTACTACTGGTACTGATGGGTCTACTCAAACTACTAGTGGAGTTGTTATAGTTACGACAGATTCCTCTGCATCATGGTACACAACTACCAGCACATACACGGATGAGCCAACTGAGACCCCAACTATCGAACCTACATCGGTCGATTCTACTACTCAAACTCAATACCCAACTACATGGACTACAACTAATACAGATGGGTCGGTTTCAACTGAATCTGGTATTGTATCTCAATCCGGTACTTCGTTGACTACGCTTACCACTTTCGAACCTACATCGGTCGATTCTACTACTCAAACTGAATACCCAACTACATGGACTACAACTAAACCAGATGGGTCGGTTGCAACTGAATCTGGTATTGTATCTCAATCCGGTACTTCGTTGACTACGCTTACCACTTTCGAACCTACATCGGTCGATTCTACTACTCAAACTGAATACCCAACTACATGGACTACAACTAAACCAGATGGGTCGGTTGCAACTGAATCTGGTATTGTATCTCAATCCGGTACTTCGTTGACTACGCTTACTACTTTCGAACCTACATCGGTCGATTCTACCGCCCAAACTGAATACCCAACTACATGGACTACAACTAAACCAGATGGGTCGGTTGAAACTGGATCTGGTATTGTATCTCAATCCGGTGCAGTATTGGCTACTCTTGGCACTTACGATCCTTCATCCGTGGATCCTACAATCCAAACAGACTACGCAACTACTGGGATTACAACCAATTCCGATGGATCAGTTGAAACTGGTTCTGATATTGTATCTCAACCCGTACCTCGTTGACTACTCGAACCTCTCACAAATCTTCGTCGGTCTCCGCAGAATATATGGTCATCCAAATCCCAAATATTGCTACAGCTGAAGGATCTGGTTCAATTGCTTCAGCTGTAGGTTTTGGTTATATTGTTTGCAATACCTTCAGTTATTGTTCGGAGAACAAAGAGCTCTTTCTTTGGACGATGGTTCTAGGCTATATTGGCTAGTTTATTTTTGAAATTTGTATTACTGCTTCTTTTTTTAATTTCTTATTTATTTTGGGCCCTTGTTTCGGTTTATATCGGTTGGTTCTTATAGTATTTTGAGGTTTTTAATAGTTTGATACTTATTTACATGCATTGCAATATTAGCTATATATTGGAAGAACTCAGAACATTGTTATACTTTTTAAAAAATCCGTTGGCTTAGTTGTAAAATATTTCGTTCATATTTTTCTGAAATCGTTGGCTATCTTGTTAAAGAGAGTCTCTCTAAAGTGTTCCGTCTCTAAAGTGTTCCGGCACTTTTTTTTAAATAAAAACAGTCGCTGGTTGATCATTTATGCTATATCAATGTCGTTATCTTCACGTATTCTATCAAGCACGTTGTTACTAACAAATTAATTCTGGGAAACGCTATCTTGTACCGTATTCTGGGTAAATGCAACAGACGACTAAGGCACAAAATACATGCGTAGCTAATTGCTAACCATTGCAATATACCACTTTCCTATGATGTTGAAGTAAAGAGAACGGTCTAACTATTGGAAATGTAGCACATTCTCTAGCATACCAGTTCCTTGTATATAAATAGGACAATGCTGTCTTGTTCTGTAGTATTTTATTTCTTTCACATTGCCACAATGCACATTCGTAAATGTAACCTAGAAATGAAACTTTCATGCAAGAGTAAATTGTGAACTTTGCACAGCAAGATGCGCAGGTGTAAAAAGGCAGACACGGAAATCCCGCTAGCTGCTCTTTCGTAGACCTTAATTTCGCAAATACTATATTGCTATTAACGGACGTATTTCAATAGCTCTTTATCCAAAAAAAAATATTCGTATTACGAGTGAACTTGTGTTGATGCTCTATCAACTTACATGATTGCGAACAATGCCAAACGCTTTACGTTGAAAGACGGGTATTGGATTGAGCGGAGTCTTTTGAATTCCTGTTTTGCTTGGTATTTGCTTTTAATATGTGTGATATATTGCAAGCTATCGGAAACGAACGCGACTAGGGCAAATCAAAACCAGGGACGGTCAAAGAAAAAAATCTCGCCTGAAAAACAAAGTCAAATCAAATCAGTAGGTTGTGTAACTTGAGAAATGCATGTTCCAGAGGATTATGTGTGATTAGTATAGTATAGTTTTACATGACTTTAGCAGGTGATGTTGTGACAAGAATGAAACAGAAGTTGAGATAGATTGCATCATCGTTATTTAGTAATGAATGCCACTAATAAAGTATCCGGAACTACCAAGTTGTAAATAAATTTGGCAACAAATTTGTTTCAAAAGGTTCTTTCAACTCCGTGCTCAACTCTACTAAGATAACCCTGAGCAACTTCATCAAACTTTACCACCATAGAAGGTGTATGCTCACTCACTTAATTACTCTTTTTCTCATTTACATAGAGATACTAGATTAGCTTGTAACTCTAGATGTACCAAGCTTCATAGTCTTCTTTCTTCTTTTTTCTTTCTTCTTTTTTCTTTCTTCTTCCTTCTTTCTTCTTCCTTCTTTCTTGTTCATCTTGTTAATCTTGTTCATCTTATCTCTTGAGGACGCTTGTAAAACTTGCAACTAATGTGAGAAAACAAGAGACAAGCAAACGCACCAGAACAGCAAATATTGGAAATACTCTTTTCGTGTGATTCATTTTACACGCACACAACAACAGCAATAACAACAACAACAAACAAATAAACAGACAAGCAAAGAAACAAACAAACAAAAAGTCAAAACAAATCCTCTTTCCCCCATCATTATCATTTCCTACCGGTTGTTTTATTTTTCCTTATCCCCAATTACGAACGCAATTAACAACCATTGATTATATACAATTAAGTTATATAAACGAAGAAAAACAATAATGTCTGAATTCTCAAGTTACAAGAAGGCAGATTTGCAGAATGTGCTTAAAAAGCTTTCTGTCCACACCCTTTCAAAGGATACCAAGAAGGTGTTGGTTGACAAATTAGACAGCTATGTCGCTCAACATCCCACTGAATTGGCAACTATCCAGGCCATTATAGAGGAGACTGGTGCTGGTGTCGCTGACGAAGAAGAAGTCACTGTTGTCGAAGAAGAGGCGGACGACGATGAGGAAGACGAAGAAAGAGAGGAGGAGGAGGGCGACGAGCAAGGGATACTACAAGCAAAAGAGGAGGAAGAGAGTGAAGAAGATGAAGAAGATCATGATTATCAAGCTCCGCCCCCAATGAACTTGAAAGAATGGGTCTTGGATCCAATAATTGCTCAATCGGAAACCGCTCTTGACAGGCTTTATGAATTCACTGATTCCGTGGGTATCACTTCTTTGGAAACTAGTGAAAGATTGAGGGACCAATTATCATCCACAGTCACGTTAAACTACTTGGAAACTTTGTTGGAATTTTCCATCTTTTTATACAGCTTCGCATCGATTGTTCCCTTGAATAAAAATCAAGCAATCCACCAGATCTTCCATGACAACCTCCCATTCTTATCGGAATTAACCTGGCCATCGTTGGAGCTCACTGGGTTTTTCGAATACAAAGCAATAGCTACCTTGATGACTTGGTTCAGTTCGGCTGTTTTGTTGCCTTCCATTATTTCATATTATGTCAACTTTACGTCAAGAGTGATTGAAATTGAAGACGACGAGTACTTGTTTAGAATCTATTCATTCGATCCATTTATTTTCGCAGTCGCCAAGATTTTGGTCTACTACCTCTTGGGTCAAAGTGCAGTCATCCATTTTGCAACCGGGGAATGCTGGTTAAGTGCCATAAAGAACAAATTGTTGATGAATTTGGGCTTGTACCATACCTTTGCAGCCAGTTTGGGCACCTTGCCTTATGTTCTCGGTGGGGTCAATGTTTTGATCGCCCTCTATTCTCAATTTGAAGAATATTAGGAATGGGAAATCAACAGACAATAAACAATTCTGTTTTTAATCAACCCATTTATCATTACTGTTATTACTATTATTATTATTTTGTTGTTGTTGTTGTTATCTTTTGTTGTTTTCTTGTTTTTTTTTTGTTTTAACTTCACTTCAATTGATTGTGTTATTCTGTTAAAATTATTAACCCCTCCCGCCCCATCCTGTTATCTAACTGATGTCCTTTCTTTGTTATTATTGTTAGCGATATCTGTTTGTGTGATTATCCCATTTGTTCTCTTTACTTTTCTAACCTATTATACTAATCTCTATTAAAGAAAAAAAATTACCTGTTTTAATATACATAATCATATATATAAATACGTTAAGGTTATTATAATTTTCCTTTTCTATTTCAGTACCGGCCATCTTGTCTTGATTCCCATCATTTCCAAGTCATTACTTAATTCGTCGGGTTTTGCCATTTGTGGACCGTTAAATTGTTTCATTATCTTTGCTAATAAGGCAGCCTCCGAATATTTCGCGTCGAGTACATCTCTACTACGTTCAGGCATTGGTGTACTCGAACCATTCTTTTCGCCATTTGTACCCGCCCCATAAACTCTTCTCCCCGCTCTACGCTTTGTTGGCGTTGTTGTTGAACCACTCGATGCGACTCCTGAATCACTAATGTTTGTATCTGATCCCGATGTCATCATTCTTTCATATATCGAATTCTGGAAAATTTGATGTTTCATCGATGCTTTCTTTGAATCGCTCGATGCTCCTGAATTCTTGGTTGATTTTTTTGGTAGATCGCCTGTAATAATATCAAATTCCTCGGAGGTAATTAATGGCATAAAGTCATGAACTAATACATGATTTGAAGATTTATTGGATAACATCTTTGTCAACTCTTGGTCGGTCAGGTTCAATGGTTTTAAATCATCTGCATCTTGTAAAATAGAACTTTTTATCACGTCTTTGATTTCCTGAGAATAGCTTCTATTGGAAATGCCATTGAATAATTTCTGAGATTCTTTACTTTTGATATCAAATATATCTTGCTTATTATCAATATAATCTTGAAATAAATCACGCTGATATTCAAAAAAATTCTTCAATTTTTCCAATTTATTGATCAATACAAAATTCAAATGTTTATAAACTTTATTTGAATCCTCATAGAAAATCAATGAGTTTTTTAATAATTCATATTTTTCCAATATTCTCAACTGAATTAATTCATAGTCTCGCTCAAGTTCCAATTTTTCATTAATTAATTTTAAATCGTTATCTTTAATTATGGAATCAACAAACCAAATTTTTGAATTCTGTAAATTTCTCAATTTATTCAATAAATGATATTTTTTAACTCGATATATATCATCTCGATTTCTATTTTCAAATTCTTCCATATCTTCAATTGATTTACGTAAATTCAACCGTCTTTTATGCTTATTCGAACCTGACGCATTGGTGATTTCTCTAGCATGAGTTGGAAATACTTCGGCTCTGTTTATACATCCCAAAGTCTTTATAGCTTCATGAGGGTATCCATACAAATCTTCTACTTTGACTTTTTCCGTTTGAATTACATCCTTATTTTTAACATTGCTCAAACGTTGATTAAATAGGGTATATTTCGGTGAAGTAACATTGATTTTCAGCTCTTTCTTATCATCATTATGTTGTTCATTTGCAAAAATTTCATGTTCGTAAGCATCAACGTAATCTGTAGTATCAATCTTCAGATAAAATTCTTCATTTTCATCCTCGTCCTCTTCAAATGTATCTCGTGAATAATCTCTGCTTTCATCTTCAGAAGAATCACTAATTTCCTCTCCGTTCTCAACAGCTTGTTTTTCCTTCATCTTTTCAAAATCTCGAATATTGAATCCTTCTTGATTTGCCTGTAATCTCATTTCAAATAATGAGCCGGCAGCACTTGCAATCACCATATCCACTCTAGGCAACTCCTCGTTAGCTTCAATGAATGCTCCTAGTACATCAGCGGGAGTAAGAGATGATTTATCTGCAGATAAGGGGTATGACATATAATTTGGAGGCGGAAAAGGCAAAGGTGGAGCTTCAACGTAAATACTGTCTGAGAGCGGTGATCTCATAGTTGGCGATGTTGTTGACTCATGCGGAGTTGCTGTCCTTTCTGGTTGCGGAGTAGGTGTATCTCGGTTCTTCTTGGGTTTTCTGCCTCGTCTAGCGGGTGCAGGAGGAGGAGGAGTGGAGGTGGTAGTGGTGGTGGCAGTGGTGGTAGTGGTTGTAGATTTCGTTGTCTTTCCAGCCGCTTCCTCGAATCTCTTCTTGAATGACGCCAATGAATATGGCAATGCATCACGGTTCACAATTGGCGGTGGCGGATATATAAACGGAATCATAACCCCTCCTATCTCGTCTTCACTAACATCCAGATCACCATCGTTTGGAATGGGAGGAGGTATAGGGGGCGGGAACTTGCCAAGAATGCCACTTATTTGTTTGGATAGATTTTTCTCACTTAAATCTGTCACAATATCAGTAAAGAAATCTGAAGTTAGTAAAGGAGGATGAATTATGGGAATGATATTTGGAGGAACCGAATTTAATATCGGTGCATTATTTATGGACTGTTGCGATTGTGACTGCGATTGCGACTGCGACTGTGGTTGTGACGGTTGTTGGTAATAAAAGGGTATAGGCAAACTAGAAATAATACGCGGAGAACCAGTTACATCTGCATCCTTCAATGCTCTTGGAGTAGATGATTTTGATAATTTTTGTTGTTTTGGAGAATTAAAAATTGCCGCAAGTTGTTCTCTTGTTGGTAATTCCAAAGGTCTTTTAAATGTAGGAACAGTGGAATGATCCATAATTACTTGATTAAATAAATAATATCTGATGATTGGGGGCTATATTTACCAATGATAGTGTCAACAATATATAAGCTGCTAAACAAAATGAATGTGAATGGAATGCAAATAGAATCTTTCTATACTTAATGGTGTGATATGATAATGGGATATTTGACGCTGATTGAAGATTATAGGCAAAAGTATTGATTGAGAAATTATTGTGAAAAAAAAAACAAAAAAAAAACAAAAAAACCAAAAAATGAAAAGGTTGTAAAAAAAAAAAAAAGAAAACAAGGAAAATCCTTTAGGTGCCACTTTGGTTCATTTGTGTATAGTGGCAATAATGTTGATGGTGGTGTGTTTAAAAAACAACCCCCCAGCCCTTATGTCTATCTGAAAGATGGTATGTTCGAGGGTGTATATATCTATGTTAGCAAGGGAATCACGTTACTGTGCTCCTTGTTGTTGGTGGAGTCTGCAACTTTTGATTGTTTCAAATGCTCTATCTAGAATCAGAAATGTTGATGTTTTACGATGGGACCAGTATTAAATTACCCAGATTAACTACTATCTTGGCTGCTGATCGATCTTGCTGACTTTTACAATAATTAGATGAAGATGGAATCGAATTTACTGTAATTTGAGCAGAGTTTTTATCTCTTAATACGGCTTCAAGCTAAGCTTGCAATATCTTCTACCAAGCCAAGTGAATCCGCACTTAATCGGCTCAATTTTGATAATGGTGCAAAGATTTATAACTGGGAGCAGAGTTTTCAACCAGTTATTCTCTAGCATTCTTTATTGGACAAGGAGAGAATTAAAAAGCGAATTCCAGTACAATTACAATTCCAATAAAAAAAAAGCCAAAAATCAAAAATGCTGCGAAATGGTCGTGCATATCATAACCATCAATAAACAATAACTGCAAAAAAAACTCCCCAAACAAAATATAATCTATTGTGTAGAAAACAAAACATAATATAGATAATACATATATATATGTAACATAATATATTTATCAACATAGTTCTAAACAGGAATAGAGTATAATAATTTGAAAGAGTGCAAATTATGGTGTCTCACAAACAGTTTTAGGTTGAGAAATTCCTTACGCCTATTCACAAACATAGTTGTTTCTGTTATTTTTGAAGAATTTACTTGCAAAATACTTCCAGAATTTTTTATTCTTTCAAAGTACTCACATCTGCAAACTACAGGAGAAAGCTATATCGAACTGTATCAGAATACCTTTTCCCGAACGGATATTTATTTTTAACCTGATTTTGATCTTAGCGTCAATAAAGAATACCGCCGTCCTGAGAAAACACAAGAATTTGCAGCACCTACTTTGTCATTCCCAAACAAAGAAAAACAAAGAAAAACAAAGAAAAACCTTTCGAGCAATACAACAGCGAGATCTCGCGTAAAACGAGCTGTCGGGCTCATGACACTTATTCGATGTAAGGGCTGGTGGTTCAAGTTGTTCAACCGTATACGAGAGGACGTCAGGCAAAACTTGTTCCATAAAAATATCGAATCGCCTGCATATATCTCGAGTAACACTTTTGAGCAACTTTACTTAACGCACTGTCCTCTGTACTGTACCTGATTGTAACAGTAAATGAAACATAATTACAATAAGCAGAATAAGAGATTATGCACAACGAATACTAGTTACAACAACGGGGTATTTATTCAATCGCCAGTCTGGTTCAATTGCGGATTCTGTCATTTTTATTGTTCGCCTGGAAATCAAGTCTAAACTTAATGACTGAACTCTAAAAAACGAGAGAAGAACAAAGCAAAGAAACGCTCTACACTTGCTTTCACGATAAGCATGGATATTGAGCATGCCGTAGGTGGAAATCATGGACTCCTTTGAGTGGATACTCTGCAACACAATGCAGGCATTATCTTTCCAGATATAGATGGACTACTAGCAGTTTACTATTATTCACCGAGTTTGAACAATAACAATTGTCATAATGATTGTTAAATACAACGCGTATTATCTTTGCTATCGTCTCATTAAGAAACAAATTAAGCAGCCACACATTTCAGTTTCGGTTTCAGTTAATTTTGATTGATTGATTGGTTGGTTGATTGACTGGTTGATTGATTGACTAATTGGTTGACCAATTGATTCAATGATGGTCCTTGACGTTTATCCAAAACACCCAAATGGGGTAATTCAAAACCAATCCGACAAAATGCCACAAAAACAGACAAAACGGAAAAGCCCATGAAAATATTAAACTGTAAAAATTACAAGTAAAACAGCAACTTTTTATTTCTTTTTTTGGTTTTTTTTTGGTTTTTTATATTTCTTTTTTTTTTCTTAATTTTAATTTTTTTATTTTTTTCTTGTTACAGTTTGCTCTACAGTTCATTCACCTAGACCTTTGCCTACGCCGATACACCCACACACACATATATACACTACATACACATGCTCACTCAGTCAATCAATCATTCTCCTTATAATACCTAGCTCACCTCCTATCTATATATACAGATTCTAGTACAACTCCCTTCCGACAGCTAATACGTTTATATCATATAAGGAAGGCTCTACACAACTGCTCTTCTGGATAATTACACGCCAATTTATTTATAGAAGTAGAAAACAAACTAGCATCATCATTATTATTGTTATTGGGAACAGAAGAGGAAGCAGCAGAAGAAGTAGAAAGGAAAAAAAAATCAACAAATACAACAAATAAGGCGAGACAATTGACAACAAATAACATCATTATCTTTAGCAACACATCCTTATCAATTGTAATAATACATCTATCAAACGCATTTAAGTTTCGTATCCGTCTACCTAATTGACGTTCCCACCAAGAATCATTAACTTGTTCTATCACTGACCATACCGTCACATTATTTCAGATCACATTCACTTTCTAAAACCAAGAGCCAGAAGTATATTGTCTAATCATCAAACGCAACCTGTTTAGCAACTATAGAGAACATGCCTCCAAAGAAAGGATCTTCAACTGCAGGTAAGAAACTTAAGTTTCAACCAAGACAGATGGTGTTTGCCAAAATGCCAGGATATAGACCATGGCCTGCGTTCGTAACACCTCAAAAGTATATACCTGATGATGTTATGGAAGCTAAAAAGAAGTCTACGGATTACTGTGTTATATTCATACCCGATGGGGATTTTTATTGGATGAATGACAAGAGTTTGCAGGAATTGACACCGCAAAAGTTACAGAGTGCTCTAAAAGAGGTGCCTGGTGATATCAGAAAAGCAATGAAAAATTTAAGAAAAAAGGCAAATAATAAGACTAGTTCATATAACGAAGCTATAGCGGCTGCTGATGGATTGAGTTTTGACACCTTTGTTGATATATTCACCGAGCGGAATCTAAAAGCCGAAGGAGTCGATGTGAAAGAAGAAGGAGAAGAAGAAGAAGAAGGAGAAGAGCAGGAAGAACAAGAAGTAGAGCAGGAAGAAGAAAAAAAGAAAGAGGTGGATGAAGCACTGGCAGATGAAGAAATTGAAAAAGGGGAAGAAAATGAGAATGAGGACATTGAGGAGGAAGCCGAATACGGTGACGTCGAAGAAGGCAATGAAGACGAAGAGCAAGTTCCACGATCTAAGAGACGATCACATAATGAAAGAAATGGAGATACCAAAAAACCAATAAGAAACGGGAGAAAACGAAAATTAGAAGAAGATCTGAAGAAAATTGCTGTTGCCGCAGTCAAACAAAATTCGTCCATCAAAAGGATAAAAAATGAAAGCAGTGATGAAGATGCATCAAGCACAGCAGCAGCAGCAGCATCAATCAAGTCAAATAAACAACCAGTCAATGATGAAGAAAAGCAACATCAGTTATGGCTTTGTCGAATTAAACTTCAAAGATCGTTAATACAGAGAAATCAGGCCACAACACCCAAGGATACTGCAGGATTAAAGGCACTTACGGCAGATGAACTACTGGTAGCAAGATTGATATTGTATCGTTTGCTCGATTTTCCAATAAATGCTGATTTATTAAAAAAGACCAAGTTGCACAAAGTTTTAAGATGTATAATTCGAGATCCAACTTTGTCATATCCAGATAGTTTTAAATTGCATGAAAGATGTGAGGAGGTATTGAAGAAGTGGGATCCATTCATACAACAAATCAAAGTAGAAAAACAAAATGACGCTAGCAATAACAGCAGTAATAGCGAAGCTAGCTCAAGTCATTTAAATCCTAAAAATGGAAGAAAGTTTGTAAGTAATCAAGATGATTCAGAAGTTTCGGGAATAGAGCAAAGTTTACCTGAAATTGATCAGCAACCAAAAAAAGAAGAATACCCTCACCACCACCACCACCACCATCATCATCATCATCAACAACAACAAGAGCAAGAGCAAGAGCAAGAGCAAGAGCAAGAGCAAGAACAAGAGCAAGAACAAGAACAAGAACAAGAACAAGAACAAGAACAAGGACAAGGACAAGAACAAGAACAAGAACAAGAACAAGAACAAGAACAAGAACAAGAACAAGAACAAGAACAAGAACAAGAACAAGAACAACAACAAGAACAACAACAAGAACAACAACAACAAGAACAACAACAACAACAAGACCACGAACAACAACAACAACAACAACAACAAGACCACGAACAACAACAACTACAACAACTACAACAACAACAACAAGAAGAAGACGAACAGGTAAAACTGGCATTGTCTGCTGATGTAAAACCAGAGAGTGAGATAAAATCTACAGCTGTGGAGAGCTAGCTTTGCAACCCATTTAATTTGATTAGTTGTTGACTATTGAATGTTTAATTTACCTTTTTTTTAATATTATTGTTACATAACTTATATATATTGTATTATTATAGTATTGAAATGAATCAAAACTCTCGAACCATATCCAAATCATAATCGTAATCTATGTGGCTGGAGTAAAACTACCAATTGAGAGTCGTGCAAGTGTAATGCACTATAAAAATATTACCCGGATAAATATTGTACATCCCAACATCAATATAAAGTAATCATCTAACTATGGGATTATTTATAGGTATAATCCTAATGTGTTTTTTTTTTGTGTGTGCGCCTTTTTACTTTTTCTTGTTCAACTTTTTTCAACAATCATCGCATACAGAAATTCAACAACAAAAAAAATTTTCTTTCTCTCTTTTCTCTCTTCTTTCTTCTTTCCTTCCCTCTTTCATACCATTAATACAGTTAAGATAATCCAACATGGCTGACGAAGATGTATGTTTAGAATCTTTCTTTAGCAATTGAGACAAAAGCATTTATTGAAGTGTAATTGTATGGAGGCATCAAAAGAAAAAAGCAAAACAGGAGATTGCTAGATTGGACACAGGTTTTGGAAAAAATTATTGGGGTCAATGAAATATGACGTTAAACCAAGAAAGAAAAACAACAACAAAAAATAATAGTGGCAATATCTTATTCCGACGTTATTTTGAAGGATTGCTTGGACGCAGGAGAACGTAGATTCAAGTCTCAGATGGATTTGAACTCTATGTTTTGTGAATTGAATAGTGGCGTCGTTATATTTTTTTTCAAGTGGTTAATTTTTCGATGATCCGACTGCTTTTTTTTCAAATCAATGTCTCCCCAAATTCATTCTAGTTGACTTTCGAGCAAGTAACAAGTTACTAACAATAATGCTTAGCATACCTTTGAAACCGCAGATGCCGGTGCTGCTTTAACCTACCCAATGCAATGTTCCGCTTTAAGAAAGAACGGTCACGTTGTCATCAAGAACAGACCATGTAAAATCGTTGATATGTCTACTTCTAAGACTGGGAAGCACGGTCACGCTAAAGTCCATTTGGTTGCCATTGATATCTTCACTGGTAAGAAATTGGAAGATTTGTCTCCATCCACTCACAATATGGAAGTTCCAAATGTTAGAAGACAAGAATTCCAATTATTAGATATTGATGACGGTTACTTATCTTTAATGACCCAAGATGGTGACACCAAAGATGATGTTAAAGTTCCAGATGGTGAATTAGGTGACAAATTACAAGCTGAATTCGATGAAGGCAAAGATTTGATTGTTACCATCATTTCTGCTATGGGTGAAGAAGCTGCCATTGCTTACAAAGATGCCCCAAAGAACTAAGTCGACTGATAAGAATTTACTATTATTTCTTCACTTTTGTATCTTTTGACTTGAAACTTTTCAAATGAAAATTAGTGTATATGGTTACCTTAATTGGTAATTGTGTATATAATGATATATTACATATATATTCTCATAATTTGAATTTTCCGAATATATTTTGCAAACCAGTTGCGTAATTCGTAGAGAATTTGTTCTTTCGTGGCCATGCTGTTTAGCGCAAGCCGTTTGAGCATTTGCAAAGAATTTGGCCACACAATGCGATCTGGGTGCAAATGGTGTCATAACCTTTGTATAGCCTTAGTATAAACTTCGAAACTTGTTCAAACAAAAAACACTTCTATTACTACCACTGGTGATAGAATTCTGTGCTTGAACATGAATGCAAAACGGACGCGTTGATTAATATATTCCACCATCTAGACGGCGATACTTAGACGACCGAGGTTATTATTGTAGAGGCTATTATTGTGGAGGTTATTATTGTGGAGCAAACAGTACACGGAAACGATTGAGTCGAGAATTGCTTTCATGGAACGCCCAAATAACTCGTATCTATTTCTGTTTCCTCATTCCCGCAAACGAGGATTCATGTAAGATACACGTAAGATTCACCTAGGATACAACACGTACGATATCCGCACGATTCACGTAGTATTCAGGCAAGTCCATGGTTCAAGTTTCGATTTGGATCAAACAGAAATCTATGTCCCGAAGCGCGCTGAGAGATCGTTTGAACGGAGGGTATCGAGTGCGATTTACCGATCCCGTCCGGGGAAAACGCACGTGCATGAGAGTGGGGTGCAAAAGGATCTGTGTGTGTGCCCTACTTTTGGAGGATTTTTCAGATCAATTCTCGAGTTTGGTGTTCTGGAATACGACGAAAATTGAGTTGAAAAATGGACCCAGCAGCCTGATCTGTTTGGTTGGGGGAAAGCAGGACGTGGAAAGGAAATCAGGGAAAAAAAAAACGACACGGCAGAATCATCAAGTGGTGTTCAGTAAAGTATCAGTGTTTTTGTCCGCTCCTTTCTTTGTTCTATTCTAATTTTACTTTGGGCTTAGCTCAAATGATATAAGCCTGTAACCAGGGGTGAATCACATACACAAGTAGCATAGTAGAGTTGGCTACCTATCTCATGGTTGTAAAGGAATGGTCAGAGACGAAAAGAGGAATCAAGAAAAAAAAAATAGAATTAGTTGCGTAAGAAAACTTCATTTCCCTCCGTAGTATTACAAAGCAATGTATTATATTATTTTATCGGGTATAACTAGTGTCATCATTACTTTCGTGTACCCTCTTTCTTAATCATCTTTGCATTATTATACATATTCCAGTCCATTTTCAAAATTGTTCATCACATATATTCTCAAAATTCATATTCTTTACAGGGGTTATAGTGTATTTATACGTCACTACTTAGGGACACAATCATTCATTGTATGGTGTGTGGATATTTCTTGATTCGTTAACCATTACCGAGCATGTCCACGACATTATTACAAGCTACAGCAACAACAAATTGGCCACGCCCGTACGAACTATCACAAGCACTAAATAGCCCTACAGATAACGCCGATGGTGGTGGAAATGGTGGTGGAGGTACAAGTGGTGATGGGTCAAGTTATTCGTTTGTGGGAAGTACTCCATCAACAGTTTTGTTTTTTCTAGCTTTGGCTGTTGGGGTATTCATTGCATTATTGTTCGTATTTTTCACTGTGCGGTACTTTATAAGATCAAAGTATGGATTGCATGTCACTCCCTTGAATAGAAGGAACTTCTATCCCCCGCTGCCTCTCACTACCAGCACAATCAATGAACATGCCTTTGCACATATTTTTACAACTACCGAAATCCAAGAACAGTTGGACTATATTCGCGAACATCATTACTTGAGGGGAGAAATTTTGGAGCAAAGAATGGCAGCTGATGGTAGAAGAAACAGAAGGCTGAGAAGAAGAAGAAGACGGAGAAGAGGCCGGTACAGCAAGATGAAGAAATTATCTATTGAGGAAGTCGAATTGTTGTTTCCTAAAAAGAGCTATTTTGATTGGTTGCATGGTGGTAAAGAAAGAGATGTTGAGAACAGAGAAGATCTACTATGCGAAGAAGAGGATGGTACTAATGATATAAATGCAGACAACCAGGTTACTGATGAAGGCGAATCAATTCATTCCTTATACACAGCACAAGAAACTGATCCAACCCCCGCATCCGCATCTGGAAATGATGTTGAATTGAAGCAAATAAACATTGTAACCTCTAGTGTACAAGCACAACCGATAGAACAAGATATAACTGATGAGAAGGAAAATCCAAGTAAGCATGAGCTTGAATTTGAAGATGATAGGGAAATTGAGGATAAGAATAGTTTACATTTCGATTCTGGCTCCTGTGCAATTTGCTTAGAATTGATTGAAGATGAGGACATTGTCCGTGGATTGATTTGTGGTCATGTCTTTCATGCTCTATGCTTAGATCCTTGGTTGACGAAAAGGCGTGCTTGCTGTCCTATGTGTAAACGAGATTACTTGTTCAAACGAGATTATTCTCAAGAAAATAACAATAATAATAATACCGGTCAGAATAACGATGCTGGAACTAGCGCTAGAAATGATAATAATGGTAATAATATCAACAGCTATGAAACACCAGAAGATGATGACGATGACGACGACCTAAGCATCGACCTCGAAGATCTCAGAAATGATCACGCTCTAAGAGCCATTTTGCAAGGGTTGATTCCGATATCAGAGAGAGTGAGATTGATCTTAAATGATTCGGAGTATACACACTTAAACTTGGAGGAACGAGGAAAAGAAATTGCCAAAACTAAATATGGGGGGTTCTTCAAAATAATGTGGTGGAAAATAATGGGTATTTCGAAGCAGGACTTATTTAATTGGGCTGTGTTAACCTTGGCGCAACGTTATAGAGAAGAGCATCCTATCGAAAATAACAGCGATGGTACAGCCCAGGCGAATTCGGAAAATCTAAATGAACTGGCTGAAGATTTTAATCACGAAACACAAGGGAGAGAATTGCAGGGCGGGTTCCAACAGTCAATTGGAGACTTTGATATCACGGAAACTGCAAGACGAGATGCTGCTGAAAATAGAGTTTAATTGGGCTTGATTAATACTGACTGCAAATTATGTGTATTTATTTTTTTTTTCCTTGCTAGCATTCTTGGGTTTACCCATAAATTATTCTTTTCAATTCTGCAAACCAAATAATCTAACTCATTTGGTTTTAAGTTCTTTTAATTCTTCGTATGTATAGGTTTATATATTAATAATAATCTTGGAATATCTTTCAACTGTCACATAATGATTCTATGGTGATAAACCTGGGTGTGATCCTGCATCTGAACACAGTCTGAAACCTTTTTTTTATTGTCTTTTTTTCTTGAAAATTTTTCAAACGTGCAATTATCATCTCATGTAATAAATATATACAAGGGTGTATCAATACGATTTTACAGGTCTTATATCCGCCATCCCTATCCTCATACACTTCATAACTTATATATAGGTTAACTACACTATATATAGTTATAAAGATTAGATATATTTTATTCACTCAAAGTTGTATTATCGAGAAAACCTACTTTATATCTCCATCCAATATGGCACCTAAAAAGAATATTAAAATGGACTTGGGTTCATTCTTGGCTGATGAATCATACGGAGGGAGTTCATGGGCAGACGAAGAAGTCGATTTGAACTCCATCGGTCTTTCATTGAATAAGCCAACTACCACTGCAGCTTCCACTGAGGCGTACCCAATAGGTGGAGCATTCGATCAATCTTCCTCATCATCGTTTATGAGGTCTGCTCCAAAAAGAGAAAGAAAAGAATACCCAATTCCCGATCAGCCACCATATAAAGCAGTTGTTTCTAATTTACCATGGGAAGTAACTGAAGACAATATAGTCAGACATTTTGAAGATAGAATGCAAGCTAAGGATATCATTTCCAACATTCAATTACCAAAGGACGAAGAAAGTGGCAGACTTAGAGGTTTTGCATTCCTTACCTTCACTGAAAGAAGTTTGTTAGAAGAATCCTTAAACCTATCATTATCTGAGTTTCAAGGCAGGAAGATTTTCGTTAACGTTGCTGCTCCGCCAAAGGGGGAAGAAGGTGATTGGAGAGCTGGAAGAAAAGGTCCCTTGGGAGACAGAAGAAGAGAACCAGCTGTTGACTTGGACTGGGGTGCTGCCAGAAACTCTCAGGCTGAATTACCAATAAGACAGAAACAAGCGACCAGATCAGACGGAAGTAGACCACCAAGAAAGCAAGAGCAGGAATTTGATTGGGGTGGAGCTAGATCAGCAAGCGGTGGCCTTCCACCTAGAGAAAGATCAAATAGAGGTCCAAGAAAACCAGAACGCGACTTTGACTGGGGTTCTGCTAGAAACTCACAAGCTGAATTACCAGCTAGACAAAGGTACGATAGAACCCCAAGTCATGACGAGACAAGACCACCAAGAAAACAAGAACCCGAATTAGACTGGGGCGCTGCTAGATCCACCACTGCTTCTTTACCGCCCAGAGAAAGGTCAAACAGAAATGCCTCTACTAGAAAGACATCGGAATCTGACTTTGACTGGAAGAGAGGTCAACCTTTTCAAACACGTATATCGTCTAGGTCATCCAATTTCAAGAAAGAAGACAAAAAGGAAGAAGAAAAACTTCAAACTCCACAAAAATCTCAATTTAGTGTTTTGGCTGGTCTTGAAAGTGACGATTCGGATGAAGAAGAACCAGAAGACAAACAAGAAGACGACAAGCAAGAAGAACAGCTCGGTCAATTAGAAAAAGAAACTGCAAAATTGAGTGTTGATTCTAATGATAACGATGGTTGGGAAGTTGTTGGAAAATAATTTGAGCCAAAAAAGAAAGGAAAAGTAATGTAATATAATCAATTTAAGTACTGGAATAAATTTAATTGCATTTGCATGGTTAACTGTTTTTTTAACGTAAAACATTTAAACGGGAAGAAACGTACCTGATTCTCTTTGGATTGTATAGATATAGTTAGTTATGTATAATTATTTTCTCTCTTCAGTTGTGTTCATTGTATATTAATATTTTGTATTGTCGATTCTGGTCAGTTTTCTTCTGTTCTGCTTCTGTTCTGTTCTGGTGGTAATGTGTAAATTCTGTTGATCTTAAAACTCCCCACCGCAAAAATAAATGAAAAGAAAATGACAACCCAAATCCCAACCAAAACCATCATCCCATAGGCATGTCCGATACAAGTGCCGCAGAAGGACTAGGGAAATACTACCTTATAAACACAGATAGTATGTATTCATTTGCAGTCATCCTATCGAGGACCGACGGGCCGACCGACTGACTAACGCATCTAGACGTTTACAAGCCATCGAAACCTACTCCTATGGACAACTTGCTAAAACTTTACCAGTTGGAATCAATAGCGAAATCATTAGCGAGGACTAATCCCGATGGATCAAAAGGTGTGAAATTGAGAAAGTCATATAAGAATCATATCCTGGATCTACCGGGCAAACACCAAATTCCCCAACTGAAACCAGTAGCGCCAGGGTTAATGGATCCCAATCTTTCTCAACATCCAAATATAATCAAGGAACTTAATTCGGAATTGCTAAATAAAGCATTGAAGTTTGACAAGACACCAATCAACGGTATACCTGGGTTTAATACTGCTGATTTGGCGATTAATGATCAACAAACATTGATGAGAGGTGATGAAATGTCAGAGAATGACGAAATAGGCAAAAAGAATAAACGTAAAAAGAAAATTCAAAACGGTAATGATCCAAAGAGACAGCATATATGACTGAAATTTAAGGTAATAATTAATTATTATATTATATCAATGCAATGACGGGAAGTTAAATACTTTTTAATAAATATAATCTTAAGTTTTGATTAGATTTTAGATTCTTCGGTTTCTCTCAATTCTGATATTTTAGTGAATTTAGAATATTTTTTGATAGGCTTCAATTGAACGCCTAGCTTTTCCTTTCCTCTCTTTTTAGTTACGCTCAATTTATTAGCTAGCAAACTTCCTATGTGGCTTAACAATGCCTTCGTGATTAGCTTTTCCAAGATCTTTGTCATATCCGAGAATGACAAAATTTTATTTCTAATGGAAAGTTCAGGAAGATCGATACGAAAATCATTAACATTGAGAATTCTCTTATAACCTTTATTTAGTTTGATTGTGATTTGTAAGGTAATGGCTTTCACTGTCAACGAAATTACAGAAAAGTATTTTTTCGATCTTGCAACCATTTTGTCAATTTGTTCATTGTCGGGTTCTAGATCATGGTTTGAATTTTTAGCGGAAATTCTTGTCAAACTTTTCTTCTTATACTTGGAACTTGATAAACTTTTCCCTTGTAAATGATTTTCAACCTTATTGCTTTTGTTAGCACCTTCAGTCTCAGTAATCAAACCAAACTCGTCTTCAGCTGGATCCTTTGGTATTTTGGCTTTAGCTTGTGTATTATTAGTTACATGCATAATTTTACTATTCTTGACGTCACCAAACTTTGATTGGAAAATAAAATTCAATAATTTCTCACCAGTTATCTCATCAACTTTGATATTTAACGGTAAAGCGTTAATTTGAATATTTTCAAGAATCTTGATACCACCGACAGATTTATTCATTGTCCATTCTAAATCAATTAAATTATCTATTTGATTTTTGCTAAGGTCAAAAGGTTGTATGAAATCAGGGTATCTAGCATTTTTGAGGAGATTGAAAGCTTGCATCATTCCAATTTCAATTCTATTAAAATTTGATCCACTTTCGAGCTCCTTTCTAGTAAAAACGCCTCTAGCTAAAGCTAAGTCCATAATAGGAGATCTATCATCCTCAAGAATATGCAAAATGACTTCGTCCGCTCTAATCAACCAGGATGTTTGCGGATTCTTTGAGGAGTCTTGACCAAAATCTCCAGTAAGCAATGTTTTCAACAACAAGTAAATATCACTTGCTACTTCACCGCGATCGAGATTAATCTGTAAATAATCATTCAAGTCATTATTGCTGAGATAGCCATTTCTAAAACTATAATTGTAAGTTAAAGTTCTCAATTTCATATAATTCTCTTGCAATTTAATTAATCTATTACTCATGGCTCCCAAATCTTGCAAGTCAAAGGAAAACTTCATTTTTTCAATTTTATCATGGATAACTTTACTCATTGGTTCACTGTAAAAAAGCAAACTTAAAATAATCACATACAAAGTGAAATATTGGCTTGACGTAGATGTTATTACAACAGATGGCGTATCAATTCTAAGCTTTTTAGGGGCTTCCAAATCTTGGTGGTTATCTTCATTATTAATCCTTTCAACTCGAGATGACGCATCGCTTATTTGAGATAATTTACCACCCATAATTTCAGTTTCATAATACAATATCATTACTGAAAGCCTTTCAATTAACAATTGATTCTCACCTGCCCATTTACCATTCTGAGTGATCTCTGGACCTAGCCATGGAGGCCAGTCCAGTTTGGCACCATATGGATCTTTAATAACAGTAATCATATTATCTGCACCAAGCACATCTCTTTTATTCAAAACAAATACATTTGCATCTTCAAGCAAAACTCCATATCTAACTTCTAGCACATCTTGATTAAAGGATTGATTCGAATCTAAAATTGACAATATTTTACCATTGATTCCAGGGGCTGAAATCAAAACTACCGAATCAGGGACATCTTCGCTTTGTAATTGAATTTGCGGTGCTATGATTTCAATCAAGTAATCTTCTGAAATATCCTCATCATTCTTCTTTTCTCTTAAAATATTACCAAACCCATTTAATCTTTCTTCAGAAGTTGTTTCCTTGAAGCTTGAGTGCGAGGTTCTTTTTTTATCATTCACCGACAGTTGGATTGTCTCTGATATAGTTGATAAATCATTAGCCTCAAGTGCTTCATTTGCTCTCTCCATAATCTTATCTAAGGTAGCGATTGATTCATGTGATAAATACTTACGCATAGCTGCCTTTAATTGAACGAAGTGGATGTATTTCAAGATGAGGTTTCGACAAATGAAGTTCCATTTGAGCAACATACTGAATAATGTAAATTTATTATGATAATGCTCGGCTTTTTCTAGAGATGCCATGGTTAATCGGCGACGATATGGTACTCTCCTTTCTTTTTCGATATTCTCAATTTCAATTCTGAGTTCTTTTATCCTCTGGTCTAGCTCCGATGCTGAAGAGCCTTTTGCTTTGAGATATTCGACTTGCTCATTCAACTTTTTCAATCTGTCATTCAAAACATCAATATTTATTTTAAATGGTTTTGACTCGTTTAATTTACAATCGTGGATATCTTCACCACCAAATTCGTCTTCCTCTGGATCTGTATTTGCATGAGTATCTCTTTCATAAGAAAACCTCTGAGAATACATTAACGGATGAATACTAACCGTTCTAGAACAATACTTTATTGCAGGCAAGAAAGCTTCTTCGTAATCTTGAAGGTCGAACCAACTTTTGTCATCATCAAAAATGTAGTAGGAAGATTTGCTATCATCATAATTGTGTTTGTTCTGAGAATACAAATTTTGATTAAATGAAGCATGAATAACCCGCAAGTCAATGCCAGTTAAAATCACTTCTCCTAAATCAAATTTCATCTTCAAAACCTTTGTATTTTTAGATAATTTCTTATGATAAATTGTTTGCAATTCTTTTCTTTGATGTAAATCAACTAAAAACTCATCAACTTTAGCTCTTAAACCAACGCACTCGATTCTATCATCCTCAATATCGACAATTTCATCACGATAAGCATGGGATATAAACAATGATTTCAAAAAAAATGAAAATTTGTTAGTGAATAAATGTTGAGAAAATTTAACCGATTGTTTAGCTTCACCAAATAATGGACCTCTCTTAACTGGTAGCATCATATTACTTGCAAATAGTTTCCACCAAGCAAAAAATTGACTAAACGTACCCGGACTCAAATGAATGGTATTATAACTTGATTCACTATCTGCACTCAAAGAAATTGCCATGTGCACGTATTCACTTCTGAATCCAGCATAAGAATCATGATCTTCTTTGCAAAACTCAGGATTACACAACTGTACATCATAATGAGGCTTGAAAGATTCAATCCGATGACCATTTTCACCTTTTCGTTGAAGTAAAAAGCCAACTTTGAATTTGACACCACTGCTTAAGTTGATAACATTCTTGGCAAATACATTTTTAGCAACATCAAAATCAACTTTGGTGTTGGAATCCTGCAAGTAATAACCAAAACAAGAACTGATGAATTGGGGAGAATTGGGTAAGTAAACAAAGTCCTTACTATTTCTGGTCCATGCTAATAATCCGCCTGCCAAATAGTTCGGAATATACCATGATGCTTTATCTGCAGTTATGTCAAAAAAATTTCTGGAGTTATCATCTTTATTAATATCCCAAATTACATTTGTCTTGAAAGACAAAACAAATCCAGTTGCAGTATTGAATAGCTCGTATGGATCTCTAGAACCTTTGAATCCAATTTCCAAACTTTTTCTCGTGTTTATTGTACAGTGACCATGTAAGATATATCTCATTTTGTCCCAAAAACTTAATTTTTTTGAAGGATCAACTGGAGGTTTGGAAAATTGATCAAAATTAAGCATAAATTGCTGAATAGCAAAATTGTATGATGTACCCCAAACGATTCTTGTTGGATAATCGGAATCAAAATCGCAGGTCAAGTCAGTATACATTTTGACACTTGATAAAGATTTTTCAATAATCAACGAGTCAAATTTGTTTAATGCATCACCATGAGGGGGAACTAATGACACATTCAACCTTCTAATGTGTTTCAAAGCAGTCATATATTCTTCAGTAATTATCAAATGACCATAAAGAATAAGACTCGACTTGGTCATGTTCTTATTTCTGGGTGCATGTAGTATTGGCAATGGATAATCACGTAAATGCATTCTTAATTCGCCTAACTTAAGATTCAAATATGCGGGTATCATCAAAGAGTACTTTGTATCTTTTGGAACCCCTTGACCCATTTGGTGTATAAAATCAGCAATTTTGTTCATGCCGAATTTTGGCCTAGAAATGGCCAAGTCAAAACTCTCCATATATACACTCAATAATGGTGCATGATAAGGATACGCAATAACATCTTTATTAAAGCTTGAATCAAAGTGAGCTTCGCTTCCAAAAAGAAATGTCTTATTATCGGCCAGTTCTTGCCTCAATTTCATTTGATATGTTTTCACTTTTCTTATCCATGATTCCGATATGGTATGATTCAAACGATATAATTTATCGAAATAACTTTTACCATCATCTTGAGTTTGGGCAGCTTTCACTTCAAGTAATGAATAAAGCTCCAATCTTTTTCTCTGCTCAACTTTCCCAAGTTGATAAATCATGTTTAATTCGGTTTCAAATGGGTCATCTTCCATTGTAAATTTTAAATACCTAGATTTAATGCTAATAAATGGTAAAAGTATAGGTTTTTGTTCATGTGGATGGATGACATTTGATTCTTCTTTAGATCCAACATCTTCCAATAATTTTATTAAATGTTTCGCAAGCTTCACAGATATTGAAAGATTATCAAATAATTTATAGACAATAAATTTGTTTGGCTGAATAAATTTTATAGCTTCTGTGTGTAAATCGATCTTCAAATCTTCGAGTTTTGATGGTACTAACATATTCATATTCAATGAATCAAGACATAGCAATCTGCACCATTTTCCTTCAATTAAAGGAGAATCAGCTAGAACTCTGAAAAAGTTTAACCGAACCTTGATACTCTTGTTTTGTAAATTAGCCAGTGCTTCAGCAAATTGCAATTTTAATTTAAAATCATCATTCATTTTTAATACGAGATCCATTGTATCTAACTTAAAACCAAGTTCCGTGAATTCCAAAATCGATTTAGAAGAAGCAAATTGATTAGACAATTGCAAAGGATTCTCAAACTTCGTAAAATCTTTCTTGAGTTTCAGTTTGACTGTTCTAATGGGAGCTATAACAAATTCTCTAATAAGATAAATAGCCCCAATTAATATAAATAACTTGTGTCTGTTGTATTCCACCAATATTTTATCAATATTGGTATCTATCAAGAGCTTGTTATGGCCATGAAAATCACTGATTGCACGAGCATTAACCAGCAATGTCGGTAATTCAATGAATTGGGAGTCTTTCAAACGTTTCGTTGGGTTATCATTAGCTATGAGTATCTGCGAATGTTCAAGTTTCAAAGCCACAGTCCAGAAAATGTTATCATTGTTAAAAGATATCAAAGTTTCCAGAGAAGTCGTACTTCTCAAACTTGATGGGCTGGAATTGCCTGTTTTAGATGCTTCGCTGCTTGATATTCCAACGCTCAATAGTTTGAATTTATAGCTAATTCTTCTCAATTCGTTCTTTTCATCAAAGTCGTAATCAAGATCCGGCAGCGAGGTTTTTGGTAAATCTTGCTTTGGAATTAACACAGATCTAGATCCTAAAATTATATTCAATAGCAGGACCTTAAAATCAATCTTAGTAACCCATCTGGGCAAATATTGAAATACCTTACTTTCTATCGATTGTTGAATCATGACTGATTGACCATCACCATTTGATTTTAGGCTGAGCACCTTTTCACGAAGTTTGGTCAACTCATCATTAAACATCATGTTGATGATACCACCTTGAAGATCTTCTTCAGCAATTTTAGTTACATCCAACAATAAATAATGAATACCAGTAAATATATCAAGGCTAATTAAATTGACAAAAGCATTATTGAGATCAACTCTAGTATTAACTGTTAAATTCTTCAATATATCAAATTCCAAATTCATATAGTCTAAACTGGCTATATCTTTCTTTATTACTTTATTGTTGTAAGCTTTAGCAACCACTGGTGATTTTTCATGATAATTGATATTTGGGTATAAGATTTGACATTTCGAAGCATAGTCTCTTGAATCCGTTGTATGTAAATTAAAATTCAACAACGAATATGAAAAGGTTAATAATTGAATATTTTTACCTTGTTCATAATGCCGAAGCACTATACGAGGTTGCTCTACAACCAATTTTATATCTAGATGCGGATAGAATTCGTTAAGGTACCTCCATATTCTTGCTTTGAGCGGTTCTTTCTTTTTACCACTTTTCAGGTCGAAATTGATTTCAAGTTCTGTGGTGTCATTGCTTTCATCATATTCATTTTGTAGGTGAGATTGTGTATCTATAAGCTCCTGTATCTTTCGCAACCTTGACCACTTCCTAATCAGTACAATATTATAAATCAAGGCACTAAATTGTTTAGTATCTAGGTCAAAAATTGGCGTGCTTGCAGAAAAATACACTTCAATAACACACTTCTCGAACCCTTTCGACTTGACTAATTGGTTTAAAATATTTGTCTTGTACGTTAATGAAAAATTGGGTATATTCATAATTTCATCAGGCTCTTGTCCTTCATAACCACTTGATAATTTGGTTCTTGTTATAAAAAATATTTTGAAGAGGTGCACAGAACAAGTTAAATGAAAAGGTATGTCATTGTGGGGATCAAATAAGACTTCAAATCCAGCTGCATCCTTGTATAATCGTGAAAAATTGAATGATACCGATTTCGTCACCACCTCTAGTGTAGTTTTTGGTCGGGATGTATCAAAGTATTCTTTTATACTCATATTGTTTTCAATAGTAGCAAAGGGGATTTCTGAGATTCGCGAATCCTCAAGATGAACACTGATATCAGAAACTATTGCATGAACGATTCTACAGAATTTTTCAAATTTTTGCTGGTTCCTTTGGCTTTTAAGACTCAGCTCCGCTTGCTCTTGTGATTGGCTTTTCTCTGTCGTTCTATTCTTCTGCTCTTTCAATTCATCGATGACAAAGTAATATTTAATTGCATTAAAAGCCAGTAAGGTACTCTTATTCACGTTGACTCGCAGAGTCAAATTATCTAGGGCACCATTCTTATAATTTACCAGAAATTTAATCTCAGTTCCCAATGCACCTAATAAAAACGGTTTTACAGCAGCTTCTGTGGTATTTATGTAATGAAAGACATTATTTGCCGACAATTCAGATTTAAATTTGATTTTATCAGGGTATCTTTTGCTGTATCGTGAATTTACAGTAAACTTCAAGTATTCTATGATGGTTTTATTATTGAACGCAGAAATTAGTGTTGTCTGCCTTAATTCCAAATCAATCGAGGGAATATGCCGTATTGCAAAGCCAAGTATGAATTTGCCTATACTATTATTGGGAAATATGCAAAGAAATGGATTGCTTTGGTCATCTTCTTCGTGTGTTGCTTTATTAGTTGACTGATAACACCTATTGCTTGTAGCTGTGTCACCTTGAGAATATATTTGGACTGTTAAATCGTCAATTAAGGTCTTTTTAGTATTTCCCCACAATCGAAATCTTAGAGATCGTAGTGTTATTAGGAATCTCTTGCGTTTTATCGTGACTCCATTGAACAGTATACCATTATTTATTGTTATTGAGCTTAAGTGAAATCCAATGAATAGGTATATTGTGAACCAGAATGCAAGCCACGATACTAATATACAACATAGATAGAAAACTAGTTGATCTGTATTGAGATATGAACTGTACTGCATGTGTTACCTTATGGTTCTATTGATAGTGAATTTTGGTTGTAAAAATATATATGTGTGTATATATATGCGTGGCAATAGGTAGGGGGGAAACAGGGACTTATACTGGTGTAGACAGCAATGCAAGGAAGATTAGTGAAAAGGCTATGGTTAAAGACACATTTAATGTGATACAGTACAATTAATAATACACTGGGAAGAAAGAAAGAAGGAAGAAACAAATGGAAAGAAAGAAAGTAAGTAAGATTGATTGATGAAGCAACAGATGGTAAATACGGCAGTTTATGCTGTCTTTCTCTAAATGTAGGTTGAATAATGTAGGTTTAGATTTTGATGCTGTAGATGCTTTTATTGCAGTTGTTCTTTTCACGCAGAGAAAAAAATAACTACCAAAACCAAAAACGTAAATGTGTAAATAAACACTTACGGCAGGCTGATATAATATGAATCGGAAAGTAAGTACGATAACGTACACCGAGAAACGCATCCCACAAGTGTCCTTGGCATCGCAATATACGTACACATCAACCGCAATTCAATAAACAGAGATACCAAATTGGGCTTCAGCTGGCTATACTGTATATTTGTCTACAGTGATGCGTCTATGTCTCTTGTAGAGTGCAATTACCGGTAATCTCGTATCTTCAGTTGCTTCCCTATACGTTATCGAGGTATAAATGATAGAGCAATGCCTGTTATCCTCTGTTCACCCTCTCGCTTCGTTGTCTCACACATTAAAGATGTTATGGACCGTGTCTTCGACTATTGCGAAAGAAATTCGAAGACTGCCTTGACTGCCGCACATAAAATTATAAATGCTTGCTACGAACAAGGAAACACAAATCATTTATTTTTTCGTATTGCTTCTTCGTTTTCGCTTCTTATTCAACTTCCCCACAACATAAGCAGTATTTATTAAGCTGATTGATGATGAAGAATGATCTTGTATATCACATGACTGGTCAGTTATGTACGGATATATTTTCTTGCCAGAAGAATCAATCTACACCTGCCGAAGAAGCTGTGCATTACTCTAGGAAGACTGTCATTGCATAAATTCGTGATCACGCATTCGATGGAAGAGTTGCGAAGTTTAAACTGTGATGTATATGATACAAAAATTAGAGTTGACGTCAACTGATCTGGCCTGCAAAATAAAGTATAATTGTAAAACCAAAATAAAAGAAATAAAATAAAATGAAATTGAATTCGTGAGAGTTAGGGCTGTAACCCTAGGGCGTGCAAAACCCAATATAGTTTACAGTTTTACCTTTTTGCAGTTTAAACCCACTAACAAATTAATTCGCACAAGCACTATGCTCACTGGCAGTTCTGTCCTCGCTGTGTGTCTGCCTCACTGCTCTCTCGCTGACGCTCTCACTCTCACACTCAACTTCTTTGCATGGTTACTGTTTCGCACACAGTGAAAAATTTTTTATATACAAAGTTTTAAGGAAACCTTTTCTCTCTTCTCTTAATTACTTTACACTATTATCAAAGAGTATGTTTTAGGGACCCACATACCGTGATAGAGATGAGAGATAAAAGACAGACAAATAGATTTAATTTATGGGGAGTCATCGATAATAATAATAAGAGTAAACAGAGGGAAATAGGATGACTTTGAGTATTGTTCATTGAAGCGCTTATGCTACGAAATCAAGAGATGGTTTGTAATATAATGAAAAGACAATTCGATGCAAGAAATGTTCATTGGTTAGATTATGCGCCCAGATTTCACCTTGAAATCTTGAGCTTTCTGGCTTCTTAGACATCAAAAGAAATTGATTATAGAGAATGTCACATTCTGCGACTCCATCTGCAAGCTTCACATTACTGCTCATTAACCCATCAATTCCTTATTTGACGTCTGTCTATCTGCCCTCTTTCAAATTCACACTCATGGCATTTGTCGCAATAGTTACTAACTGAGTTCTTTTTAGTGGCCGCTACAGTCCCACACCCAAAGATTGTTAAGAAATACACCAAGAAATTCAAGAGACATCACTCTGACAGATACGACAGGGTTGCTGAAAACTGGAGAAAACAAAAGGGTATTGACTCCTGTGTCAGAAGAAGATTCAGAGGAACCATCCCTCAACCTAACATTGGTTATGGTTCAAACAAAAAGACCAAGTTTATGACTCCATCCGGCCACAAGGTCTTCTTGGTAAGAAACATCAAGGACTTGGACGTCTTGTTGTTACACTCCAAGACCTACGCCGCCGAAATCGCCCACAACATCTCCGCCAAAAACAGAGTCGAAATCGTCGCTAAGGCTAAGAAAATCGGTGTCAAGGTTACAAACCCAAAAGGTAGAGTTTCTTTAGAAGCTTAAATGATGATTGGTGTTTAGTGTGTGTTTTGATATATATATTAGTAATATACTTATTTAATCTGTCATTTGGGTAAAATCTGCTGTGTTTATAAAAAACATCATCAAATAAATGTACATTTACGTGAAAATAAATAAATAAATAAATAATTGATTGTAGAGGGTTCTTACAGCCAGTTTTTCACTGAACAATGGTATTAGTTGAAATCTTACCTTGCTTAGAGTAGAAAGCTATTCTTTAACACTTGTTGATTAATATACTATACAAACACATGTAAAAACGTCAAAGAAAGAAAGAAAGAAAGAAAAAAAAACGTTGACATACCGAAGCTATAATGAAGTACAATCTAAATTTTCCGAAGTGAACCACTAACAGCAATGCTACTCACTTCAGTATGATGATGCTTTCTAATTCTGTAGCCTAATTCACATAAGCCATCGTTAGTTAATCTTAAATCGGATGAGGACCTCAACACTTTTGGTTTTAAATCCGCTAACGAAGCTATACCTTCTTTATTATCCCCAAATTGGTCTTGCCTATTAGGTGGCAAGCTGAAGCACGATTCCTCCGAACCTAATACATGTTCATGAGTCAATGATGAAGGTGATGGTGGAGCGTCGGGATTTTCTTTAGCTTCCTCCTTTTCCAGTTGAACTTGATTTCTTTCTTCTTTTTGTTCGTGTTCATGTTCATGTTCAATTGCACTCTCTTCAAGAGCTGGTAAAGACCCATTTGGTGGTGGTGACGTTTCTAGTTGCAATTGTTGTGGTGAAGAAAGATTTTGATTATTAACATCCAACATCGATCTGACTCTCGGTATAGTTCCATCTTGTGAATGTATCGATGCATTACTCGATGACGCTGACTCAACTTTTTTATTATTCCCTTCTTTTGCCTTATCGGGGAAATCTTCCAAATCCAACATGCTCCTAAATGAACTATTCAAGCAATTACTGTTGTTAGCTTCATCATGACTATCGTAACCACCTCCATTACCGACAGGGCGCGCTGGAAAAGTACCTCTTCTTGACGGCACTCGCGAATTTGTTGCTGAAGATTGACCTGATGCTGGAGACGATGCAACATTTTCACCAGTACCTGGCAACACAAATGGATTAACTTCTTGATCGGGATGTTCATATATACACATCTCCAAGGATTGGAACCAAGGATCATTAAATAATAATTTCAAATCGTATCTTGTGCTTGGCGATATATCACATAATTTCCAGGCAGCTCTTGACGCACCACTACTTTCAAACTTTGCAGCCAACTTAAATTCACTTCCTGGACCTTTGTTATACCCCTGGTTATTTTTGAAATTATGATGATCGGAACAGAATCTCTTATGACTAAATTTATAATCCCTAAAAGCATGATCATTTGGACTTGCTTGTTGAAATGGAACTCCGCCATAAATCAAGCAAAATAACAACATCCCTAAACCCCAACAGTCCATTTTAAACATGTCATAAGCAAAATTTTTCAATTCATTATGGGATTTCTCTTTTAATACCATAACTTCGGGTGGAGAGTAAGGAGGAGATCCAACAAATGCAGTTGATAATTTCACAGGACTGGAGAAATCTTGAGGAATTTGATGGCCATAATCGCTAATACCAAAATCGCATAATTTAGCAACACCATTAGCATCCAATAAGATATTTTCCGGTTTTAAGTCTCGATGTACTATATCATGTTCATGTAAATATTTCACACCGTAGGCAATTTGTTTAAACAAACAATATTTTTCAGCTATTGGAGTTCTTTTCCATCCTGGTCTGACGATTATTGAAAATAAATCACCGCTACCGCAATACTCCATTACAATCCCCCAACCCCTAGTTAAATTGGCCTGACTTTGAATCCTCAATATAGCAAATACATCCACTACGTGTCTCGAGTGAGATGCTTTTCTTTGAAGCATGTATTCTTTCAGTACTCGTTTATAAAACTCCTCGTCGGTTTCCTTACTCAATAAAGTAAATTTCTTTAACGCATATACATTTTTTTTATGATGACATGAATTAATTATTCTAACGTCTGATGAACCTCCATCACCCAATTTCTTATTACCTACATCGATTTCAAAATCTTCCAAAAGATTCACATGCTGCTGTTTCAATTCATCGGGCAAATAATTATTTGGATCAGCAACTGGATTATTCAACACTCTTTCACCATCATTCACCCCTGATAAATAGAAACTAGCGTTTTTCGGGTGCTCTTGACTTGGACTTTTATTCATTCCATAAGGATTATAAACAATCTTCTCATGTGGTGGTGCACTCACTGGAGTGCTACAATGACTTGAAGGAATTCTACTATTTCTCAATTGCTGCTTTGCTGCATTTCTGCTGTCAAGCTGATGTAAATGAGCTATAGTCTCGGCTTTTGTTAGCTTTTTAGCATGTGGTGAAATTGGTAAAATATTTTCTGAGTTACTTCTTACTCTGTTTATACCGGCTGTAACGTGAGCATTAGCATTACCAGCGTTATTATTATGATTATGATTATTGATGGGATTTGTATTCCGACGCTTTAAAGATAACGCCGAAGACGAATGTATTGGATAGTTAGCTGGAGACCCTGCAGTTGCTTCATCATGAGGTATCAAATCTTTATCTTTGTCCTTGTTATAATGGAATAATTTTGAAAGAGATGAAGAATTCGAAGATGAGGTTTTTTCCGGTGTTGGTTCCTTTTTGAAAATGTTTTTTATGGAGTGATGATGGTGACTATCTTTTGTTAGTGGCATTCTCTGTTGGACGGGCGTTTGTGTATATGTGATGCTAGTTGAGTTCAAGAAATATATTTGGTGCTTTGGAGGTGAAACGGCAGTGATAATTGTAGGGCATTCAAAAAAAATTTTGATCTCTATTGTATTGTTGGTGTTGTAGTTGGTGATAATAGTACAATAATAATAATAATGCGAACAAGAAATGATAATAAAAATACTAAAACTATAATAGGGGAAAAGCAGACAGTAAAAGCGAAAAAAATAACCTATGTCGGAAATAATTCTTGTTCTTATTGTTGCTGTTAATTTTTTACTCCGGTTGCTGTGATGTAATCTCTCCTACTCGTTGAAGTTTGATTGTGCTGTTGTAGTCGTTGTCGTGTCGTTGTCGTGTCGTTGTCGTGTCGTTGTCGTGTCGTTGTCGTGTCGTCGTCGTTGTTGTGTCGTTGTCGTGAGTTGTTGTAACGGTACTGGTAACAGTACTTGTAAAGGAGGTATATGATTTTGCTGAGTTCCTTCCAGTGTCATTCTACAATATTTATATACTCATATATATCAAGACTATTGCATACCGTATATGTAATGTTAATATACGTAATAGCGTGCTCAATAATTAGTTCACTGATTCATTAGTGCATATGGAAAATTCGGCTGACTTGTTGGTTGGTTTGCTTTTTAAACAACAGCCAACAGTTTTTGTTTACAAACGGTAAAATTTTAACGGATTTAAATCTGTGTTTATTTAAGTCCGTTTTCCAGCAAGAATTATCTGACTATGTGTACGGGCCGGATATCTAATTATCCTTGACCAGAATTCAGACTCATGCAAGTAGGGTCAGTCATTGATTATTGTAAAATCATTCTTTTACTTTTTCTTTGCATTATTGCAAGGAAAAAATCATTCAAAGGGATCTTTATGCAATGTCTTTCTCTGTGTCCTTCAAATTCTCTGACGGAAATGCAAGACACTTTAAACAAAGAAACGAAATGTGGATTGCTACTCGTAGCAAAGTGCCCACAGTAGGTAGCGTGGAACATCCCTCTTTCGGAGTAAGACGTATCGAAAGCAGCAGGGAAGGGCTTAAGAATGAAAAACAGAAACTACGAAAAACCTAGAAAAAATTTTCAATCTGGAAAGCTACTTACGCTTTCCCCTTGCAGTAGGAATTGAATTCGATACTTCGTTAGGTCGTCTCTTGGTGGTTTTTCGCTCGTGGCAATCATCACAATTCGTAGTAGTCTGTGTGCTTTAAATTGTTAGTTCATTTTACATGGTAGCTGTTAGATGCGATCGAGCTCCGAACATACAAAAAGAAAAGAGAAAACTATATTTATACCTGGAGATACCTGGAGGAACGGATCGGTCCGATCTTGTCTCATTGAACATGTCTCATTTGTAGCAGCACGACCTCCGCTACGAAGCCCTGAGTTACTCCAGGCATGAATGTTGCTCCGTGTATCTTGAGGGATATGTATTTTTTTTCTTTAACGTTTCTTGTAGTGTTTGGAATAATTTACAACAATGGAACTCTGACAATAACTGCCAGCTTCCAGCCCACAGCAAGCATTCTGTAACCTTTATCGTCATCACAACAATAAAAATTCAGTACGACACAATTTGCTACAGCTGTGGAGTTTTCCTGTTGTTTTCAGCTCCCGCTCGCCCAGTGAGGATTGGCGGGCTATAAATATAGTGGATTTGTGCCATGGTTCTAACTCTATAGAGAATGAAATTAACGACGGTTTAAGGAGGATGGTTGGTTAGTTCAATCAACTGCGACTGGCATTAAATGCAGACATAAAATAGCCCTTCTCTGTCTAAAATTGAGATGTACTTATTAACGACTTGATTCAAGTAGCTTTTTTAGGCAGTATAGGTTTCTCAGGCACTGTTGCCCTATGTTATGAGTGTCAAGTAACTGTTTACGTTCAATTGAGTTTTTTGAATGGTGTTAATATGAAGCGACATGACCTGAAATAGAGTCGCAATCAATATTAAAGCATATTATTTTAAATATAGAAATGTCGTATAAAAGTAAACTTGGTGCAGTGACGAGTCTTTTACTATGCGATACAATAGTAATGGGGACGCACATATTCAATTAAATCGTAATTCGTAAACTCGGGATTCGTGAAAAGGAAAAAGATGTGCTGTGTTTCTGGGCATTGTCTCAATTTTTCTGGGGTTATTCTGCGGGAAGTCATGCGTCAGGAGCTCACCTTGTAAAACGTAATTACTCCCCTAAAAATGGGATTATTATTGAAATTAAGTGACAGCCACCGCTACCTCTCTTATTCGTCCATCAATTACTTATGATTAAAATAAATACAATTAAAATAGTTTATTAATATTGAGTGTACAAAATTATAAAACAGGCAACGAAAGAAAAAGGAAAAATGTGTGATTATGTGAAAATGGATACCATATTTTTCACTTGAAATATTATGCTATCTTACTCAACAAAATCATTATACCGATTCATCATCGGCAATTTTTTGGTTTCTTTTGATCTTAAAGAATCTTATACCACCAGTGTTATCAGTTTCTTTTGGAAGGGTATTGGTTCTAACAAAGGAAGAGTCATCTGGACTCATTTCTTTATTATGAATTGGTGCTTCGCCTTTTTCACTTCTAACTCTATTCATATGTTTCCTGTAGGAGTTGGCAATGTTAGCTGAAAAAGTCAACACCCAGCAAATAACTAAACAGACAAAAGCGGCCCACATGACACCCATTGATTTAGCACCAATATGAGCATATCTGCCATCATCGGAGAATGCATTCTTGGCTAATACAACAACTGAGGTTTCGAAAGAAGCGAAACCGGCCATGAAAAACAAAGCAACAGAGACTAAAAACATGACGATTTTGTCAATAACCAAGAAACAGAATCCTAAGACATCGATAATAAAGGCCAACCCGGTAAAGGCTAAAGCAATTATACAAAATGCAAACGCAAACCTACTCAAGTAATAAAATGTGTCTCTGTTATTAAGGAATTTTTCGGGAATATTCTCTGTGGTGCCAAAATTATCTTCTGGTGAAATTGGATAAGCGGGACCTAGTAAACATTTGGAAAAATCATATTTATCACAAACGCCCCAGAAGGCCCATGCACTTCTATTAGCTGGTGCATTTGTTATATTTGAAGTATCTGCTTCGAGCCAGTAAAATTTATCGAGGGGGTAATGCTTTGATGAACCTGATAATACTGTGAATATTAATAAAAGGATAGCCCCGGCTAAAAAGAATAGATTGACGAATGTGACCAATACTTTCATTTTGTCTTCAATGAGCAGAATATTAAAATCAAAGTTCAATTGAAAGAACGAAAGGAACGAAAGAGGGAAGTAACCAAAATAAGAGGCTAAAAGAAAATAAAACAAAAGGGAATTGAAAAGTAGAAGAAGAAGAAGAAGAAAACAAACCAAATATAAAAGTGAAGTGATGATGTGGAAATGGTCTGTACTTCGAAGTTCTATTTGGGTTTTTCTTCTCTACCAAATGTAAACAAATAACAACAACAAAACAATAGAACAAGTAGCAGAAAAAAAAATAAAAAAGGCGGATGAAATTATCATGAAATACATTGAAAGAACAAAGAGTACAAAGATACCAAGAAAGAAGAACACTTTCTGGCTTTAGGTGCTAAATAGCCAAAATCACACTGAAACGTATGAATAGTATGACTGAATGAATGAATGACTTGTAATAATCTTAAGAATTATAACCTATTAGAAACGAGTCGTGTAGTCATTACCTAAGCAATACCCAATTGGGATCATTTGCAAACACCTATGTGAAGCTTTGGAATTTCGAGGTTAAGCAATTCGGCTATCTAAAACTCTGTAGGTAATTACTTTAGACCCAGAGCAATCATTTTTAACTTGTTAACTCAAAAGAGGTAATGAAACACAATATAACAACTGATTGCTTGCGGTTTATTCTTTCAAGGCCATTGGAACCAGAGATCTTGAGATCTCACTCATTTTTTTTTTTTGAGCGGTGTCATGTTTTTCTACAGATTTCATACGCTAATGTGCCCAGATACACAGCCCAACGCAACTAAATGCACAGAGAGATGATCAGAAACTAATGACTCCACTTGCGTTTTTTGTAGTCATTTTGTTTTACTCACTGTGTAAGCCGTGACAATCTCGACTTACCCTGGTTTCTTTTTGCTACGCTGTTCAAATCTTTGGGTATTCTGATGTCATTTATTCCCACCACTTTGGAAAAACCATCGCCGCATCAGCATGCAGGACAAGAACAAGCACAAAACTCATTACTGAGCGTTTCATTTGTTTCTATAAAAAGAACAAACAGACGTATATGGTTTATTGTATACATATACGATCTACTATACTATTCTAAACCTGATAAAAAGAACTGTTTCATTATCATTTTTGTTTTTTCCATGATTGAGTCTTATCTTTGTTTTTGCAATCATCATCATTGACCTCATTGAGTCTTATCTTTATCTTTATAATCATCATCGTCATCATCGTCATCATCAGCATCATCATCATAGCCCCACTTGGTGCACCAACCGTACCATGTTCTCTCTAAACACTTTTTGGGACGATCTTCATCAGCAGGGGATGAAGATGTGCCTGGTGGTTTTGTAGCTGACTCTGACCTAGTTGCCCTACTACTGCTACTAGTTGCTTCAGTAGTACTACTACTAGTTTTGCTGTCTATTATCGACGTACGGAATGTACTACCTCTTGAGCTGCTATTTCTTAACGGATTAGGTAGCTTCGGCTCATCGCTTTCATAATCATCGTGCGAAACAAATCTCCAATTAAAGCAATCACGACAGGGCGGTTGTTCAACACATGGCGCAGTTTCATTATACGCCAATATTATATCGTCAATAACCGTATGGATTCTATGGTTTAACAAGTTGACTCTCCATCCTTTGTCACCAACTACGTCATAAATACATTGATATCCTGTATGACACGCAGTTTCCATTGCATATCCAGCGACATTACAACTACTTGAAGCTCCATTGCAAACACCCATGTAGATTGGATCTGCTGTATTACCAATATGCCAAATATTTTCTAAATGCTTTGGTAGTCCTGGAGGAGATGGTAAATGTAATCTTCTGGTAGCCAACATTTCACCCGGCGCTTCGTACGCCACGGTTGGTAAGCCAAACGTTCTTCCTAATAATGAAGCTAATGCACCGCCCAACGAATGACCAGTGACCCATATAGTTGTTGATTCAGGTGGATACAAGGCGGTGACATTACGATAAATTTCCAATGCTGCTTGGTAATACTTGTCTTGCTTTCTCAATTCTTTCTCAAGACAATCTTGATTACATGTATATGTTTTCTCATAGCAATCACATACTGTTGTCCACATATAACTAATTCTTGCACAACAACATGAAAACAATAAATTGTCATTGGTCTTGTCATTACCACCAGTTTCATCACTACCACCCCCTGGCAATCCAGCTCCTGACGTCCCTTTAATACCTATGACAACTGTCTTATTATCTTTGCTAACAAATATGTGTCCCCTTAATCCAATATCATCCCAACCAAAGTTTATATTCTCGTTATTACGATCAGGTTCCCAGTCCCCTAAGTCTATCCAATCTGATTTTCTTTTTTCATCGTCATCATCAGGAAAACGCACATACGCGTTAGAAGAAATGGTGGCTAGTGTAACAAGGGTATCTCTGTCGGTAATATTGGGCACTTTGATATTCTCGTCCACCCATTCTAAGTTAATTCGTTTCAATAGCTTTGTATCGCCATTTATACTAGAGGCATAATCAAAGTACGACTCTAAAAAGTTGTGGGTATGCCTTTCTTTTAATCTTCTGGACATGCCGTCCTTTTGCTTGAACGGTAATTGGATCGTAAACGGATTTTTGTCTCTATGCACTTGCGGCCAATCCAATTGTTTGTATATTTCGTCCAACTGATCTGATCCTTCCTTTATTTCTATAGGCTTTTGTAGTTCTTGAGTAAATGACGCAAAATAGGACGCGTGTTTGGTCAAGTATTCTGGGGTAATATCTAATCTGCGGTGCACCTTATAACTCCTGGGACCCGTACCATGATGAAAGATGTGTTTTAATTGTAGTGTGTCCGTGCATCCCGGAAATTCCTGTACCACCGTCGGTAGCTTGTTTTGAAAACTGGGCGTTATTCTTGACCAGTTCGTTATTATTATCAAGGAAGTTATTATTAGTAGCCAAAGCCAGTGCCTAGGTGGCAACTTCTTTTTATTCTCAAAAGCACCGGTTTTCTCAGAGTTCGTCATATGATATGTGACTAATACTAGCAAATGTATACGTTATACTAAGTAATGTTTTATAAATGCAATCTTTCCTTAAGTAATCTTTCCTTTCAGTGGATGCATCTATTGATGTAAAATGATTGCTTATCAATTACTCCATGTGGTTACATTTCTAGTGTCAGTTTTTTTTTCTTCTACCTGACAATTAGAAGTTCTTATCGCATTTTGATCCAGATAACAAATAAGAAAGGCAAGTATGTTATAAAAAGGAAGCAAGATCTCGAACATGCTATTATGAATGATTACAAATGATTTAATCTATAAATAAGTAATTTGATTCAATAGAGCCAGGTCATAATCTCTTAGTAAATGTTCTCTGGCTGCAACAACTCTGATGTCCTTAACCAACGTGGGTATTATACCACTAGTCTTCATTTCATCATCATAGCTAAATTGAAGAATCTTGTGTAACTTCATTAACGCGTCCGCGATTGACTCAGGAGTTAAAGCAAAATTATCTTTGTAGAAAGCATTGGCTAATAACGCCGTAAACAAGTCTCCACACCCATTGAAATTACAATCTATTTGTTGAATCGGTATATAGAACGTCTTTCCACCTGCATATGTAACACAATATAGCTTATTATCAATTAGCACTGATGAAATCACAATATTTTCTACATTGTACTTGGAAATAAACGCACTAATAGCTTCCTTTACACTTGTCCAATCATCATTGATAGTTACCCCACTTAAAGTTTCAAACTCAAACTGATTGGGTACAATCAACGACACCAATCCACTGGCAAATATCTCTCGATACACAGGGATTAGTTTCTCCAGAACGTATAGTTTACCGTTATCTCCCAAAACAGGATCAACAATCCAATGTGGCCTTATCAGCGACCTCTGCATAATATTAATGATATGATCTTTGACAACACTCAAGATATCCGCATTCGGGGTGTACCCCGTTAAAATTATATCGAAAGTGTTGAGATCAAGTATCTTTTGCAACCCTTGTATGATATCTTTGACCAAATCCGGAGAGGGTGCCGATCCAGTGAATGATCCATACCCTGGGTGATTGGAATAATTTGTCGTATTTATGGCATCGACATCCCATCCAGTATATTGTAGCGAAAAAAGAGTCGCTCTATTACCGACATAGCCATGAACCACATGCGACAGGATGGAAAGTATTGACTTTGTCATGAAAAACGATTAATCACGAGAATTTTACGTCAATCCAATCCGATATGAACATCGTTGTACGGCATTATTGAGCATATTTACACTAATTAACAATCTACGTGTTAACTATTAGAGTGAGAAAGTTCTACAGCATGTCAGATGGAAAAAAAAAAAATAAAAGTTTACAGCCAAACATAACAAATTGCCTATAGCAGTTCATTCAACAGATGTCACTCAAAGAATCAGCGACCATTGACGTTGGCTATCCCATTATGGGAGCTAAGTTTATTAATAATAAGACTGTTTTAGTTACAGGCGGTGGTGGTGAAGGAAATAATGGCATTCCTAACAAAATAACTGCGATTAAATGCAGTTTCAAAGTGAATGATCATAAAAGAAGATTGCAAAGATTCAGAGAAATCACCTTACCATCGAATGAGGACTCTCCGCAGTGTATCGATGCCACTAAATTAGCTGATGAAAACGAATTTAACGTCATTGTTGGATGCAATCAGAGTTTACAATTAATTAAGCTGATGAATATCAATAACAACATTAGGAAATACGTATACAATAACGAAGAACATTTAAGATTTGTTGATGCAGCTCAGTTTGAAGAGGAAATAAGTGGCGATGCCGAAGACTATCCCAAAATTGTCAGATTATCACAGGACAACACCACTGGATGTTTCATGACGTCCACCGTACCTTCCTCGATATATATATTCAACCCAGATTCTTTAGAGCTAAAGTTTAAGTTCATACCAGAGAGAAGCGTCGAAATAAAGGACTTTGCAGTTAGTCTGAAGGATGGGAAAACATTATGTTTTATAACATCCTCGTCGATTGAAACTGTATCAACTGAAACAGGAGCTTTGCTTTCTTCCTCTACTTTAAATGCGAATTTAGATAAACAATTGAAAGGATACACTTTATCAAAAATCAGATACCTTAAGAATGATGAGGTTTTGGTTGCTGCAACTGCACGCGGAGGGAAAGGTGTGGCATTATTACAGTATAACGTTCAAGCTCAAAATCTCGTTAAATCTCAAATCATTTCAAAAAAATTTAATAATATTGTTGCATTAGACGTTTCCATCAATCAAAAATTGATCGCTATTGCAGGTAATGATTTATCAGTTACATTAATTGGTTTGTCATCTTTTAAAGTGTTGAACACGTACAAAAAATTGCATCCATTTGCCATCACTAGTGTTGCATTTTCGCCTAATGGATCTAAATTAGCTACCGGTAGTGCCGCAAACACTTTACATGTATTTAAAATACCTCAAAATTATAGTCAGGGCAAATCAGTGATTGGTACTTTGATTCAATATTTGTTTACAATCATACTAGTAGTTGGCTTAGCTATTGGCATGCAAAAAGCGAATGAAACGGGTCAATTAAATTCTTGGTTAGTAAATTCGAAGCAATATGGCGAAATTGGATTTGATTATGCCAAGGTTGGATATAAACTAGCAGAGCATTACGGTTCGCTAGGGTATATCACGGCAGAGAAGTATGTCAGAAAGTATGGATCCAAAGGAATTGAATTGTATAAAGAGAGATTTGGAAGTGCAGAAAAAGAAAGCACTTTTGTCGATGCGTTGGAAGTAACCAAATCTACTTTAAATGATATAGTGCATGAAGTTACTAAAGATATCAGTGGCGAAACTACAAAATATGAATTTGATAGTGAAACTTTGTTGCAAGATAGAGGCAAGTACATGACAATTTCAATAGGAAGCTTTTCAGCTTCAGTCCCAGAAACTACCATTTCGCCAACACAATCGTCTTCCATTGTGTCAGTTGAATCATCGATTATCGACTCTACCACATCACGATCTACTCAATCAACTACTGAATTAACTGAATCATCAAGTACTGAAGCATTAGTATCATCATCAACGACCGCATTTGATGTTACTTCTGTGGAAACTGCTAGTGCTGTCAGTAATGAAGATAGCTTTGAACCGGAGGTCCGTTTTGATGAAATTAATGAACAACCAATAAATAACAAAACTAGAGCTCAAGATAGACCAGCCAACCATGTTGAATCAATTGTGAAATCTTCCTTGCTGGAACCTGATAATGTAAAATCTGTCACAAAAGCGTCATCTACTGCTGAATCCGTTCTCAGCACTACTAATACTGAAGCAGATTTGAGTGAAGTTGAGGAAGAGATAATTGAGGAGATAGTTGATGAATCTGAAGACGATGATGCGGCTTCCATTATAGAGACAATTGAAGAAGAAGAAGAAGAAACAGTAACAACGCATGAAAAGGTTCAAAGTGAAACGGTAGAATTTGAGGGTAATGCTCCTGAGGCAGAAGCTTTAGAAAAAGAATATGAAGAAGTCGAAATCGAAGTCATTGAAGAAGCGGAAGTTATTGATTCAGAAACTTATTTTCCTGAGCAAACTGAGACGTTATCAACAAGTAGAGAATCCGAAACCAAATCTCAAGATTCAAGTTCACTGACATCTCAATCTCTAGTGCCATCATTAGTTTTAGAAGATAATACTCGCCAAGATACTGCTAAAGAAAATGTTGCTGATGCAGTTCCAACGCCAGTTGTAGAAGCAGAAGAATTAAACTCAACTAGTCAAGGTGATGTAAAAGTTGCTGTTGCTGCACCTACCTCAATTCCCAAGCCCGAAAATGATGATCCAATTGATAATCCAGTTAAAGAAGATGACAAAAGCGATAGCCAATCTGAAGCCGAGGGAGCTCCTCTTGAGGAAAGTATTCCCAAAGAAGAAGCATTTGTTGAAGAAGTTCTTGTGGAAGAAGTTCTTGTGGAAGAAGTTCCTGTTGAAGAAGTTCCTGTTGAAGAAATTTCCGTTGAAGAGAGTTCTATTGAAGAAGAGCTATCTTTCGACGAATCAGTTGTATCGGGCGCTGAAGAAAGAACCTTAATGATAGAGACAGACATAGTAGCAAACTCATTCGCTGAAAAACCTAGTCTGATTGTAGAAGAAGTTGATGAAGGAAGCAACTCGGATACTGATGAAGCTACTTCTGAAGAGGTTGATGAAACAGTCCCCAAATCAACTCTAGAGTCGAGTCCGATAGAACCACCTGTTGTTGAAGAACAAAATTCGGTGGAAGAGGAAATAGTTGAAGAACCAACTCAAGCTACTGAGGAACCAATTGCGACTGCTAAAAAACCAATTCCTGCAGCTGAAGAACCAATTCCAGCAGCTGAAGAACAAATTCCAGCAACTGAAGAACAAATTCCAGCAGTGGAAGAAGCAAGCTTCTTGACAGACACACCAGTTGTTGAAAAGCCCAGTTCGTCATCAGTAGAAGAGTCAACTACTCCAGAATCAACACCATCTCCATCTCCATCTCCTACAAAGCTGAGAAAAAGAATTACTAGAAAAGTCACTAGAACAGTAAGAAAACCAAAATCCACTAAACACTTTGAAAAAGATGAATTATAAAGTGTTTATAATTGCATAAATTAAATAATGTTATCAAATGTTTACTTCGTAGTTAGATTTCTTTGTAGTCTGAAGCATTTCGCATCATCATTATCTATCTTACTAAATGACTTTTTTTTTTGCATTATCTAACGCGTACCCAACATTTTACTAAACTATCATTGCTCAATTGCTTCATAGATGAATCAATTTTCCAATCATTTAAGTAATATCACCGATCCTTCAGATTTTAAGAATACCAAACTACCAGCATTATCAGAATTAGACGTATTGAAACGATGTTACATATGTAAAGAGTTTTTTCGAGCACCAGTTATAACATCATGTAATCATACTTTTTGTTCCCAGTGTATCAGAGAGTATTTGATAACTAATAATTTATGTCCGCTTTGCAAGTCTGAAGTATTTGAAAGCAATTTAAAAAGAGATGTGTTATTGGAAGAAATCGTTTCTTGTTATGCGCAAATTCGACCACATCTACTAAAATTGCTAGGGAAGGATCAGAGAGGCTCGAAAAGTGAGCCAGATAAGGAGGCAAAGACGCAAATTGGACATGCCGAAGCACATAAAGAAAGTGATAAAGAAGAAATGAAATTAAAGAAACGAAATAGGGGTGCTGACGAAATCATAGAAATAACTTCAGAGGATGAGGAATCCAGTAAACGCCCAAAAATAACGAATGAAGATACGAATCTAGTGGAGTGTCCAGTGTGTCAGACCAAGATGTCGTTAGAGACATTACAAGATACACACTTAGATGATTGCCTAAGTGGAAAGCCAAGAAGGCCGACGTCTTCCAAGGTTATTTCCAAGAAGAAAACGCCCAAAACTTCAATTTCGTCATTCTTTAGACCAATATCAAGCTCGCCTTCACCTCCCCCTTCGCATCACAAATCACTACCTGATAAATTAGGATATGAAGAATTCTACTTCAATGAAAGCACTAAGCATGCGCCTGAAACTAAAAAATTGTCAAAGTTGGACTATCTGTCATTGACGACCCTGAAATTAAAAGAAAAGCTAGCAACATTGAAACTACCCACTAGTGGTACCAGAAATCAGCTAGAGTTAAGATATAACCAATATTTTGTGTTATATAACTCTAATCTTGATAGTAATAGACCTGTATCAGAAAAACTTTTGAGGCAAAAATTGAATCAATGGGAAGGGTCGCATCTGGCATTCAATAACACAAGTAGCCATTTATTTAGGAGCAGAAGCCTGATCAGTAATCGATCCATCACCGATAAGAATTTTCTGGTTAGGGAATGGATGGATGTTTATCAGCAAGAGTTTAGAGAGCTCGTGAGATCAGCCAAAGCCTCGATGAAAAAGAGCAAAAAAATTGATACTGAACCCCGTGACGAAAATGACTCTGAATTAGACATGTCCAAAAGTTCTTTATTTGGGGCAAATGTGGATATTGAGGACATGAGAAAACATTAATGTAATATATATATATATATATATGTACTATATACTTTTTTCAAAGCATTCACGTGCACTAAATGCATTTGCGCAGTGTAGAAGTTTTTCCGCGTTATTTTGTTGCACGACTTCCTTCATTGAGAAAAACTTCCGACTGATGACTGCAATATTCTTGTGCCAAATAGCGATGCATACCTAATTAAACCTAAAAGCGAAAATGACGTTTTTCGATTTGTCGATCTCGTATAAGAACAATATCATTTACAAGACATCATCTTAAACTTGGTTACTTCAATTGTATGATCGGGTACATGGCTATAACCATACTCCATGGACGATAACACATATTTGAGTACATATGAAGCAGCCCTAGCAGTAGTTGCTACGGCCATGAAGAAGGCACGTCTAAGAATAGATACGCTTATCATCAATTCCATAATGGGTGGAATATTATTCGCATCGGGAGGTATGCTTCATGTTCTCGTACAAGCAACTATGCCCGATATATACCAAAGCAATCCAGGTGTAATATCATTGCTACAGGGTTTCTGCTACCCCATCGGGCTATTCTACGTCGTTATCATGGGTGTAGACTTATTCAATTCGAATATCTTGTTCTTTAGTGCCGGAATTTGCCGGGGAGCCGTTTCCATATTGGACTTGATAATAAGTTGGTTTGTGAGTTGGTGGTTTAACCTCGTTGGGAACATATTTGTTTGTTATGTAATATGCCATTATTCCCATGTCACACTGAGTCCTTTAATGAGAGCTGGGACATCAGAAATTGCCGTTCAAAAAGCTTCGTTCTCGTTCATAGAGAATTTCATCAAGGGAATAGCGGGAAACTTTTACGTCTCTTTAGCGATTTTCTTGCAATTAATGGCAAAACCATTGCATGTTAAATTCTTGATGATACTACTACCGATTTTCACTTTTGTTTCTATGGGGTTTACTCATTCCGTGGCCGATATGTTCATGTTGATCATCGCGCTAATCAATCATGCTCCAGTATCGGTTGGAGAGGTATGTTGGAAAATTCTCTTGCCTGGAGCTTTAGGTAACATAGTGGGAGGATCATTTTTTGGAGTGGTGATAACATGGTATCTACATATAGTGGTTGTTGAAAGAGACCAAAAACAATTGAACTTGCCACAATATGAACTTAGAGATGAACAACCCGAATTGAATCAAGATTCAAGAGTTGTGCGTAGTAAAAAAGAGCAATTTGATGGCAATCTTGTTGAAAAACTTGAGGGGGAGGAGACGGATTCTGATTTGCATGCCAATTCAGAGGATTTTGAGTTGAGACCAATTTACAGTAGAACCAGTACAAACATATCAAGATTACGTCGAGCTAATACTAGAGCTAGTAATTTTTCAATCGGATCTCGAAGGTCCCCTAAGAATGTGTTTCCAGTTTATGGTATGGGCCCACCTTTAAATAGAGAACGAACTATTGCAGAAGGGAAGAGAGAAAATTATGATAGCAATAATGAAGATGAGCGCGATAGTGGAGCAGAATTTATTGGAAGTCAACTAAAAAGAATGATAACGAATAGGTCCAGAAGACAACTGGATTTGGAATCAAGGCCAAATAATTTGAGTAACATTTCGAGAGTGACTTCGAGAAATTCGTGCTTTGGATTGAGATCGATTTTGTCAACAAGGTCAGATACATCAGATAGTAATAGGTCAACGATTCATCAGGACGCATCAGCTCAGCAGGGGATAAGAGTGCAAAATGGTGAGCAAGATTTAGGAGTTAAATCCTCGTGAAACGATTTGGCTAGAACACTGGAGTAGTTTTATAGACACTTTTTTATTAATGTTCAATAGACGATATAGATGCAATTTTGATAATACATGTTACGATAAACCTATACGAGGGATGTCACGACCTTTAAAAAGCATTTACAAAAAGCTTCAATTCCCACTTTATATACGTGTTAGCCCGGGAAACCGTTGTCTGTTCAGGAAGTACTGCTTTTGATAAGCAATACAGTTGCCGAATATGGTTTCCTGTTGTGCCCTCGGGCTGCTGAGTCAGGAAAGTAATGTATCTGGAATATAATCTATACAATGTCACCTAACACCCAATTGTCTAACATAAGGAAGTATTATTATATTCATGTTACGACAAAAGGATGGGCGTATTCACTAAGCAAGATATACGAGTTCGGTTGTTTTCAAGGCGATTGTAAGAACAGCATCAGTTCTCACCTTTAAAATGATAATCGAGCTGACTGTAGACACTATTATAGAGGTGACCCTATTATACAAGACTTAAGGAAGGGGAGATACAAAAGTTTTGACTGAGTACCAGCAGACCAGTTCAGGGTAATAATTCTCTGCCAGTTTGATATCTTTTGTAATAATAAAGATAATATATTATTTCTGCATAATTTACCGTATAGCGGAAAATACTGGACAGCGAGTAATTCATTTTCCAATATAGATAATGGCTCTTATTGGATGTCTTTCATAGAGTGTAGTCTAGGTATTGGTATGTAAGCATTGCTTACTGAGAAATAACCGAATTATTAAAAAAAAAAGTTAAACCATAAAAAATTAAACTCCTTTGGAAGTTAACTGTTTGTTAAAGTTTTTGGACGAGATGAGAATCGAACTCATGACCTTTTGCTTGCAAGGCAAACGCGCTACCAACTACGCCACACGCCCTACTTGTTGAAAGATGTTGCATTATGAGACTTGATATACATATAAATATAACCCGTGTCGCACTTTATAGCATTTCTGTTGATAGTTGGGGTAATACTCCATGGATGGCTGCACCACGCATCACCCTTGACCCCTATTTGATTATAGCATCACTAGGTAGTGAATCAAGGAATTGCTCCTCTACATAATAGGAGAGCTTAACCATGCATACAAATCATACGATACGATAACCCGCGAGTTATTAATTTAATATAAATATACCCTAATTTATCTTGTTTATCTCGGTGTATAGTTTAATCAATAAGTTTTACTCGAATTATAAACTAAAAGAGTTTGATTGTGTGAATTGCTAACGATATAAATAGTCTACGCAAGTAGAATGGTCCCAACTATCCCCAATAATTATCTTTGACGACGGCACCACTAGTTGGTCGTTCCTCTAATACCAACGCTCAAGAATCATACGATACAATAACTGGGACAGTTATTCAATTAATATAAATATGCCCAATTCTATCTTGTTTTATCCCTATGTATAGAAATCAACAAACATTATAAATTATCTGGTAGGGTCGCCCTGGATTTATATTTAGACTTGTTGGCTGGTTGCCCGAATCCTTGGTTCACCGCCAAGATTGACGAATTAACTACTGAGATTGAAAGGTTATCTCTCGAAGAGAAAGTTGGAGCTAAGAAAAAACCATTGCAAATGTCTTCCGGAAACCCCCCAGAGAAATGCAGAGTTAGGTATTAATGACGTTATTCCTGAGATGGAACCAGAACCCGATGTCCAAGCTATTATGGAGTTGGGAAGCTGTCCTTAATTTGGAAACCTTTGAGCTAGAAATCTAGACGCCTGAAGCCAGTAACCCAAAAATCCGTGAACTCGAAATCCTGAACCCTGAAGCCAGTACCTTAGAAAAGCTTGCATTAGAAACCCCAGAATCCAACACCAGTTACGCATTGTGCGAATATACCCTGAATGTTCACGAACTAGCTCCACGTGGCCAACCCGACGAGGTCATCGAAGTGAACGAGTTAACCCTGAACCTTGAAGCTGACACCAACTTCACGCTAAATGACTTACCCCCGCATACCAAAGGTAAGCAAAAAAATATGGACATACCGCTCGCTATTGAAATTGACAGATTTGACTTTCCCCTTACCCTATACAACGTGGTTCATATTTACGAGACGAGGTCACTTTTGTAGAAGGTGGATCTGGCTTGAATTTTATCAGCAGCAACTATGCTGATGGACTCGAGAAAGTAACATGTATTACTCATCGGGTTTCTGGTGGTTATGAAGGTAGATACTCAGAAGCCATCCAATTGAGCTTGCGGGTGGAAACGAATTTTTAAGAGAATTAGATAATGGTGCCTAAGATTAGAATTCTTTGGGAATCAAATTATAGCTTAGACACAAAACTATATTATCCAAGCGTCTTTTTACTTTGACATGATCTAGTTTTATAGCCTCTGTGCTTTACCTTATGCGTTTTGCCAAGGTGCCAACAAAACAAGAAGTAAAAAAGTTTAACGTTATTTTTACTTAATTTTGCACCAAATTTTGAGATATGTTTTGGATTCTTCCTACGCAATCAATGCAGGCATTTATAAAAAAGGACATTTAATGTCAAAAGATAAGGTACTCTAAATAGAATTTTATTCAGGCTGAAGTTGAAATAAACGACTTCAAGTGATAGAAAGGTTGCTGAAATACAATTTCTATTACAAGACAAACAAAGCAAAGTCAAGTAATATGGGCATGTTCTTACCATGTACCCATTCAGTATTTTTGACTGCCCGAGCATTCTACAAACACTTAACCTTCAATGACCTTCTTCAGATTAACCTTCAAGGACCTTCTTCAGATTAACCTTCAAGGACCTTCTTCAGATTCAAGTGACAGGAACTACAGACTACAAAACCCAGGTTTACTTATGGAATAAAATTAGCCTTATTTATATCCTTATTTAGTTTTGAACTAGTCTAATTATAAGTTACTTAACCAAATCATGAACATCTATGGGTTGGATGGGGCTATTTTTTTTGCAGTCAATGCATTATATTTGCCAGCTTTTTCTTGTGTGCTCTGCCCTTCATCAAAATACTCACGGAAAAAAAAGTGCCAAAAAAATTTCTGAATCTCATCTTAAGCTATCGTATCTCATCTCATCTCATTCAACAATGTCCACATCGGCATCAGCCACGTACTTAGATGAAGAAACAAAATGGGATTCATTCAATTTAGACTCACGTTTATTACAAGCTATAGATCATTTAGGATTTGAAAATCCTACGTTGATCCAAAGCAGCGCTATACCTTTAGCCATTGATGAAAAAAGAGATATTATTGCCAAAGCAAGTACCGGGAGTGGCAAGACCGCGGCATACTCCATACCGATTATCAATAATTTGTTGAATAATACAGAAGTAGGCATTAAGAGTGTAATTTTGGTGCCAACTAGGGAATTGTCAAATCAGGTTTGTGAATTTGTGGAGAAGTTAGTAAAATTTAGTAATAATAGAATCGGAATCTTGAATCTAAGCTCAAATTATAGCGATCAAGTAGTGAATTCTTTGTTAATCAATAAACCGGACGTGATTATATCTACGCCTGCGAAGTTGATTCAAATATTGGAAAAAAATGAAGGAAGAAATGTGATTGACTTAAGTACGGTTCAGAATTTAACAATTGATGAAGTTGATTTAGTTTTAAGCTTTGGATATTTGGAAGATTTACAAAAATTGGAAAATTATTTACCACTAAAGAAAAATCTACAAACATTTATGATGTCAGCGACTATAAGTGAAGATCTTGATGACTTAAAATCGAGATTTTGTACGAAACCAGCAATATTAAAATTGAATGAAGACTCATCATCACAAAACAATTTAATTCAATATTATGCCAAAACAACAGAATTTGATAAGTTCCTATTATGCTATGTCATATTTAAATTGAACTTGATCAAAGGGAAAACTATTGTGTTTGTGAATAACATTGATAGAGGCTATAGACTAAAATTGTTTTTGGAGCAGTTTGGAATTAGGTGTTGTATATTGAATAGCGAGTTACCTATAAATTCCAGATTACATATAATGGAAGAGTTCAATAAGAATGTATACCATTTACTCATTGCTACAGATGAATTATCAGTGGAGAAAGATGAAAAAGAAGAACAAGAAGAGAAGGAAGAAGCTGACGAAAAAGAAGAAAAAACAGAAAGGCAAAAGAAAGATAAGAAATTAAAGTTCAAACAAGATAAAGAATACGGTGTTTCGCGAGGAGTTGACTTCAGAAATGTTGCCTGTGTATTGAATTTTGATTTACCTACTACATCAAAAGCATACATTCATAGAATTGGTAGAACGGCAAGAGCAGGAAAATCAGGAATGGCTCTTTCATTTGTGATACCCACAAATGAAGTTGGAAAGCATAAGACTGCGTCATTATCAACTGCAAAAAAGGATGAAAAGATTTTACGTCGCATAATCAAACAGCAGTCACGCAATGGATTCGAAATAAAGCCGTATCAGTTTGATATGAAACAAGTTGAAGGGTTTAGATATCGAGCCGATGATGCATTCAGAGCGGTCACTCAAACCGCAGTGAGAGAAGCCAGGGTTAAGGAATTAAAACAAGAATTAATAAATTCCGAAAAGTTGAAAAGATTCTTCCAAGAAAACCCACAGGATCTTGCAAGTTTGAGACATGATAGAGAATTACATCCAACTAGAGTTCAATCGCAATTGAAAAGAATTCCACAATATCTTTTACCAGAAAGTGCAAGACTGGATGTTAAAAATATTGGTTTTGTTCCATTTCATAAGAATAAAGTACATAAACACAAGAGAAAAGGTAAAGGTAAAAAGAAAATGGATCCTTTAAAGTCATTTAAAAAGTGATATATTGTATAGTCTATATTCATGCTAGTTTACTTAATATAATATTCCAAATCAAGTTTGCTAAACAATTACAAGGAAACAATATAGAGGCGGGAATGAAAACAAACAGGAATATGGAAAAAAAGGGCCAAAAGTAATAGCTATATTTCAAGCTTTTGAAAAACGCATTCCTCGTATTTACTGAGAGCAAGTCACCTTGATCCCATAAATTATTCAAAACATTAAAAACCAATTGAAAAAATGGCGCCCCTATAGCTTGATCAATTAGAATTCTATAAATTTTGTTATCTATTCTCGTCATCAAAATATTAATCCATGCAACTGTAAAGTATCCATTTATACTTCCCCAAACCATAAATTTTAGAATTTTATTTAAAACGAACTTTCTTTTAAAATATTGATTTATAGATTGAGCTAGAGCTCCAGAAGAACATCCCAACAATGTTGGGGCTAACATTGGATGAATTAACTCTATATCTTTATAATGGTAATAAATTGTAACAGACCCGCTTGCTTCTAGGATTAATGCAAATATCAGTCGTTTAAGGATTGCTTTAGAACTTGGATGTAGATGATAATTATCGGGTGTTGATTTCTCAAGATCATGTTCAACTTTTTCATTTGCTAAAGGAAGTGACATAGTTGACCGGTGGCTATGAAAAGATCACTAGAGTGGTTTGAATGTTGAATATCTAGCTGATAGACCTGATAAGTATAATTATTTGATATATATGGTTTACTGAATGCTAAAATGAAAATCAAACTGAAACTTTCTGTAATAATACATATACACGTGTTTTGTTACGATTGTTTGTCTGTCAGACCTTCGAGAACATTGCAAAAAAGTTTTTTATTTTTCTTAGATTCTCATAACAATTGAAATCGAAGTAGGAATAGAACTGGCAATAGTTATAGAAATAGTAGTAGTAAATAGCAACAGTAATGGTAACAGTAATGGCAGCAGTAACGGTAATAATTATCCTATGGTAGTATTGGAAAGAAGAATTGAATGAGATATCAGAAACAAGGCGGAAACAGAAACAAAGCAGAAATCTTCACCTCCTAACAACGAATTAAAAAGAAAGCTGCTTATGATACCTCAAATCTACCTCGAGGATTTTAAACAGTGAAAATTCTGTCATATGCCTCTAACAGTGCTAAATAGCCCCATCTTCCGCTAAAGCCCAGAAATAGATGTATTATAAAAGGGTTCTTCTCGAAGCTAAGGTTGAAATATGCATCTTGACTTAAGTATACAGAAATAAACGAGTTCGATATTGGGCTTTTAATTGTCAGTAGAAAGGTTCGCCGAAATTCATTCCTAAAGAACCATACATACACAATCTCTTTTGCAATTTATCAAATTTCGTCTATCCTACCCCTACATAAGCTTCGTAATCATTAAGATATCTGACGACGCCCAGATTAAGTCCCAAGGAAGAGAGACCATCTATCGAAACATGAATGAATAGAAAGACAACGTATACTAATTTGCCCCCACAAAATTGTAGCTCACTTGCGCTAATTACAAAGGATAAATCTTCTTCTGCAACTACTAATACTTAATGTTTTGAAACAAACCATTAGTAGTGCCAATTTAGCTTTGAGTATTCACAGGCAATTCCAATAGCTTCGACTAGTTGATACACTTATAATAAAATAGGTATGTTTTAGGCTAAATAGTGTGGTAGACTTGCTATATTTCTGTTACTTCCATGTCATCGTCATCGTCATAGTCATTAGCAACACCACAAATCATGGTAGACTTTCACGTAAAGCACGAAGCAAGTGTGCTCAGTTTTTCATTACTTATGTTCGGATTAGGCACAGGAGGAATGTCCTTACTACTAATTCGCGAATGTCAGAAAAGCGGTTTACATTTTCGGTTTAACCCAATCATTGCATTTGAGTGCTTGAGTGCACTTGCTACCGATACTGGTTCCATGATACTTGGAAGATTCATGAGTATATTTTTTGAGGTTTATGAGCTAGATTTCATTGGTATTATACTCAGCTGTAATACTTAGAGAGCCTGGTATTGGACCACTTTTATCGGAGTTCAAAAACGGTCGTTTATATTTTTCGCGGACTCTTTGTTTCTCTCTTATGAGGGCTAACCTGCGCTAGTGTTATATCCTTTACACCCGAAATGAATGAACTAATTAATCTTACGAGAAAAGCGCAGAGACTAAGAAAAGAGAGAGGCGATGATAGGTAGGTGCTTTGGCACCAGTAGAAAGGCAAAAGACCCCACTATATCAAAGTCTTACTTACTTCCTCAAAAAGAGCGATATTGTCAATTTGCAGAGATTACAATGACTTCGGTACTTTTTTTTTATACTGGGTTTACAATAGCTGCAGTTTATCTACTCTTCGTTGCATTTCCAAACATTCCTCTGCAGCGGTTTGGAATTTCAATTTAAGTCAACAGGTTATGTCATTTCTAGGTTTGATAGAAGTGATGATTCTAACGTGCTGAGCATCGCCATAAAAGCTACCTTATACTTATTGAGAAATAACTGCATACTTGAATCAGAATCCAGAATTGTTCCGACGCTAATGGGGGATTCGTGTTTCTATAGGGTTATTTATTATTGCATGCACTTCGAATCCCCACCTAATTTGTAACAGTTCCATGATAAGGTCAGCAATTTAGGGTGCAGGTTCAATTCTTGTATGTATGTACTTTCGTATACAGCTGAAGTATATAGATTATAAGCTGCCTCAAGCATGGCAACTGATTCATTTGTTGAGATCAACTATGAGTGCTGTATTTCTATTACTGGCACTAGCAATGTATAAAGTGTCGGGGGTTGTTGGAGTGCTTTATTATTAGTTGTATTTTGCATCTTTTTGATACCTATGCTTTTCCTTTTTTTTAAATATGCCAGGCACTTACGAAGTGAAATCTATTTTCCTAGAGCATAGATACATAATTATGCATATGGTTGTTCAGATAGGAAGTTTTGATTCGTTATAGTAAATGCAACTTGCTTCTGATTGTATTGTATTCTTATTAACTGTAGTTAATGCAATAAATTCAGCAGAAGGAGAACTTGTGGTAGTATTCTTTTGTTCCTTTCAAGCCAAATAATCAAATCTTTATCAGTTGCTGATATTCAGTGTCGGTTCTACCTTACAATTGATAAAATATCCAGCTCTTTTATTTTGCAGTCGTGGAACCTCATGGAAAAACTTTAATTATCACCAAATTTTCCAATCTTGACAGGATAAATGCACAGTAGATCCGTGCAAAAAAAAAATCTTGCCAATTCAAAACGCCAGTCTTATATCACCCCAACATGGTCGTTCATAATCCCAATAACTGGTATGCTATCTTCCTATGGAGACTAAACCGCCATTCAACTTACTAACTTTTAAGTATAGGCACTGGATAGATAAAAATTGCTTACCATGGTCAAAAAACTATTTCCAAGAACAGATCTTGGACACTGCGTTCGAAAATGAAGAATTCAAATTTGTAATATCTTCCATTGACTCCGTGTCTGGCGACTGCGATGTAACTCAAAGAAAAGGCAAAGTGTTATGCATTTATGATATGAGACTTCAATTCTCTTTAACTGGGGAAGACAAGTCGCAAGAAGATGCAAAGAAAATATCGGCAACTATAGTCATACCTGAATTTGTTCATGATCAAGGCGAAGAGGATTACATATTTGAAATCACCTCAGAAGACAGAAAACCAGAAATTAGACAATATCTTGTCCCTGTTTTGAAGGAAAAATTAATGAAATTTCAGAACGATTTAATTGACGCTCATGCCAAAGATGTCCAACATGCTTCAGATACATAGCATTTCTATATAGAAAAAAATATACAAGTAGAATCAATAGTCACCCATCGAATCCCTCGGGTACCCCTTTTGCGTGTCTTGCGTCACCTTCCCTTGATCCTAAGTAAAGTTCAACATCTCCAGTATCATTGTAGTCAGCATTAAGACTGATCCATGGAACCTGACCTTGTTCTATTAATTTCAATAATTTGTAAGTTTCAACTGAACTATAAGGTATACCAGTTGAAGGATCAAAATATTTGACCTCAGTACCTGAAATCATACAGTTCTTTTTATTGCCATTTGGTAGATACAATCCAGTAGGTGCTTCGGTTTTCAATACAATTTCGGTAGATTCAGCTTCAGCTTCGTCTTCAACTACCTCCACTATGTCTTGTTTAATTCCTAATCTGGGTAATTTTTTCAATTCATCAAACATTGGATCATCGTCCGTGAGGGTAGTAGCTGGATCAAATAAATTGTCTTTTTCCTCTGATTTAATTTGAGCATAAGGATTATCGACTTTACCTATATGAAGAATTGTCTTTATGTCTTTGAATCTTCTTGAAGCCGGTAGTAAAGATTGTTTGCCAAATAACATACTTTTCAAGTTGTGAGGGGTGAGTTTTAAATCTCTCCTGCTGTCGTCAAAATCGACAAAACAAATTATATTTCGACATACACGTTGAACTGGACCTTCAAAAACTTCATCTTGAGCTAGAGATTCCAGTTGCGGTGTCTGCTCTCTTGAGACAGATCCGTCAATTTCATCAGCAAATTTGACTCGCTTTGGAGCAGTCAATGTCAGCTTCTCTTCCGTTTTAATTTTCACGTCTTCATTGAGGTCTTTGTCCTTGGCAGCTAGCTCGTCAATTTGTTCTGAATTATGTTCCTCTTTTTGCTGCACTTCTTCATCTACATGTTGGTCATTCTCATTATCAATCTCCATAGATGTAGCTTCAGAATTTTCAGCGGTACACTGCAATTTATCATTGACTTCTATTAAAGGCGCAATGTCGGACTTTTCCGTTTGCAATTCATCATTAACTTCCGCTAATGGCGCATTTTCGAATTCTTCTGTTTTAACTAGTATGTGTGCGTCGGTTTCGTCCTGTGGCAATCCAGCATCTTCATCTACTGATGGTTCATCAGCATTTTGAACGTTTTCGTCGATGCCTTGTATTTCCTCCACCGTGTCTGTTTCCGATTTTTTAGATTCGATTGATTTATCAGGTATGTTTTCGTGATTCTCACCCTCCTCTTGGTTTATGTTCTTCACCTTTATCGACTCCAGCTGATCTAGCGCTATACTTTCTTGCTCTTCTTCATGTTTTTCTATGATTCTATGCATTAAATTCTCATTCATTGCTTCAAGCTTTTTGATTTCTACTTCTTCCTGTTTCCTTTTCTCTTCAAGTAATGCCTTTTGATATGGTGAATCATAATCGATAGTGAATGGCATCTTTAATGACTTTTCTTCTTCGTCATTTTGATATTTTTTCTTTCTACCTTGTCTTTTTCTGCCCTTCATTAGTTTTTCAAACTGTCGCCTTGCTTCTTTCACTTCCTCCATTGGTGTCACAAATGTCTCTTTACTAGTCATTCTTATTACATTATGAAGTTTTACGCGTTTCAGTAGTAGTGATTGTTTTTGTCTTTCCTTTTTAACAATTTCCTGTTCTCTAAATCTATTCAACGACTCGATATTTGCCTTCTCAGTTTCTTGTGCTTCTGCTAATCTTTCCTCTTGTGTCAATTCAACGTGTTTACGATGTTCAACATGTACGTATTTGGCTCTTCTTTCTTCGCTTTCCCTTAATCTATCAATTAATGCTTGTTTACTTTCTACTGCCGCAGATCTTGATGACGACCTTCGATTGGATAATAAAAGCGAGTCTGAGGTTATAAGATGCGTTTTTCTCTTTTTCTTGATGGGAGATGTAATTTCTGCCTTCTTTATTGTCGGTATGAGATTTTTCTTTCTTATCTTTCTTTTTCTTGATTTTTCTTGCTTTTGGAGTTCTCTTTCACCTTCGCTTTCATCTGCATCCGAAGCTGATATATCGGAATCAGATAACTGCTCATCTGAATTAAGTTGAGCTTCTGCTCCACTATCATTATCGAGAACTCGTTCCGGTAGCTCGTCATTGTCATCATCTTCATCTAATCCTTGAAGATTTGCATTGTCAAATTCTTCATCTATAAATTCTTCATCTTCTCCATCTTCTTGAAATAACAAATTCACATTTTCATCATCTTCAGTTAAGAATTGATTATTGAAAATGGGTAGTTCATTTGACTGCTCTTCTAATTCTATCAACTGTTTCAATCTGGAACCTGCATTCGACCGTCTTGATCTTGTAGCTATCAAGCTTTCAAATATATCTTCTTCTTCGTCACTCATCTTATTTGTTAAATGGGAGGTGTATTTGTTTTGTAGAGAAGCTATTTGATTGTAACTAATAATTTGATTTTCCTAGTGCAAAATCAAAGCGACACTTTTCGCTCACTCGACCTTTAAAATTTCCAAAACCATTTTCACACACAGAACTGACCACCAAACACAACCAAAAGTCGGCTAAAAGAGGTAATGACAACCATTAGAAGCTTGCCTGCCATAGGACGGGTGCATTTTTTTAGAGCATTACACAATACAAGAGTTATTTCACATAATGCAGGGAAATTGACTTCAGCATCAGAATTAGAGATGTCTCACTTTAATGCACTAGCTTCAACATGGTGGGATGTAAATGGACCTCAACGTATTTTGCATAAGATGAACTTGTTAAGAATGGATTTTATATATAGCACAATACAAAATAATTTGAAATTGAATGAAAATATCAAATCAGATGCAGACGAGATTTATATTCCACCTTATAGCATTGATTTGCTACCTCAAGGTATCAAAAATAAGATTACGGAAGATCAAGAGAATAAAAGAAACATATTATTATCTTCGGCAAACTTGAAAGTATTGGATGTTGGATGCGGTGGCGGAATATTAGCCGAATCGATGTCAAGATTATCTTTTGTTCAAAGTGTCAAGGGTATTGATTTATCCAAGGATGTATTGGAGGCAGCTAAAGTACACAAAGAGAAAGATCCAATGTTAGAAGACAAACTTTCCTATGCATTAACGGCGATTGAAGATATCCCAGAAAGTGAAAAATACAATGTGATTACAATGTTCGAAGTGTTGGAACATGTTGATTATCCATCTAAAGTGCTCCTTGAAGGTTTGCAAAGACTAGAAGTTGGTGGTTGGTTATTTCTTTCTACAATTAATAGGGACCTTGTTAGTTGGTTCACAACCATTTTCATGGGAGAGCATGTGTTAAGAATAGTCCCAGTTGGTACCCATACATTAGAAAAATATATAAACCAATCCGAGATTAAAGAATGGTTAGAGGAAGATCCAGAACGAAAAGAATCTTTCAGAGTCGTTGACACCAAAGGATGTGTATATATTCCTGCTTATGGATGGAGTTTTACTCCTCGCCCAGATGTAGGGAACTATTTCATGGCCATTCAACGTAAAAGTGTATAGATTATTCTAATTCTTATTATATATGAATAATAGATTATCTATATTTTGGTCGCTGTTCATTTTTATTTTATATTCAATTATAGCTATGTTTGAATTGATTTTAAAATATTTGAGCCGTTTTATATTATTAATACCAAAGTTATCGTGATTGATTTCTGATTCATATCATATTACGTGATTAAAGAGAGTGATTCTTGTTGCAAAATACTGGTATGAATAGGATATGTGGATCTGTCATAAGAGTCAATCATATTGTACTTGAGTGTTAAGAGTATTGCTTAACCCTGAAACATTGTCATTCAAGGCAAACATACTTCTATATACACCGCTCCTATTGTTGTAATAACTAAAATACTATTGACCTATGTGATTTATCATAAACACAAATGCTTTAAAAGCACTTAATTGCTTGGTATTGAGATCTCAAGAATACGAATAGGAAAACAGGATTGCTAATTACAGGTACTGAATTGATTGGACGTTGATATCAAGTCTTGTATGAATATTTCGTTATGTGCTACATTAAATGACTCAGTTGTGTATCAGAAATTACAGGTTCCTTCATTAAATGATGACGGCAAAAGCAGTGTTGCAGTTAATTTGCAATCTTTTCAGCTTTTTCAGGCTCTTCGTCAATAAATGTAGGTAGCTTATCAGCAGTTACCGGTTCAGAATCGTTCAAATAACTGGGCACTCCAATACCACTTTCTGCCATTTCATTTTCAAAAGCAATTTCTTCACCCAACGCCTCAAGCTCAGCATCAAGTTCCGATTCGCTTATATCATCCGGTACATCATAACTAGTCGAGAGTGCTTCTTGCAATTCATTTGATTTATCTATTAAATCTAACATTTCATCTTGCAAACTTTCTAGCTCATCAATATTTATCTGGCCATAAGTCTTTTTCAATTGTTTATTTGCTGTTTTCATTGCATTTACTGTAACCATTGTATTTTGTAAATTATCAGTAGTCATAGATGCTTGAGTCATATTCCATGATTGATTTTCTAATTGGTCCTTCTGCGCTTCAATTTGCTTTCTTTGTCTTAGTAATTTCAACGCTTTTTGTTTAAGTGTTGATTTTGCTGGACCATCTTTCATTCTACTTATCTTCTGTTGATATGTGGATAATTCTGAATTGATCTTACTAAGTTTAACATCTAGTGAACCTACTCTCTCATCTATTCCTTTTATAGCGTCATTCAACGATGGTTTAGGAGCTGAGTTTTTTGTTCCAAATAATCTATTCATTGGTAAACGGAAATGTGGGTTTGCCTTCTGGTAAATCCAATATCGCAAGCATTTTCATGGAGATTTTTTATAGTGCTTTGTCGTTAAAAAAAAAAAACCGACTAGTAGCCCACTACGAAGAATGCCTGAAGTTGCAGAAGTAAGTATGAGAATCAGTTAGCTTGAGATTATTGTGCTAACACGTTATTGTAGGTAGCTCATGTGTGTGCATTATTGAAAAGGAATGTTTTGGGTTATAGAATCGCCCGGTTGGATCTTCTTCTTGATCCATTATTATGGCCCATACTAAAGGAAGCAAAAGATCCAGAGAAGGAATTAGAGAATATCAAAACCATACTCAAGAATTCTACCATTGGCTCAGTAGGCCGTCATGGCAAATACTTCTGGTTAAGGTTGAATTTGGAAAACAAGAATGAGACCATTGTTTTATTGATGCATTTTGGAATGACTGGAATGATTAAAATACAGAATGTGAAATCTCATTTGATATTTATGGAAGGTGGTGGTGATAAGAAAGTATTGAAGAAACTAAAAGAAGATGATGAAAAGATTATAGAGGATGAAGTCAAGGTAGAAGCTGATGAAGATTGGCCTCCGAGGTTTACCAAATTTGAAATGGAATTAGAAAAGGAAGATAAAAAATTACATCTTGCATTTGTGGACCCAAGAAGATTAGGCAGAATAAGGTTGCTAGCTGGTCCTAGTGTTCAAACTGATGAAGGATTATTGAATACAAAGCCATTGAATGCCTTGGGCCCAGATTATAGTAAACCAGTCGATCTGTTTGAGAAAGAGGAACTGTTTAGATTTGGAGACCCTGATCCCGATCATCATGGTCGTCCTAGACCAAATATTCATGAATTTAGCAAATTAATCTTATCCAAAAAGAAATCGATTAAAAGTCTACTTTTGGAGCAATCATATTTTGCGGGTGTTGGTAATTGGGTTGGCGATGAAGTAGCTTTCCAAGCAAGAATTCATCCTTGTGAAATTTTGTCTAATAAGATTAATTTTGAACCAAACCTGATTCATCCGGTCATTCAAAGATTATATGATTCTTTGATCTACGTTTGCGAAGAATCAGTTAAGGTGGAAGGAGAAGTTTGCAAATTTCCAAAACACTGGTTAATGTTGCATCGCTGGGGAAAAGCCAGGAAAAAGGGACCAAAGCCTCAAACCAGCGAAGGATATTATTTAGAATACGTCACCGTTGGTGGTAGAACTAGCTGTTTTGCTCCAGAACTCCAGAAAATGTTGAAATCCGAATTGAGAAAAACAGCTGAATCTCTGAATAAAAGGAGAAAGATAAAATCGGAACAGGATTAAACTGGATAGCTGCCGTATGAAGAACATGAGTGACCTAGATAAACCTGATTATCATAATTTGTTGGAAAGCATGCAAAAAGTTCGATTTGAAGTCATTATTGTTTTTCCCCACATTTTTTTTTCTTTGTGCACAAGCAATGCACTTGTACAATAGATAAATAAGGATCAATAGGTATTCACAAGGACAACACCCCACAACATTTTTGGGGGTTACAATTGCTATATACTATTTGTTATACCATTGCTAGAGTTGAGATGTGTTGTTTTAGGAACCGAGTTCAATTTTGGCTACGGTGGATATTGGAAGTATTACGTTTCAAGCTCACATTCATTATGATGATCTTAGAGGATATCCTAGAGAACCAAAAAGATGAGACAACAGAAGAGGAGGACTATAGCTTCAAGAGGGATGACTTTTTGAATGAAGATGGAGAAATTCCTGAAGAAATAGCAAATCTATTTTCACTCCCGGATGAATTATTAAGTGAAATTATTGGTTACTTGAATCAGTGGGATGTACTCGCAGTTAGTTTGATGAGTAAAGGATTAAATGTTTTGGCTAGGCAAAAATTGTTTCATTCTTTATATGTTAACGTTGACGGCCCCAAGCTATTTGTCAATGTGAAGTGCAATACCAATTTTTACAGAAAGTACACAATTGTTACCAAATATCGGTTTTATGAATTATGCTTGTCAGATAATATTAAAATAATGAGACAAATTTTGTTTTCCAATGACAGAATTTCGGAGGAACTCATTGATCTTCTTTTTAGTTATAACGTATCCGTTAGCTTTGAAAATATGACTGAACTTGGTGCTCAAATGATTCAAGGATTGTCAAAATTTAAAAGTTGTACACAGTTGTGCCTTAAACGCGTCCCCACAAGTACATTACAATATAGTTCAATTAAAAAGTTGACAATTAACTCAAATGAAGAGGAAATTTGCTGGAAGATTTTGCACGAATTGAAATTCCTAGATTCATTAAAGATTTTGAATGTTACCAGCAATACCTTTAAAAGCGACAATTACGCAGGTGCCCTAACTCTAAAACATTTGTCATTTGATTTGAAAGATAAAGAACTATGTCTCAGTCCTATAAAAGACTTATTCAATTTGGGAGCTATAAATTCTTTGGAACTCAACTTTAAAACAAGACCGATGGAAGGAGAATTATTGTCACTTGTATCTGACATGAAGGAATTAAAACACTTGGCAATATTATCGCCAAATATCCGATTTGATAAAATAATTCACCGGCTCAAAGAAAACTCCCTTGAGTCATTATATATAAACGTAATAGGAAGATACGATACATTTCTGGCAATAATAGTTAATGAAATACTCAAAAATCAGAAGAAGTGCATAAAAAGGGTTTGTTGGTCAAATTTCAGATTAAATATTAAACTGAAATTATACGGATTAGATGATTTCGATAGGATTTATGATGTTGGTGCTGTTGTTAGAGACCAAGATCTAGCCGAGATTAAGAATCTATTAAATAATGGATTTGATAATCTACAACAAGTCATTCTGAATGAATCCTATTATGTTATTGATAGACAAGTAGAATCTGTAGAAGTAAAACTAATGACTTGTTAAAAAATTGAGATCTATGTAGAGCTTTTGAACTATTTCTAGTACAAAAAGTAACATAGATATCGGACTTACCTAATTCGAATAACTTCTGAATGATACCAAACATGCAACAAATTCTAATACAATTACGTGCATTAGGTATTTAGAATTCCGTAAGTCTAAACACACATATTCTCCATTTGTCTATATATATGTATATTATTTCCTTCTATATTTTTGTAACCATAATGGAATACCTCGAGCATCAATCCAAGACCATTCAAGAATTAAAGGGACTCTCTGTAGGAGCGAGTTCTTTAAGGTTGCATTAATTCTTCAAGCAAAACAATAAGGAAATACTGCAAATTATCCTTTTTCGAAAAAATTGAATCTAATGGTTCTGCCACTTTTTTTCTGGCTATTAATGCAGCAATGAAGTTAGATTACCATTCTCAAAATGGGTAATAAAAGTCCTTCAGTTTGAACAATGGTTCTACTTGTTAAGTCTGTTCTATCACATTTGCTAATGGAGCTACCCTATAGTATCACATTTAAGATTTGATTATTTTCCATAGATTTACCTGAATTTGAGTTTACACGATTACCCGGCAAACATTCATGATTATTCTCCTAGAATACCAGCAATATATGCTAAAGACCAAGTTCTAGACATACCATTGTCGATCTGAGCAGGGTTCCAGTCGTCTCTAGCAAACCATTCCCAAGATGATTTTGGATCGAATAGTGCTTTGTTAAGCATTAATATACCTTTCCAACCATCCGGGATTCTATCAATAATTCCGCTTAATTTTTGATCCCATTCTTCCTTCACAAACTTTGGATTTCTGATATATGACGAAACGGGAGTGATTGGTAGCATATGGATACCATGAACCCACTCGTCACCAATAGTACCCCTACCAAAATATGTAGCATAATCAATTTTATTTTCAAACGAAATTCCGGCGACTTTATTACCTATAAAATTCTTAGGCTGAATTTTATTATCATCACAATAAAGCATATACATATTCATTGATCTCTTCATTATTGCAAGCATCAAGTTCGCGCGCTGCTCCATATCTGAATCACCCACAACATTAGCATATAATTTCATACCATAAGCAAAATGGTAATCTTCACTGGATGATTCTTCATCTTTCCCGTCACCGGAAGCAAATATACCATGTGCAAAAGAATGACCATGAAACCAGTCAAATGAACGAAATTGAGGGAAAAACTGATCAGCTTGAGGACTTGCGGTGTCTCGAAGTAATGCATTTGCATAATTGAAAACAAGATCATTATTAGCGTGAAGCCAATTATCGTCTATGTGTGCTACAAGAGCGATTGCATGGATATGATATCCATAATGGAAATGATGATCATTATAATTAGCGTTACCAAAATCAGCAGCCGGATCAGCAGAAGAGATTAAACCTTTCCAAATAGTATCATATACCAATGGAAATTTTTGTTTATTTCTAGCAAATATTTCAATTGCTTGTTTGATCTTGGGGAGGATTTCATTCGTTAAGTTTTCATCTTGCAAAATGAAATGACAGACATAGGCAATATAAGCAAATTTATCCAATATTTTACCAGATGTGTACATTGAATCAATGTCAGCCATTCCAACAACATCTTGCTTTACTTCCTCAATGGCTTCTTTTTTAATTAATTCTTTAGAAGAATCGGAAAAACTAGCTTCGGTACAGAAACTTGCCCAAGGATCCCACATTATATTTACTGGAAGTTGTTCTTGCATAATTAGCTCATTCGTCTTGTAAGCTTTCATTAAACCTTTAGTTGGTGAATCCAAAGTTAAATCTGTTGGATTAACATTTATCAACGCTTCTTGATGATGAGGGAGACACCAAACAATAGTTGAACCGCACTTTGAATTACCTTTGATATTAAATGTAAACCTGTATTGACCTTGATCACCATTTGCAGAGCCAGATAAGTCAGCGCTTTCAGGGAAACAACCAGCAGTATCATCATAATGCTCAGAGGAACCGCGTGCAATTTGAATGATACCAGGTCCATTACCGACGATATGGTTCGGATCTTTCAATTTCAACTCAACATCACTGTAAACCGTCCAAATAACCTGATTGAATAACTTTGCTGAATACTTTTGAAGATCACCGGTTTGATCCAATTCTTTAAATTCTTGAATGCCAACTTGAGAAGCAATGACTGGTTTGATGTTTTCATAAATTGCAGTGATAAACCCCATACCATGAACCAAAGGAACTGTAATTCGACCGTTTCCATTTTCAAGTTTTGCCGTAACTGAAAGCTTCTTGTGATCTTGTAATGTCAAGTTCATATTGTTGAAATTCTCTGATGACAAAACAAATGATTTGATCTTTGGAGGATTAAAGTAATACTGAGCAACGGCTGCACCAGGATCAGGTCCAAATACTCTTTGAGATGCTTCAGTATGGTTGAACGCTAAGCCAAAGTCTTGATCCGGGTCCTTTGCAACCCATAGTGAATAAGGCAACGTCCACACCGGGAAAGTTTGGTCACCCAATGTCAAGTTATTATAGAAGTTATTTGTTTGAATTGGAGAATCTGACGGTTCGCAACAGCATCCTTTGGGCAATTGGTTGTGTTTTACCCTCTCAAACACCTCTGGAGGTTCACCGATCGCAATTGGTCGGGCAAAAATATCTCGTCCATTTCCCATTGCTTTCGGCGATATATTGCTTGAAACATATAAATCATTATCTTCGGACCTTGGATGATGTATATTCATATGCTTAAAAGCGTTTTTCAAATCTCGTATTCCCATTGGTTTGTTTTGTTGTTCAATTGAACAAGGGATTGATTCAGCTTTATTAATACCGACGGAAATTTTGCCTGTCGGAATATCTGGACTGAAATTCTTCCAGTCTAAAACAAGTATGTCCAAAATCGTACACACACATATAGATCAAAATTACACCTCTTCATTCAAGCTACCAGCATCCACTTTTATCGATTGTACAAAGCACAATGAGCCAGATAAGATGCACAAAGATTGGGAAATATCCTACTTATTCCATGTTTAAGACTATCTAGCGGCATCCCGATTGGGAAATAAAATTCGCACTAAGGCTCCACTTGACCCTATATAAATAATAGGAAATTAGCTTCAGCTTATAATGAAATCAAGCAGAAAGTGTACATAATCAATGCAATTCTTTGTATTAATAACAGCATTTTTCTCAATAGTCGTTGGTACTGATTTGCAAGAGAAATGGGGAGCTCTTTGGCCTTTTCAAGGTATGTCCACTTTTGCGCACTTGGAACACTTCCAATGCTTGATTGACACTGATAAGCCATATGATATAGGATTAATTGGAGTTCCATTTGACACTGCAGTTTCATATAGACCAGGTGCTCGTTTTGGTCCGCGTGCAATTAGAGCTGCATCACAAAGGCAAACTAGTTTGAGGGGTTTCAACCACAGAGCAATGATCAACCCTTATAAATCATGGGCTAAGATAATTGATTGTGGAGACATCCCCGTGACACCTATGGATAATGCTTTAGCTTTTCAACAAATGGATTCAGGATTTGAAGAGTTATTGGCAAGAAAATCAGCAAATGATTCAAAAGTACCACCGAGATATGTTGTCTTAGGTGGTGACCATTCAGTATTATTACCCCACATTAGGGCATTACATAGTATTTATGGGCCATTGAATGTTGTACACTTTGACGCACATTTGGATACTTGGAGTCCTTCGAAATACCCATCATTTTGGCGTTCTGAGCAAAATGATCTAAGTCATGGTTCAATGTTATGGCGAGCACATGAAGAAGGATTACTTTCAAAACACAATATTCATGCCGGTATTCGTACAAAGCTTGCAGGATTAGAAGACTATAAAGATGATGATCTGCAAAATTGGGTTAGAATTGAAGCAGATGACATTTGGTTGAAAGGCCCAGAATATGTTGCGGAAAAAATTCTAGAAACCATCCCAAGCGATACCCCAACATATATTTCAGTTGATATTGATGTATTGGACCCTGGCTTCGCAAGTGGAACGGGTACTCAGGAACCAGGTGGTTGGCTACCAAGAGAATTGTTGCATATCTTGAGAGAAATCGAGGGTTTGACACTTGTCGGTGCTGATGTTGTTGAAGTAGCTCCTGCTTATGATTTTGCTGAAATCACTTCTACTAATGGTGCACAAGTTGCCTATGAAATTATAACTAGCATGGTGAAAAAGGGAAACGTTGATAAAAAACACGTCAGTAAAGTAGTTCGTACCTTTTTTGAGTAGAGAATATGTATGTACGAATATATATGTTTACGAAATACTTGACGTAGTCAATGAATGCTTTTTGAAAAGTTGCAAAAAAAGGAAATTCCCGTTTTGCGCAGAAGAGTTCGTTCCGGAAAAACCCATTGCAACAATTTGGAAACGAAAAATGTTTCGTCGTTTTACCAATGCATTACAATCATCGATTAGATGCGGAATTTGATTGGTCGCAAACTACATGTTTTAGTGAAAGACATGAAATGGAATTGTTGGAAATGAACTCTTGCCTCAGATGTAGATTCAATACTTTTTTGCATTAGGTATCAAGTTTTGGAACTGTAACTGTGAAATGTCAATACCAAACATTTTTAGTTTTGGCATTTAAGCAGACATCGTCTGTGAACACCTAATCCTTTTCTCTTTCAAGCGCGTACTCTCGAATCTGCATAAATCTGGAGGTGAAAAATGCCAACAGAACTTGTCAAAAATGCGTTTCCGTATTCTTCCAGTGAAAAGAGGGGCAAGACATCTTATTCAGACCAATCAAGCCAACACTACCACCCACTCTACCCTTTCCAGTCTTCTTTGGGTCAAGTTACAAGAACCAGAACAAAACGACCACTGCCGCTGTAAGCACAATGGATTTGTTTTAACAAGTAAGGATTCTTCAACTCTAACCACATAGTAGACTGCAGCACTCTATACATATATCTTTTTGGACTTGCACCATATGAATTGCCCATATCTGGTGTATTCTATGATAAAGCAAATCGCTTTCTTTTTTTTTTACAAATAAGACCTTCTTTTTCATTTCAGATCTTTCTAGCACTAAAAAATCTGGCCCGGGAGTCCGTTCCAGAATAATTTGGAGCAAGGAACCAAGAAATGGTAACCGCTTGTGCGTGAAGCTCGTGAAGCTCAGAACCGTAAGCTTTAACATAATTCTTCCTTTTTTTAGTACCTTGTTGGACAATACCGGTATAGCACAAAGACGGAGAGGTAGCTATTGTTTGTTATTATTAATTGAATAATTAGAATCAGAAACTTTCCATTTGAGAAAGAGGGGGCTATATTTTTTACGCAAGTGAGAATGAGTTGATTGTATAAATAGCTATCGAACTCCTTTCAGATTTGTTTGCTAGCAAACCTTAAAGGCTTAAGATTTCAGCTTACAAGGATTTTTGCTGCATTTGGAAAAAGGGATATTGTTACATTGTACATACATATAAGTAGTCCACTCTTCCTTGAATTTTCACTTTTCTCATTCATCTCGCTTTCCATTATTTTAACTATTCATATAATAAGTTGTTACAATGCTCAAAATAGCCACTAGAGTCCATGTCAGATTTGCCTCAACAGCAGCTAGTTCAACGGCGGTTCACACACATACCATAAAGACTCCAATTGGTATAAAAGCGGCCATTGCATCATTAAAGCCAAAAACAACAAGATTGTCAATGGAAGGGCCAGTAGAGTGCGTATTGGATGGGTTTGCATTGTTGAATTCTCCCCAATTCAATAAAGGCTCAGCTTTTACAAATGAAGAAAGACACGCATTTGGTTTAGATGGCTTATTACCTTCACAAATAAATACCCTAGATGAACAAGTTGAAAGAGCTTATAGCCAGTTTTGTTTTTTGAAAACCCCTTTAGCTAAAAACGACTTTCTTGTTTCTATGAGACTACAAAATAAAGTGTTATATTATGAATTAGTTAGACGTCATATAAGAGAAATGTTGCCCGTTATATATACTCCAACGGAAGGAGACGCTATTGCTGCATATTCTCACAGGTTCAGAAAGCCGGAGGGGTGTTTCTTGGACATAACTCATCCTGATACTATAGATGAAAGATTATCTGCGTATGGTGAAGATAAAGATATTGATTATATTGTTGTTTCTGACGGTGAAGGGATTCTTGGTATTGGGGATCAAGGTGTTGGAGGTATCAGAATAGCAATTGCAAAACTAGGGCTAATGACTTTGTGTGGAGGTATTCATCCTGCACGTGTATTACCTGTAGTACTAGATGTTGGTACAAATAATGAGAAGCTATTACAAGATGACTTATATATGGGTAACAAATTCCCAAGAGTGAGAGGTGACCAATATTGGGATTTCATAGATAAGTTTATTCAAGCTGTTAAAAAGAGATTCCCAAATGCAGTTTTACACTACGAAGATTTTGGAGTTTCTACTGGTAGAGATATGCTATACAAGTACAGAGAAGACTTGCCTTCATTCAACGATGATATTCAAGGTACTGGTGCAGTTGTAATGGCTTCTATAACAGCAGCATTAAAATTTTCAAAACGCGATTTATTGGATACCGAAGTGTTGATTTATGGAGCCGGATCAGCAGGTCTCGGAATTGCCGATCAAATAGTTAATCATATGTGCTCTCATGGAGCTACTCCAGAACAGGCAAGATCTAAGATCCATTGTATTGATAGATATGGATTGATTTTAGAATCCTCAACAAATTCCACAGAAGCTCAAAAGAAATACGCAGATCCTGATTCAGAATGGGAAGGTATTGATACAACAAGCTTAGTTGAATGTATCAAAAACATTAAACCAACTGTCCTAGTCGGTTGTTCTACTCAAGCCAAAGCATTCAATGAACAGGTGATTAAAGAAATGTACAAACACAATTCACAACCAATTGTGTTCCCCTTATCTAATCCAACAAGATTGCATGAAGCATTCCCGGTTGACATTATGAAATGGACTGATAACAATGCGTTAATTGCAACCGGATCTCCATTTGAACCAGTTGATGGATATTATATTTCCGAAAATAACAACTGTTTCACATTTCCAGGTATTGGTTTAGGCTCTGTGTTATCCAGATGTACTACGATATCAGATACAATGGTTTCAGCAGCAGTCGATCAATTAGCTTCAATGTCTCCTAAAATGGAAAACCCTAAAAACGGATTATTACCAAGATTAGAAGAAATTGATGAAGTTTCTGCTCACGTTGCTACTGCAGTCATTTTACAGTCCTTGAAAGAAGGTACTGCGAGAGTTGAAAGTGAAAAAAGACCAGATGGTCAATTTGTTACAGTTCCTAAAGACTATAAAGAATGTCTTAAATGGGTCCAGTCTCAAATGTGGAAACCAATTTATCGTCCATATGTTAAAGTTGAACACGTTCCAGAAATACATACTTATCAATATTAACGAAAAAGTAATAGAGGTTTGATCCGTTTTTTTTTTTAATTTATTTTTATTCTCTTCTGGTTAATTTATAGATTTAATAGGAGGGTTGGTTTCTTAAAATACACAGTAATATATATATTCTAGTTCCGAATTGAAATTTGGTGTTGATAGATCTGTTGCATCATTCAAAACGCTTAAATAGCTTACGGAGATAATCTCAGAACACAAATATAGACGTGAACAAATACTCGGAGCAAATCACGTGGTACTACAAGGGACAATCTATTAAATAAGAGCATGGTAGAAATGAATCACTTGTTGGACAAAGTAGGCTCGTGTGATTGGATCCATTCAGCAGAAGCATCCAATTACCTTGAAAACTAAATAGGTTGTGAATCAAGTGATTCAAATATCAAACTCAAACGAATTCCTAGAGGTTCCTGCAGCCATATATATTCAGAGGGGGGTTCCACGAAACAAAAACTGAGTATCTTAGCATCTGTAATAACTCGAGAAAGTCAGCTAGTGAAATCTAACCAAACACAAGATTCATAATTCATTCAAGAAAATAAAGTACTCTTTCTTATATCCTGATGACGCGATAAGATCCAGATCTTGAATGGTATGGCCGACATATAGCGGCCATTGCCAAAACAACGGTTTTCGAGCCCCTTACCGCAAACTTTCGTGGGTCCCAACATTATAATTATACGATTATTAAGTCAAGTACCAGTATAAAGGTCCTTGGATATGTGTTTTGTGAGGACATTAAGTAGATGAATTTGTAGATGCAGGGGTGTTGACTCTGACTTTCTATCGTCGGATGAATTAGAGCCGGCCATATCTTTATACTTTCAGCATGGATGTATCAGCCAATTTAAAAATGACGGTTCATTAGTTCTTACGGGACATATAGATAAGCTTTTAGTGGCAAGTGGAGAAACTGGGCCGATAGAGTACGTAGTATGGTATACATGTATATATATGTAACATAAATCTGGACTTCAAGGTGAACCCACCAATAGAATTATTGAAATTGGTAGCTTAAGTTTTCCAACAGAAAAGAAAATACTTAAAAAAAAATAAAAAAATAATTCTCCTAACCAAATTGAATTGAAAAAAAAACACCACTTTTCACTTTTTCACTTTTTCATACCTTCATTAAGTGTATATCCCCGTAAGAACTAATCGATAGTCATGTCAGTAGAAGAATTGAAACAAATTGTCTCAAAATTACAAGAGAGAATCCAACAATTGGAGAAAAAAGCCGGCATTGTTCCCGACATTCCAAAATCAATTCGTATGGTTTTAATTGGTCCCCCAGGTGCCGGTAAGGGTACCCAAGCACCAAACTTGAAAGAGAAATTCTGCGCTTGTCATTTAGCCACTGGTGATATGTTGAGGGCCCAGGTTGCAGCAAAGACCGCCCTTGGTGTGGAAGCCAAGAAAATCATGGACCAAGGTGGGTTGGTCAGTGATGAAATCATGGTCAACATGATTAAATCCGAATTGGAAAATAATAAAGAATGTGCCAATGGGTTCATTTTGGATGGATTCCCAAGAACTATTCCCCAGGCTGAAAAGTTGGACACCATGTTATCAGAAAGAAAAACTCCTTTGCAAAATGCAGTTGAATTGAAAATTGATGATGAGTTATTAGTGTCCAGAATCACCGGAAGACTAGTCCACCCTGCTTCTGGTAGATCTTACCATAAGTTATTTAACCCTCCTAAAAAGAGCATGACCGATGACATAACTGGCGAACCTTTGGTGCAAAGATCTGACGATAACGAAGATGCATTGAAGAAGAGATTGGTTACTTATCACAAACAAACCGAACCGATTGTTGAATACTATAGAAAGACTGGTATCTGGTCCGGTGTTGATGCTTCTCAAAAGCCAGCTAAAGTTTGGTCTGATATCTTGAAATGTTTAGGTCAAAACTAAATACAGCGAATGATTGAAAAAAACAAATAAAACAAAAAAAAAAGATGTCATTTATTTAAACTAGTTGTACATATATAATCCGTATATACTTTAACGCTTTCGATTAGCTATTTATTCAATGCTTTTCTCTCTTTATATTTGTATTTAAATCTCCTTCGGGCGCTCTTTTCTTAGTGCTCTCGTTAAAACATGTAATGTGAACAATTTTTCTACTATTCTTACCTTCACCCGGCTGCTTTATACAATTAAACCAACACCATTCACCAATTTCATCGTTATATGTAGCCTTAACTTGTTCACGACAAATCAAGCATCTATTATTCATATTGGTGTCATTTGGGGGTACAACAATGTATGGTACATTCGCTCTTGTGGCAATTGCCGCAACATCAGCAGCATCAGGTATTTTAACATCAGTTGAAAATTCTAATAATGAGTCATCTTTGAAATTAACCCAATCATAATCATCCAAATACCAATTTCTTGATTGTACATTGCTGCCTTTATTGCTTAATTTCTTATTCATTCTAAAATGCCAATCTAAATGAAGTCTCTTTTTAGTAGTACCTTCTTCATCAGTTGCAAATCGTTTACCGCATATCGAACATTTTGACGCTTTGGCATCGTATAAAAGATTAGTAAGCTGCTGAGTTGGTTTGTTTGTAGTTATAAAAGTTTGCAAATCAGTGGATGCCTTTTTAGAAATATTTATCAATTCCCCAAATTTCACTTTTTCATACTCTGATCTTGGTATTGAACTACTAGACAATAATATATCCTCTAATGTGCTATTAGATGGGAAATCTTGACTCGATGCGACATACTTAATATCAGGGAAAACCAATGTATACTCAGGTTTAGATCCAGGTATCGGCTCCTGATCCTTTCTAATTAATCCTGAAAGAATCAAGTCACTGAAGACTTGAATAGCAGGGTTTATTTTTGGAATAGGTGGTAACAAAGACGGTCCAGAAGTCGCAGTTAGAGTCGTAGATTGAGTCGGTATTGGTGTAGTTGCATTCAACTCTTGTTCCTTAATATTGTTTAAATGATTCTGTACTGCTGCTAGTTCCGCGGTCTTCATAGTTTGGCTGGATAATATCAACTTCAATTGGTTCAACGCTTTAAATCTATCCTGCAATTTCGCATCGGGATTAGTCCTTAATTTATTTTCAAATATAGGCACCAATTGATTGATATCATTAATTAAAGACTGTTGTGCTAGAGCATTAGTAGGAGACATCTTCGGATAACCAGCTCTCTTTAAAAAGTTTTCAATTTTATCCAACTGCTCCTTGGGAAATATCAAATCATTAGTCCCTCTAATTTTCAGTGTCTTCCAAGTTTCAAATAATCCAACCATTTTATTCCTCACGGATTCATTGACTAATTGAAACACGTGAATATATAGGTTATAAATATCATCACCAATTAATATATTGTATGGGTTACCCACGATTTTACATATAGAATCTAGCAAATATAAGGTAAATAATTTTTGGTCAGGAATAGTTTTATAAATTCTGTTTGATATTAAAGTAATTATTCCATCAGCTACACTAGGGTTTTCTTTTGCTATCACTGTTAGATTATCTATTATTGGACGTGAATTGAAAGTAAGCTCAGATAAACCCTGCTCGTATGCTTCAAGTATATCCGACATGTGGAAGGATGTAGCCGTGTGTGTTGAAGAAAATGATTTGATTACCAAAGCAGTTGATGAATACAATAGTCTCTGATGGCTGTCTTTTTTTTTTGCTGTTTGCCGTTTGCCGTCTTGAGGTCGAAGAACAAAGTTTGTGTGAAAAATAGTTTACAACCAAACCAACCAAATGACCGTTTAATGAGATGAAAGTCGAGTTGATTTATCGTCTCTCAAATGTTCTATAGTTTGTTGTCAAGTAATCACTGATAGTTAAAAAAGAGGCCTGGTTTGAATGAATGAGTTCTACTGTTCCCGTTCCCCCACCTCAAACAAAAAATAACAGTAAGTACAGTTTTTGGTTGTAAAGCTACAGTTGGAGTAGTTTAATGTTCAATGGCCCTGTGTATATACTCGTCAATCCTATGAGGCTTGAAGTTTGTTCATTGTATTATTCGTTGCAGCCAACTTAAAGTGTTGTGGGTCTTTTTCGACTACAGAAATCGTCAGTATATAATGCAAATACGCGAACGTATGAATTTTTGCAGAATAAGCATCAAAATGATGCCATAAATGTAAGGTACGAAGATGATTTCTAATTCCAATCTTGGATTGATATGGCCTGGGCCAGAGAGTAGCAAGAGGACAATTACAATAATGAGTCAGGATTTTTTCAGCTTTCCATCCAATGATAACAATGCTCTTCTTGCTAATTAATAAGCCTCATCATAGAAGAGCAGTATTAGTATTATGATAAGCTTTGTTTGTGGAAGCCTTGTTGGAGTTGGCCAGTAGCTAAATCCCGTATTATCAGTTTGGTTAAGCGCGTGTTCGATTTGTTGTAAATCAGAAGAAAACTATCGATTGATTTTTGGTGGAAAATTTTTTGTTTTTTTTGCTTGGTTTTTCACAGTCGATAATTTCACTTTAGTGATAAAAAATCTTCAACCTCCAATATCTATAAACTTCTTGAAAGATATGTCTCCGGCAGCTCACTCGTCTTCTGATAAAAAGCAATCAGGTATTGCCAGGGTCTTGGGGTCTGCAACTGCAGGAATCGCTGAAATTGGTGTATTCCATCCGGTTGATACAATCTCCAAAAGATTAATGTCTAATCATGGTAGAATCACGTCAGCTACCCAGTTGAACTTGGTAATCTTTAAAGATGCTGCTTCACAACCTTTGGCTAAACGTTTGTTCACCTTATTTCCTGGGTTAGGTTACGCTGCTTGTTACAAGATCTTACAAAGAGTGTACAAGTATGGTGGACAACCATTTGCTAATGAGTTCTTGACCAAGAATTTCAGAGATACCTATGATGCTACCTTCGGACCAAAGACCGGTAAGGCTTTGTTATCGGCCACTGCCGGGTCCTTGATCGGTATTGGTGAAGTTGTGTTATTGCCTTTGGACGTGTTGAAGATTAAGCGTCAAACAAACCCTGAATCTTTTAGAGGTAGAGGTTTCATCAAGATTTTACAAGATGAGGGTTTTGGATTGTATAGAGGCTGGGGTTGGACAATGGCAAGAAACGCTCCTGGGTCATTTGCATTATTCGGTGGTAATTCATTTGCTAAGGAGTATATTTTTGGATTGAAAGATTATGGTCAAGCTACATGGACACAGAATTTCATTACTTCCATATTTGGTGCAAGTGCTTCTTTAATTGTTTCTGCACCATTGGATGTTATTAAAACAAGAATCCAAAACAGAAATTTCGAAAATCCTGAATCAGGTTTCACAATCTTGAAGAATATGTTTAGAAATGAAGGTATTACTGCTTTTTTCAAAGGGTTGACTCCAAAGTTGTTAACTACTGGTCCAAAATTAGTTTTTTCATTTGCAATGGCTCAGTCATTAATTCCTGCTTTCGATAAGTTGTTGAAGAAAGATTAGATTAGGTTGAAGTGAAACAAAGCTTGTATATAAAAGTAGAGTTGTATGTAGATATTACCAATGATTTATTAGTCGTGCAATCGTTCCAAAATGCATTATGCGTGACCTGTATAATAACACGGAATATGCAGTACTATATCTCTCACGCCCTTCGCAACCACTCCTCAAATACGTATCATCATTGGTGATTAGTGCTTGTCTTAATTTAGCTACCGGCTAGACAATAGAGTTCTATCTGGAATTTATCAAAGTATTCATAACATAACGTAGATGTTTCGATACATATAACGACATTTTCGACATATTTTATTTTCATTTATCATAATCACTTTTACTAGGTTCTTATCGGATTATTATCTCATCATGAAGATCATTACTTGGTTGGTATATTTGATTAAAATTAATATCATACAGATGATTATCAACGGTTCGAGAAATCCGTCAATTACCTTGCAATATATAGATAGCTCATTATTCGAAGCAAGCAAATGTATGCCTGCCGAACAGGTGAATGGTAGTGGTGCATATGCTGAAAAGGCATATTGGAATAATGTAACTGACATACCTGAAAGTTGCATATGATGATATATAGAGAGCACATTCTAGTTTTAGTGCATTTGTTACTGTGTGTATGGTTTCAAGATGGTAGGAGTTGATTCTGGATCTGTACAAGAACGGTTTTTTTTGGTTTAAAGGATCTTATATTCAAATACGTTTAATATATAATTAATATTGTATATTCTGTACCCCATATTTATCATAATATCCCAACTTCTTCACATTGGGTAACTCTTCTGCCCATCTTCCTCTAGTAAGGATCCTATCTAACTCCTCGATGCTACTCTTTCCTTCCAATAGGCACAATCTAAACACGGCCTCACTTTTGCGTTTCTCTCTTGATAGTTTCTCCGTGATTTTCTCTCTTAATCCACCATTTGAATTTGCTATTGTCATACAACTCTTGAGAAGATTTCTACAGTTGCTCATAAGAATATCTTGGTTTTTGGTAGATGCATCAAAGTTGTCGATCTGACTTCGTTGTAACTCAATGTCTGCTCGGGCAATTATCACTTCACTCAATTGACTGATTAATGTTCCCAATCCCAAATCAACGCCCAGTGGGATCTTTCTTCTCGCTGTTAATTCTTGGTTTAACAATTCTTGCGCTTTCTTCAACATTGTTGATTGGAATGTTAAGCACTTCCAGAACAATTCCTTATCTGTTAAATTGGATTGGTTTATACTACTTAGAGTGATATCATTTCTATCCAATATGGCTTGTAAGTTATCGGATGAAGTCATATACCTCTCGGGAATGTTAGGTAGGGTATCGTCTTGCCAAAGGTTCATCACTTGTAGAATTTCAGTCATAGCCAACCCCTGAATACCAGTTCTAGCAATTATCAATTCATTCACTTGATCTGCAGTTATATTACTCAACATTTCATTTTTGGTGCTTGATGTTTCACTATACTTGTCAATCAATTCCTTTACAACTTTGTCACTCAAATCTAGTAGTGTCGAAATCAACTTCGTGGTATCATCGAGCATTTGATTCAGGATACAATTTTCATACATCGCCGTAATTAATTTATACGACGCAAGCACAGTTTCATAGAGATCAGTAGGTTGCACAATATCCTCGCTGACGTACTCCTCTTCTTGCTGGGCCCCAGCGCCAATCACAGTGCCAACATCACTATCACCATTATTTCTCCGCTCTTGAAGTATTGACGATTCTTCAATCTGTGATAAATCTCGTATGAAATCCTCCAATTCTGCGATTTGCAAGGGAATCAAGCCCATAAATATTTCCAGCGAACGACTGTAATCCAGCACCAACTTATCCACATTACAAGTCGGTTCGTCTTGTTGCATTTCCAAGACTTCAGTGTATACGACAGCAGTGTTGAACAATAAATCACTGGAGATGTTTCCATTGGCCGTGGCCACGGATATACTTTGTTGATGCAAGTTCAAAATATCTTGCAAGTTTTGCACAATTGAATTCTGACCAAAGATCTCTTCTACATTGTTCAAGGTATTGAGATTCAAGCCATCGGTTTTAAGAATAAAATACACTTGAAAGATCAATCGACATGAATTATAGTAGGCGTCAGTGGTGGGACTCAACTCTATAGATTTGACGTAAGAATTATAGGCCTTCTGATAAAAACGTAATGACTTGGCAATGTCCGAACCTAACCATCGATCACCGGATTCTTCATCTACTGATCCTTGTTCGAAATAGTCTTGTGATGTCGTTGGTATCCTATCCAAAGATGATTCTTTCAATTTACCTTCGAATCTTTTTCCCAATTTGGGTAATTTTCCTAGATATGGCAATTAGTTAGATATTCTTCGTAGATAAGTATATCAATGGACGCTGCTTTTACTCACTTTTCATCGTTAGAGATCACTAGAGAAACTAATCAACTAACTATGAGAACTGTCATCACAACAAAAATATGTGTATAACCAGAAGAAAATTTCAATAGCGCGTTCCCCCATATTGATTTAACCAACACACTTTGAAAGGACCAATAACTAATGCTGCGTTTCACAATAAGGGACCCCTTGTCGACGGTGCCGCATCCGTCTCGAGTTAACTCACAATGCTATACCTTTGACATCCCCGTGGTGATACTCCATAGCGAAATATGGACGAGACAAGCAGATCAAACACCAGGTATCATAATATTTACTGATTTTAGTGAGATTCCCTACAGCACTTGCATGAAGAAAGGTCAAGTTCCGCCGAGCATACTGAGCCGCGAGTTTATCATCGGAGGACGGGAAATACCCAAGAAGATGTTGTTTAATATATCCATTAGTGCTGTCCAATTTCGTGATTTCAGAGCACAAATGGAGCGGACGTATCCAACTTGCGAGAATGTATTTGCCAAATTGAGTTTTGATCTACGAGCCAAGAACAACTTGAACTTGGAAGGGTTTTTCAATGGTATTGTCTTTGCTAACCGGGATAATTTGAGCAGTGTCTTTTATGGATTGGAGTCTCAGTTTCTGGCGTTGCTCAATCGATTCAAGAAATGCGTGTCGCTGGAAGTGTACAAGGAGGCAAGTTACCTATTGAATTTCGGGAAATATGAAATCAAAGATACAAAACGAGATGAGCTAGAAAGTCAGCGACCGGTAGAATCCCAGTATAAGAGAAGAGCTTTGGGTGCAAATTTGTTGTTTGGGCAAGTTCCGTCTAGTTATGCTACCCAATTCACGCAAGATATTCATAGCCTCAATTCCAATTCCAATTCCAGAACTAGCATTGACGAGATCCGGGGTTCCCAAGTAACGCAAAACAGGAATGTTCTTGCTGCATCCCAGGATGCTCAAAGTAGTCAAACCAAGAACGGTATAGACGAAACGCAGAATGATAGTTTTAAACTCAAATCACAAACTGTCAATAATGATGTTATGTCGCCTGTCTTTCGTGACGCCGAGCACAATTCGTCAAAGGATGGAGGTGGACTTAACTTACGTAGTCCACCACCTCATCAGGCACAAGTACAATTGGCACATGAATTGGATTCATCCCCATGTCGGTCCCTCGTGAATAAATGGTCGTTGGCAACTTCAAACTTCATTCAAAATAAACCAACTTCCACTTCCATACAGCAGTTAAAGCACCTTCCTGTATTGCCTGATTTCGTAAAAAAAGGAATAGTGTACGAAATCAGAGCTAATATAAGAGGCATACTTCCGTTGAGCCCATTTATCATGAAGCCTTACAATCGCACCTTGAAATTTGCTCCGTTCAAGCTAGTAATTGATGATGGGACAGACATGTTTGTTGAATTCAAAGAAGAAGAGGAGTACTGCAAGTTCTTTGAGTTGATTGAGATTGAAGATGCGTATTCGCAGTTACGTAGAATAGAGGATGAAATGCGTGCCTTGCTAAATAGTAAGCTGCAAAAATGTTTGAAGTTGAAGAGGAAATTAAAATCATTGGATACGGGATATCAGATTGCTTATTGGACATGCGAGTCTACTCTTAATAGTTTGATTAGAGAAGGTTTTCATAGAATTTAATTAAAACCACAACCTTGACATTATTGAGTAATGTAACAACAAAGAGTGATGGACATTTATAGAATATAATCAATACAAATTGTTTATTGTAGAAGACGTGAATTCTTAATCACTACTGTCACGAGCCTTCAACAATCACACAGATGGCGGTGAAATATTCAAATTACTAAATGCTGACTCTGTCTCTGTCTCTTGTTTATATATATATATTAAAAACTAATAAGTAAATATAGACACAAAATTGCTTAGATGTAACCAATTCTGTTAGCAATATCTAAAGCATCGTAATCTGAGGTTAATCTGATGTAAGCTTTCTTGGTACCGTTTGGTCTGATTAAAGTGTTGACGTATTCGGCATCAACGTCGTATAATTCCTTAACAGCAGATTTGATTTGATGTTTGTTAGCTTTGATGTCAACTTGGAAGACCAAGGTGTTACCATCTTCGACTTTCTTCATGGCGGTTTCGGTGGCAATTGGAGCAACAATGATCTTGTAAGCATCCAATCTGTTGTAGTGAGGTACTGATTTTCTTTGGTACTTTGGTGATCTGGATAATTTTAAAGTCTTTGGTAATCTGAAAGTGGTGGAAGTTCTGACTTTGACGGCTTTCTTGCCGTTAACACCTTTTAAAGCGGCTTTCTTGGCAGCTGAAGCTTTGGTAGTTGCTAAATAAACAAGTTAGTACTCTGAACTGTAGACTGCCAATCCAATCCGGGAAGAAAGACAGGTGAGAAAAATGTGCGCTACACATATGCACTTCGATAGCAAGCTGGAAACTCTGGCGGTGAGGGTTTTTAAACCGAGGATTCTATTTCAGTAGCGGGTGATTGCCCAATCATACAATAATATAGGAAAGTAGTTGAACTTGATTTGATGATAGAGGAAAAAGACTTGTTTATTCTCAAACAGGCTGCTGAAAGAAATAGCATCTCTCCTAAACACAGTCATACCAATCATACCTTGAACAAGATACTTTTCGGTATTCTCAGACTTACTAAACCGCCCATGCACCCTTAAGTTCATCGGGATTCTGCAAGCTTGTCTTCTCTTCCAGACATGATGATGAACTATTCTGAAAAGAACTTTGAGACGTTTTCTTCCCTCTTCATTTTTCTTGTTTTCTTTCCAATTGCAAATTGATGACTGTAGTGGTAATCGCTGTACCTCTTTTTCTCTGTCCTACTCTCTTTACTTCTCCCTGTCCTTCTCCCTATCAAAATGTTATAATTATGTGAACATACGAGCCATTTTGTTGATATAAGGTTGGTTGAATATAATGGAAAAGGTTTTACAAAAAAAATTTCAAAGAGAAACAATTAGTGTGAAGATTATCACTAGTACTAGCGTGTGCAATACAATGACTGTAGGATAGTTGTCGCACAGTTAGCAAGAGGACGCACCAGGGCCACAGACACCGAAACTCGCACGCACACGCTCGCACTACAATAATACGTGCATCGCATAGTTAAGCACGAGAAAAAAATGTGTGATTTTTCCTCTCACAAAGTAACAAGAAGCAAAAAAAAACACCCGACTGTATATAAGACACAAACACGTGAAATATATAATATATAGGGTTATACCCCCAGATGGACCTCGGTAGTGCACTTGCAGAAAATAAAGGAATTTGGTATATGTTAACTACATCATATATAAGGGTGAGTGCCAGTAAATAATAATAATATAATATGTACAAGATATATACCAATCCCATTTATAAACGACGAAGTTTCTTAGATCTAGTACCACCGAATTTTAATACTGTAGCATCAGCAATTCTAACTATATTACTTCTCAAATTCATACCTTCTTTACCTAATAATGCCGCCTGGAATGCCTCTCTTCCTTTACCAAAATTCTTTAAAACCAATTCAACTTTATCATTTGGTCCAATATAATTTCTTTCTTCAATGGTTTTAAACATCTTAGCGGCTACTTGGAAACCTGCTTCATATTCCTGTCTTTGAGATTTTCTAAAGCCTAGTTGACCAGCACTAATAGTGTACTTAACTTTATGAGGTAACTGCAAGTAATATATGACCTTATCATTGTATGATAAATGTTGGTTTTTTTCCATGAAATCCAAATCTTCCACAACACCTACTAACGTCAATTTGGTATTGTGCCTATTAAATAAGCAGTACAATTTCCAGTATACGATTTTCTCATTAACTCTAGAGCGCAGATTCAGGGGTCGATTGTTTTGCTTGGAGGAGATGGATTCAGCATCTTCGGTTCCAGCTTCGCTGGCTTCAAGTGGTGCACTAGTAGTAGTGGTGGTTGCGGTGGTGGTTGCCATTGCTGTGTTTCTTCGGATTGATGATGCTGTAAATTGTCTTATTGATGCATTATAAGTGTTTAATATCGACGGTTTTGCAATTGGAGAAGATATTATGGAATGTCTTCCAAATACTATGCCACTTATTCTCGAAAGCATCTTTTCAAGGTGTATGACACGGGGATAGATGGTTGGGGTTTGTAGATGGGTTGTTGATTTGAGTATTAATGATTTACCATTGATATTTGAAAATTTTTGTAGGGTGCGTTCAATTAAATAAAAGTCGCATACCGTAGTGACAAGATATTGGTGTATGGATGTAAAATTACGACACTGACAGGACACTATAGCTACTCTGCTCAACGGTTTCATCAAAAATTTCTAAGAAGCCCGCTACTTTTCACTTGTTGGTTAATGAATTTGGTGTTATGGAACAAGCTTCATGTAATTTGTAGCCCCATTTTGATTGTCTTGAAAGAATTCGTTAAAATTTGCTGCAAAAATATGTCTCACATAAGAGGCGGTATGAACTACGCAATTCCTCAACAATTTGAGTGCTAGATAGATTTATATATGAATTCTGAGAGAATCTAGTTAAATACTTCTCCAAGTATTCAAGTTATAGCCCAATCAAATTTTAACTCAACTCAATGCTAAACTTCCCCATATTTGCTGATGATAACAAAAATACGAGACACTTTGTAATGACTACACGGTTGTATATTCAACGTTGCAACAAGCAACTTTTGCACCATCGTACGTTCCTTTCCATGTAGCTATACTGAATGAATTCCACCAGGAAAAAGACAGTGAAAGGAATAGTTGGAAGAGAAAAGGACTGTAGAGATACAGAAAAAAGAATTGGTAGCATCAAACGGCAGGTTCTTTGGAGAAAGAAATCAATGAGAAATTAAACCAGAGGGTGGTGTTTTCACAATAAGTTCAATACAGTTTAGTTTGACGGTAGAGAGATTAAGAAATGATAATTGGCAACCAATGATAATAACTAATACACAACTAGTTATATGTGATATAAACTTTTACAAATCGATCTTCCAGATTGTTGGTGCATCTAGATCGTCATGGAGCTTTATTCTGAAACAGCTATTAAACAACTACACATATCATCGATCATACTTACCATCTTTGCACATTGGCTGAGTCCGTTTTCACACATCTCGTTAATCACAACAACTAGATTGATCGACAACACTTCAAGGGCCATTGTCAGTCTTTGGCAGGAAAGCAAATCATAGCAAAGCAGATAGAAAAAAACACTCCAATTTACAACCACAAGCATCAGCGCAACCACAGTACACTGTTTCAAGCACAACATTTGAAGTATACAACCAAATTGATCTCCAAAATTAGGTTAGTTGTCTAAAATAACATACATTTATTCATTTCGTCACTCACAGAAAAGGACTCGTACCAGAGGCGGTAGAAATCAGTAAAATTAGTGTGTCGTTTCTTATTTATAGTTTGGCAACACAAAAGACCGGCCGAACTACAACTTCAACTTCAACGAACCAACAATAACAGATTAATTGGACACCCAATATAAACCCTACTAGTTTCTGCTGACCCAAACGCTACAACATCTATATCCTATACCTACAACTGTATGTTGAAATAACTACACTTGGTCATATATGTATGTATGTATGGGTCTGGGCATAACAACTAAAGTGGAGTGAGACAACAGAAAACTTGACACTTACCAGACACCGAAATCACAAAGCGACATTACACCTGAAGTTTTAAATTTTTAGACTTTTTAATTGTAAACTTCTGATAATAATAATAATAATAATAATAATAATACTATTAACAGTACTATAACAATCGTACTGATTACTAAAAATTGACAACAATCAAAACTTTCAACGTCAATAGTTTCAATAGCTTTAATATCAACAATATCGACGACAACAACAATACAACGACAATAGCAACGACGTCAACAACTACTACAATATCATCTACATACAACGACAACAATTCCAAAAGTGCATTGATCAACTACAAAAGAAAACAACTACCATCAACACCCATATATACATTCATAGACACACCATTTGAATAAATTTGAACGTTGCATTCAATACACTATTAATCATTCACATTTACTATCACGACGTATAACAACTGTAAACGTCCAATTACAACGTATACCAATTGCACACATTAGATACGTACATATACACATACACATACACATACACGTACACGCATATAGATAAACACGTACACATAGACACATCCCCACAATGCCGCAATCCATAGGTTTCACGAATGAATATACTTTGCCCCATGTCGTAAATAATAAAACTTCCACTTCTAACAGGATGACAATTAAGGAGTACAAGAGAATAGGCGAGGGAGCTTTCGGAACAGTGGTGGAAGCTGTATTAAAATATGAAGATGGAAACAAAGACGATATAGAAACCAACAGTAATGCTATTAACAATAAAGTCAACAAAAACATTAATAGTAGACCGAGCAATGAGATTGGCAAAGAGGAATGGTTAGGGCCATTTGCTATAAAGAGAGTACCAGCTCAAACTGAATATAAATCAAGAGAATTGGAAATATTAAGAGTCGTAAAGCATCCAAATATTGTAAGCTTAAGGTTCTTTTTTGATAAAATCAGTTCAACAGATAACAAAGTGTATCAAAATTTAGTGATGGAATGTTTACCATCAAATTTACAATCAGAAATCAAATATTATCGTCAATCAAAATATACAATACCTTATCCCCATATGAAAGTTTATACTTTTCAATTAGCCAGAGCTATGTTATATTTACATGGATTTGGAATTAGTCATAGAGATATTAAACCTTCAAATATTCTTGTTGATCCTTCAACAGTAAGATTAAAAATATGTGATTTTGGCTCAGCTAAAAAGTTAGAGCCAAACCAACCATCAGTTAGTTACATATGCTCAAGGTATTATCGAGCACCGGAATTAATTGTTGGATGTTCCTTGTATACTACAAAAATTGACATATGGGGTTTAGGTTGTGTTGTTGCGGAAATGTTTTTAGGTAAACCAATTTTCCAAGGTCAATCACCTGAATCGCAATTGAAGGAAATTGCTAAATTATTGGGCCCACCTCCCAATACATTTTTCTTCAAAAGTAATCCTCAATATCGTGGTAATATGTATACGACTAAATTATTTAGTTGTACAATTGAAGAGAGATTTAAACAGATTTTTAGTAATTCACCTTCTGATGCAATTGATTTGTTAATGAAAATATTGGTTTATGATCCTGAACTAAGAGCAAGTCCAAGGAGAGTCTTGGTACATCCATTTTTTCAAGAATTAAAATCCCCAAATTTTAAGGTTTACCCAAGAGGTTCAGCAGAACCAATTGAGTTGGACTTGTACAATTTTAGCGAATTTGAATTAGAACTTTTGGGCTCATACAAGGAGGAGCTAGGATTAGTTTAATAATGATATAATAATAAATGCTATTCATCTGTTGACTTTGATTCTTTACATGTTTTCTTTCTTTGTTACATCTAAGTTTATGTTTAAAATATTTTATAGATTTATTAATAAATACTAATTTATAAAGCCAAACTGTAGCTATATTCATCTTCAATATTCTGAGACAACCAAACGACAATGCAACTCAACATAATGCATCCGTTACATACAATATTAGATACTCCCATGCTCAAAGTTGGGAACGTGTAATGTTTCATCAAGTACTTCAAAACAAACACCATAAAACTTCCAGCCAACCCCCCAGCCAATAAACTGAATCCCATGAACAAGATGACCCTAGCAGCCCAGACATAATTACCGCCTTCAAATAACCCTTCATTGGTGTTCATCAAGTTGTTTTTCTCTATCGAGTTGATAATGAGCATGCCCAAAGACGAACAGATGAAAGGTATCCAGTCGACGAACGTGACGTGGACGTCAGAAGCGTTTAGCGTCTTGGAGTAAATTGCCGAGTCAACTAGTGACCAGAATCCAATGGCAAAAAGGCCACCCGCAAGGTATATTCCAAACGCCCTTAATTTGGCCGATTTGGGGAGACGTAAATGGAGCAAATTGAATTTAAAAAGATTGGTCGTGTGAGGTTCCATTGATGACAATGATCTGGTTTTAAGTATTTATGTTTGAATAGTATTATGATGGTTGGTAATTATGTAGGTCTTTTTTTTCCTATGTTGATTCTTGGGGTGTGTAAATTTTGTATGAAACCACTGGAAACAAGATACGGTACGACAAGCACGGAGAAGGTGCTAATTTTGGTACATTATTAGGTATTGTATTACATCGTATTATATTCTACAAATCTGTTTAAATCGGAGTTTCGTCCCTTGATGTACCATCCCGAATCTCCTCTTGCTGATCAAGTGAATTCTTCTTGAGATACTCTTCATTTATATCGAACACATTAACAATTCCATCTCTGCTCCCACTGACCAAAATCTTGCCTTTTTCAAAAATATCAATACTCAAAACAGCGTCGTCTGCTTTGTATCTAAATATGATCTCCTTGGTTTGTATATCCCAAACTAAAACTCCAGATTCATCACTTCCCAGCACAATCAACGAATGATTTGTACAAGTAATGAACCTCGACTCACAATTATACTTTTTACAAATCGGCATTCCAGATACACCTTGATAGGTTTTAATCACTTTATTCTCCATGTAATTCCAGAGTCTCATCATTCCATCAAGACTCGAGCTCAATATGTAGTTCCCATTGGGACTTATTTCGACATTCAGAAGGGGAAAATTCGTAACGTCCGTAGTAGAAGCCGTCGCCGTACCGTGCGAAGCACTGTTCGTGAGCGTCTTAAGACACTGGCTGGTCCCCAAGTCAAACAATCGCATGAGCCCATCATACGACGCACTGACAATGATTGAGTTATCAGGCGTGAGAGCAAGGGATGAAACAGGATCAGAATGTGCCGCGAGAGTCGTCATGATCCTACCTGACGTTATGTCCCAGATAGTTATTGTTTCATCTGATGAGCCCGAAATCAAGATGTTTCCCTTATTCACGAACTTTATCGTTGTTATATGGTACGTATGTTTTCTCAAAATCTTCAAGCACTTGCCCTTGGAAACCGACCAAAGCCGTATGGTTAAATCATCCGAGCATGATGCTATGATGTTGGAGTTTATGGGGGAGTATTGTATATCTGATATACCTTTAGTGTGTCCTTGTAATGCAGCCATGAATTTTCCTGTTTGTAAATCGTAAATCTTGATCTTTGTTAAAACACTAATGGCAAATGATTTTCCATTGGGAGAAATCCTTATTGCAGTTATTGCATCTTTTTCATTTATGCTATATCGTAATTTATACAAATCTATATCCTCAATCGGTATACCCATAGAGATAATGTGGTGCAAATAAACTCAAGTTTTACTCTGCTGCTCTGTTTGTTTTCCCTACATTTTTCACCGACTGTTTTTTCCCTCACTCGTTCATTCATTCATTCATTCTTTTGATCCATGAATCCAACAAGCTTTCTTCAATTTCATCAAATCTATTAAATGCTGAATCATAAACGTCTCTGTCTCTGATTGAACTCATTGCTGTTATGCCGCCCGTATTCTTCATGTTCGATGGAATTATCAATTTATTTAGGTGAGCGTTACGATCTTTTGACAATTCTTTCAATAAATATTTGAGGTATTGAAATAAAAGAATTTTGTTATTACTCTCTATGATCAAATTAATCATATTTTTGTTCAATTGGGATAATAATTCTGATTGTTCCGGAGTTAGGCTTGTCTTTCCTTCCAACTTGTTAAAAATTTTTGTTAGAATCTTATTATTAAAATCAGTCTTGATGTTACCAAGTACATTCTCTTTGGATTCTGTTTGCAGTGCACTTTCTATATTATTCATCGTGCTAGCCTTAACTGTCTTAATTGTGTTTTGGCCACTCATCATACTAATGTCAAACATTACCGTCTTTTGTTCGTCTACATTACCTTCTTCGTCTTCATCTTCATTATCATTATCATCATTAATCCATTTCAATTGGTTTTCATGCAACTCGGTGGGTACATAGTAATTTTGAGTTTTAACAACATGATTTTGTTGATTCCACAACTGCTTTTTAGTGATTAGCCTCTTTATTAACTTTTGCTGATCAGTAAACTTTTGATTTATGAATTTGTGTTTCAATAATTGACTTGCACTAGATCGCTGCTTTGGATCTTCTACAAAACAATGCTCCAAAAAATCCTTGAAAGTCGACGACACATCTAAATTGGATAGATTAATGAGTTGTATAAAATCGTTATTTTTTTGACATTTGGATATTAGTCTTAGAGCTTTCATCGGTGCATGTTGATTTTGCAAAGGTGGTTTACCAGTAAACATTTCAAAACAACAACAACCTAAAGACCAAATATCTGCTTTGAAACTATGACCACCATTATTATTCACGATAACCTCGGGTGCCATCCAATATGGTGTTCCCACTGTTGTATTCCTCTTGCTAAAATTTGAAGATAACTGTGTAGATACTCCAAAGTCTGTCAATTTTACTTCCCCCAATTTATTCACTAAAATATTCTGACTTTTTAGATCACGATGGATCTTACCTTGGTTATGTAGATAAACTAATGCCAACAATATCTCTTTGATTATACACGCTATAAGTTTCTCATCTTTTATGGGACCCGGTTTCAATAAATCAAATATTGATCCTCCATCAACAAATTCCATTACTACCCATAACTTGTAATTTTTTACAAATGAACCATAATATGATGTGATTTGTGAAGATCTACACTCACTGATAATTTGAATTTCTTTATTTATTTCTAGTAGATCCGTTGAATCTTTTTCCAAATCTATTTGTTTTATTGCAACTTCCTGTTTGGTTTGTTTTATGATACCTCGATAAACAATTCCGAAACCACCTCTTCCCACCTCTTCATATACTTCTAGTTCATCACTAGAATTGACCCTTGTAGTCATGACTTAATAACAAGTAACAACTTCCTGTGTTTTGCTACCTGGTAGGTACTGGTACTTTATTTGTGGAGTAGAACTTTTAAAAGTTGTGAATTTTACAAAAACAAAAACCGAAATTGGAGGAGCGATGAAACTACCATCTCAAAAATCGATCATTTACTTCAAATTACCGTCGATCTATTCTTCATCACATACAATTATAGATAATGTATATAATATGATACGGAATACTTTATTAAGACTACTGTCACCAATACGGTTCTCACAACAACAAGGGGTACGACAAATATCACCATCACCATCAATAATGAGATCAGTATCAAGCTCATCCAAAGGTTCTAAAAAGTATCAGAAACAGCAAGATTGTCAGAAACCCAAGAAACCCAATTCAGACTTATTTGATGATTTGTTCATACACAAAACCTTATCATCAACAAAATCTCCCGATAATGCATTGATTAGATGTACGATCTTCAATGCTCAAGGAGATATGATCCATCATGGAAAAGAATTCAGTAAAGCACAATTCATGAAGCAATATAATCTTGTTCCTAGAGACTTTCGTAAGCTTTCAAAACACGCAAACCAACAGACCTCGTCAATTTATAATATAGACATTGTACCTAGCTTAGTTACTCGAAAGAACAGTATCCTACTAAATCTCTTAAATGTAAGAGCTTTGATAAAACATGACATGGTAGTAGTATTCGATACATCGAATAGTTTTGTCTCAAGATTGAATGTATCTCATTCTCAGTCACAACTTTTGAAAGATATAAGTCTTCGATTAAAGTTGAAGGAGGAAGAACATGTATATTACGAATTCAAAGCATTGGAAGCAATACTCATTCACGTTATTGCAAATCTCACCGTAGAAATGAAGGTACACACCACGGTATTGAAGAACATTTTGTCGGGACTTGATGAATCCATTGAACAATTCAAATTACGATACTTGCTTATCCAATCCAAAAAAATCGCTCAATTCCAACAGAAAGTTACATTAATTAGAAACTTGCTAGAAGATTTATTGGAAAGAGATGATGAGTTGAACGAATTGTACTTGACAGATATCCACAATGGTGTTGCTCGCCAAGACACAAATCACGCTGAAATTGAAATGCTACTTGAATCATATTATAAGACATCCGATGAAATCGTACAAACTGTAGAAAACTTAAAATCACAAATTAAAACAACTGAAGAAATTATAAATGTTGTTTTGGATTCAAATAGAAATGAGTTAATGTTATTGGGTTTGAAATTTTCGATCGGGTTATTAACAATGGGCATTCCTTTATATATTGGTACATTATATGGAATGAATTTAGAGAATTTCATTGAGGAATCAGATGGAGGATTCGAATTAATTGTCGGAATATCTACAGTTGCATTACTACTTTTACTTGCATTCAGTGTTAAACAGTTGAAAAAAGTGGAGAAAGTGACAATGACAAGTTTAACAGACAGAAAGAGACGTCTATAATTTTATAGTAATACATACTGTACTTTTATTTTTCTTCGAATTCTATATCAATCTTTGGACCAACGAATGTGCAGCTCGAACTTCTTGGTCTTTCACCATTTCCATTGGAATCATTTACTGCAGGATGTTTGGGGGAAGCATGAGGTGATGGGATTGGCGTAGGTCTTGTTCTGAATGGCCTTAATGTAAATGTATCTCCAAGACTCAAAGGACGCGGACTTTGAATTTCATGCTTAGCTTGCTTAGTCGGAGTCTTTGGTTCATTATTCTCAGCTGGTTTTGGCTGTGAAGCATTAGGCAAAGGCAACCTTTTAACTTGCAATCCCGATTGTTTTTCAGCCTCTTTTCTGTTTTTATAATTCATTTCATGTTCAATCAAATTTTCGAACAACTCGCATCTAACTTTTAGCCTCAATAAATCGGTGCAGAATTTTATATATTTAGCCAATGGAGGCTTAAAGCCAGTGGAAGTTTTAGAGGTTGATGGTCTCATTATTAAGTGTATAAATGGCATGGAGTTGATTTGGTTCATTGAATTCAATTGCTCAGACACTTTTTCCAATTTCTTAATTTCAGTTTCTTCAACTAATTCCTCTGGTAATTGATCAGAAAGTTCATAATTTGGAATATGACCCAATTCAAACACATTACTTATATGCTCAATAATATAAATCAAGGAAGCCAAATTACTTCTTGGAATAGATGAAAGCAACTTTATCAACGTTGCTGTTGTAGGTTTTTCTTCTTCATCATACAAATTCACAAGCGAATCAAAAAGCATGAACGGGATCATTGAATCACCTATTTCTAATAGCCAAGTCTTTAAGAAATTTATGACACTATCCATTTTTTGCTTATTCAAGAATTCAATTACTAGTTCTAAAAATTCATTTTGTATCAATGCCTTATTTGAAATATCATCTTTCCGCTTTGGTATAAAATTAGCGACCAATAGGGTTAATTCTTGCTTTAATTTCCATTGGGATTGAAAGTCTATTGGTTGCAACCAGTAGGAACTTAAATTTCCACCTTTTCCTTCTATAATTTTCACCATTCGATATAGTATATATGGAATCGAAGCAATACTTAAAAGGGAAAGGGAAGATTCTTCTTCGATTTGATAATTTTGTATTTGTAATGGTATATCCTTGAATACATCAAATTGATACTTTAAATTTTGAAAATTATTAGCCGAGTGCTTTACGATCGACTGCGTTGGTATATTGGTAGGAAAATAAATGCCCGTACTGTAACTTTCCAAAGCTTTTTCGAAATCATGTAACCAATTCTTTGAATGATTAATATTACTCAAAAATTCCTGAGAAAAATCATGTAGTTGCTTAGTTCGTTGTTCATGATACTTGACCAATATTTCCAGTAATCTTGATAAACTTCTATATATAATTTCAATTTTCATTTTTTCAAATTTTTCTAAATATTGAGTTATATCAGATAACCCTTTTTCTAATAAATATTTTAATTCTAGTAGTTCCAAAATTTCATCATTATATTTTTCTTCGATTTCACCTAATATTTGCACATGATTTGACTTCATAATTGAGCTTTTCACCGTGTTAAACATGGCATTAAATCTATTGGTTGTTTCAGCCATTTCATGCATAAAACTACCCGTGGGGGGATTAACTACCTTTTTAGATGGAGTTACAACAATACTTGATTTATCACCACCTTTTGAAGGTGTTGAGAATACATGATCAGTACTGAATTTAGTAGCTTTGTATTCTGCAACATAGATAGCTAGATCGGACCACTCAAACCACATACCTTCACTTTTAAATTTCTTCAGAAATATACTAGTTGGTGTTATGAATTTTGAATCTAATAAAGATTGCCCAAATTTTTCCAAATTCATTCTGGAAGGATTCAAACCTTTTATCCTCATTTTGCTTAACACGCCACAAAGCGAGTCGCTACTGAATATTTCATTCTTGTATCCTGGTAAGTGTAACTTTCTTTTAGTTGTGGGAACTTCGGATATCAACAGATTGACAAGTGATTGTAACTCTTCTTTATCCGTAATAATGGTTGTACCTATTTTAAAAGGAAACTGTATTTCCAAGCCTTGCAGTTCATGGTCCTGTTGTTCTTCCAGGTCTTCATAAGCACATGATTCATCAACACTCGGTTCCACCTCTTTTTCATCTTCTAGATTAATTTCATCATTATCATCAGCTGGGTGTTTCGAAGGGGATTCAGCAAACTCCTTCAACCTTAACTGATCAACATACTTCAGTTTCAATTTATCTATTGATTTATACCCACTTAAATAATCGTTATATATTTCGTCCAATCTTGCAAATTCTCTTTGAATCTTTGGTTCATGGAACTTAATATACAAAGTCAAATCCTCTAGGACAACTTTATCTATAGTTGAGGCTAATCGCTGTAAAGCCTGTGACGCAATTAACATCTCCTCAATATATTTACTATAAGCTGTCTCCATAGATATGTCATTGCCCCTTTCAAGGAATACGCTATCAACGGAATATAAATCTATACTTGATTTATTCATGAATTCACCATTTGAATGATAGTAACTCATGTATCTGAATACCAATTTCCTTAACTCATGCAATTGTTTTAATGACTTGAATGATTGATGTTTTAAACTATTTAGGCCCGTTACATAATCTGCTGACCAATACAGATTTGTAAATAAAGATGACATTATTCTTCTTCTTTATAAGCCAGTCAATGGGCCAAATGGAAGTAACTAAGTATGAACTCTTTGTTGGTTTCTAAATGACTTCTGTCTCGTGTATTGCCGTTTCAACTTCTCAAGACTTTTTTTGGTCTCGCAGTTATCACAACAATCATAAACAAATACCATAGAAGCTTCTTATGATGAATACAGACGAAGTAACAAGTCATAGGCTAGATCAAGAAATAAACGACCTTAAAGATGACATAAATTTAATTCAGCAAGATATAGCGAACGGTTTACAACAAGAATCAGAACTCCACAAGGAAATCGCGTCATTGCAAGAACAGCAGCAAGGTACTGATGAAAAACACGTTGATTTCGATATACCTGAAGTTATAAAACATAATTATTTTGATCCAAGCATATCTCATTTCTTTCAAGATTCCAGCACAGTTGAAGGTTCCATAGACGTAGACCCTCCCGCGAGGAATTTCGATCATGATATTGAAATCAAGGAGAACATATTGTATGAGAACATCCTAAGAATGAATGGAATCACGGCTTTTCCCATTAATCAATATCTACTTGGAGAAGACGAAATACTTGGTCTACGGTTTGACATTTTCTCAACGTTGTCAAAGACATACAAAACCCCACATTATGTAATCCTACGAAAAACATCGACTGCAAAAGACGAAACAACGGTTCTGAAGAAATGGACAATTTACAAACATACACTTCCGATAATTGTCCCGTTAGAAGAATACACGAAAGCGCTTGACAATAATTTGGAAAAGTTTACTGAGTTGGTGCATATATACTTAACAAAAGTTCAATATAAATTTGATAAATTTGATCAATTATTGCTTTTGAAGAAGAATCAGTTTGGGTTAAAAAAGGAAGAAGAGATAATTAAGGAAATGAATAAGGATTTGTCATGCCAAAGAGTCGCCATAGTGTTCAATGCGAAAGGAAACAATACAAAATTTATTAAAGTAGAGTTGATATGTTCAACTGATCGTATTGAAATTATCAATTTTCAAAATGTACCTTCATCAATGGATAAACACCTACTGCTTTGTCAAAGCGTGTTAAGAGACTCTCAAATCAACGATTTAACAAAAAACTTTAGGAAAGTAATCAACATACTAATCAAGTATCATATAATACAATAAAACAACTAATATATATATATATTTAAAAAACAACGATAAAATCAATCTAAATATCTCTTACTTTTTGTCTAAAAGGCATTTCCAAATCCTGCACCCGTTGGTTGAAATCCCAAATTCCCACCTGTTGGTTGAAATCCAGTACCTTGGTAACTAATTGGGCCGTTTGTAATCATTAAGGGACGTCCAATTGTTGGTTCTTCTTCTTCTTTCTTTTCAGCATCTTTTTTCTTCTTATATTCAGAATAAACTTCGTTCAATTTCTTTTGATTTTCATAAGCTATTGAGATTTCATATGGTTTTACAAAATTACCCAAATTATGTAACCATGATAACTCAATAACGTAGTCATTAGCAATATATTCATATGAGGTATATAATAAGGCAACAAAACATTCATGGTTACCGGTTTCAACAAAATAATCTAACATTTCATGTGCAATTTTGCTAGATTTTGATATCGCTACTGTTTGCAATAAATTTGACCATAGTTTATCAGCTTTCAAAATTGAAATAGCCTTATTAAACTTCTTTTCCTTACTGTATAAAGTGGCAGCAATTTGTCTAAAGAATATTAAATCATGTTTTTCTAATCTTTCAGCTAAGTCCAATTTATTGAACCTATTATTTGATTCATTTTCAATTGATGATCTTAATGATTTATAATCCTCTTCTTCAATTAATAAATCATGGTAAGCAGAATTTACCACACTGTTATTCTTTTCTAATACCGAAATTAAGAATGGCTTAATCATTGGCAAATTATCACTTTGAATAAACATTCTCACAACTCTTGGTAAATCCAATTTCGGTGTCATCACAGATAACAAGTCAACCAATAATGAAGGATTCTCATTCACATAAAACTGTATAGCTTTATAGTAAATTTCCAAATTTGGTGCTTTTACAATGATTTCTCTGAAAGATGAATGGTCAAAAGCAACTTCCGATTTTTCAATCATGGTTAATGCGGCATTATCCCATTCCTCATAGTGGCAGTATAAAAAGATCAATTCTGGATATAAATGGGCTTCTTCGCAAGCAGTTAAAACTTTAGGAATATTAATTCTTGACCAAAATAACTTTAGATGTTCCATAACTTTTTCAGGACTGTATTTGGAGTATAAGATAGCCAATTCAGTGAACATACCCATATGAGCTCTTTCCAATCCTAAACCACTTTCGAAAAGTTGAATTAACTCGTTAAAGTAACCATTGTATTCGTAAGTTTTAACCAATTCAGGCAATTCTTCAGCATCAACAATTAAATTTAAACCACAAATCTGTGCTAACCTGAATTCTTTATTTTCAATACATGCAGTGTTAACCTGTTTCCAGACATTTATATTGGAAGCTTTTCTAGCACAATCAACCGCACCTTGATAATCAGACAAGTATACTAAAGTGGTAGCTAATTTAGAATACTTCGAAACATTAGAATACAAGATTTTAGCACCCTTGTAATTTTTGGCTTCAAACAATTTATCACCAATAGCTTCTAAATCTGCTACATTCGAACCACCAACAAATTTTTCCATATCACTTAACCTATCTAGAGTAGCATAAGCATTGATTAAAGCACCATCGATAGCTGGTTCCCTCAAAGTTTCCCTTGCCATTTCCAAGAATTTGATTAATTCTTCTTCTTTACCAGCGTGCTCGGCGATTTCGATAACTTGCTCAAAGTTTTCAGGGTTTTTAGATTTGACATACGAATTAATAGCTTCAGGAATACGTAAGCCGTCTAATTGAGCAGTACCTAATTGATACCATAATTCCAGAGTATCGTATTTCTCAGCATATTGTTCAGCCCTATCTAACGAAACAATATCTTCAACTAATACTTTCATTGCTTCAGATCTCATTTCAAATTTATCATAAACTTCAAATGCTTCTTCGTTCAAACCGTTATCAATACATAACGGAGCAATTTCATTTGGATCATACTTGTCTAATTTTTCAACATAATTAGACACTTTCGAAGAATCGGCTTTGATGGCAGTTAAAATCATTAATCCTTGTAATGAAGAATTCTCACTAAATGGTGATGGTTCTAAAATGATCTTTTCCAACAATTCCATTAATTCTTCTGGCAAATCATTTTCCATGAATGCTTTAACTGTCATGGAAATTGGCTCTGGATCATCCAATTCTGGAATACCGGTGGAGATAACTTGATCAATCAATTGTCTTCTATGAACATTGTCTGAAGTCAAGACTTTGTTCCACAAGTTGATATCGGATCTAGATAACAAGTATCTGGCTTGGTATTTATACATTTTATTTTCATTAGTTATGCTGATTAATTCATCATCATTGCCACCTTTAGAGTATGAAATATAGGCTAAGTATGGATCTCTCTTTTCACAGTATTTACCAACAGCTAATGTATCATAATTGTTGTTTTCTTGTAAAAACTTCTCTGGTGAGTTGTTGGAATCAATATAAATCTTGGCGAGGGTGTTGTACACTTCTTGATCGTTGGAACCACCTTCTAAGGTTTTTTCCAAAAATGGTAATAATATCTTCAATCTGTTTCTCTTCTCAACTTCTTCAACTAATTCTTTAACTGGTACTCTTCCCAAAACTGACATTAATAAGCTTTTTATAATGTTTTCATCACAATCAACATCTAATAAACCGGCAACAACTTGTGGAGTATTAGCAGGGTTAACCGATTGAACATATACCTCAATAAACTTGAAATACTGATTTTTGTACAAGTATAAAACCAAGTCATGAACATAGTTGAATCTATCGCAAACAATAATCAATGGCAATTGATCATCCAATTTAAATTCTTTTAAGAAGTTTTTAACCTTTTCGCCGTTGTACACATTGTTATCTCTGACAACTCTTTCAATTTCCTTAGTCTGATTCATTTTAGCAGCTGCTTGAATATATTTGAAGACAACATCAGGATCTTGGGTCAAATTAACAATAGAACTTAAATAATAGTATAAACCCTCAGTACATTTGTATTCTTCAAAAATCTTGATTAATTTCATGGCACCTATTAAATCGGAATACTTTGTAGCAACTTGAATTATAACTTGTAAATTTTGAGCCATATTATTACTTATTAATTCTTTGATACAAGCAACAGACTGTTCTATGTTTAATTGGCCAAAGTATGACACCAACCAATCACTGGGTAATACATTAGTATGAACAATCACTCTTTTTATATCTTTCAAGTCATCATAATGTTCTAAAGCTCTCTGGAATAAACCTGATTTTTCGCACAATTTACCAATTGTTGGTTTATCATAGTGACTAAACATTTGATTACCCAAGATAGCATCAGCAACTTGTGGGGCATGCAAAAGATTTATTTCTAAGACTTTTGTTTGCAAATGACCTTCAGCTGGAGAATCATTCTTTAAAGCATCTAATAAGAAAGCAGTACCTTGTTGAATGTAATTTTGGGAGAAGAATAAATCAGCAATTTGCTCAACATTTAATTGTGCCTCAGGACTAGTTAGTAATGAGGTAGCAAATTCACTTGCTTTATCAGGGTTAACTCTAACTAAATTTTGAATTAAATTGGTATAATCTGGATTGTAACCTACTTTTTGACAGTATGGTAAAATTTTATCAAATTGTCCCAATTCAGCTAAACATGAAACAACTTTGATATTAACATTGGCTCTGATATATACAGCAAGCGCTAAGGCAGTATCATTATATGATTTGACAATATCACCCAATTCTTCAGATGAAGTTAATTTATCTTCTTTCAACCATTTTTCAAATAATGGTTTACGATCTTGCTGTAAAACAGGTTTAGCTAACTCAATAGACTCGTATTTGTTCAAAATTCCTCTATCTAATAAAGTTGAGAAATACTGTAAAATCGGGGAAATTTGACCTGGTTGTGGAGTTATATGTTTTAATTTATTGATGGTATCTTGAGTACGTAATTGTTCGGATGAGGCCGCAACTTTTGCAGCATTCGTATAATCTCCTTGATTTAAATAGGTTTGGAACTGTTGTTGGAATAAATTCTCAGCACCTGGGAATCCACCACGAGAAGATAATGCTAGAGCTAGTGGTACATTTGATAATTTGTCCAATATATAAGGAATGATTTTATCACGGGACACTTCCACGCTTAATACTTGACCCGATTTATTTATGGTCAAAAGACCTGTACCATCATTATAGCTAGTTGCTGTGAAAACTGGTTCAGCAGTAATTCTGTTGACAAATAAGTTGGAACCGGTTTCCATATCATATAAATGAATGAAACCATATTTTGTTAAAATATAAATAACACCATATTTGTTTGAAGCTTGCAAACTAATTGGAAAATCATTTGCAGCATCAGGCGGGAAAAAAATGTCAACAACTTTCTTTTGAAATGGTGGATTGCCATCAATGTGGTCAATTTCAATAATATGCATGTTACCTTGCCCTTGGGCGTTCTTATTACCAACACAGAAAACTTTTGTTGGCTGTATGGCACCAGATAAAGTTATTGAAGCAAATTTACAAACATGACCTTCAATTGCTTGAGAGACGTTCCTCGATTTTGAATATAATTGAATATGACCGGCAATACGACCGTCCTCCTGGGCAATACCTGTGACAGCAAACCAATTCAAATCTGGCTCAGCAACGAAATTTATAATTTGGGAATTGTTTAACGTGTGATGTCTATCTGTTAATTTGACTGGACCATCATTAGTGCCGTCAAATACATTCCAATAAAATATAGACGACTGAGTGACCAAACCCAAATACTGATCACTAAGCCATTTCCAAAACACAACGGGTTCATTCATGGTATGGGCCTTTAATCTTTGTTTTGAGCCCAAGTTGAAGATTTGCAAAGTCGTACCATTTGCTCTTAAGGAAATTACAAATTCACTTGGATGCATGATAGCATTATCAGCCGTCATATTCTTTCTAGTAATCTCATTATTGGCTTTCAAGTTAACAATGGCGACAGTATTACCTTGAGGTCCTGATTCACGTGTACATATGTAATGATCTGATTCTAAAGTTGTGGATTTAAAATCTAACGAGGATGGTGAGAGTCCCAATTGAGTCAACTGAGTTAATTCAGTGAAATCAATAGGAATATCGTTGGACATCTTGGAAAATCGGTTATTTTCTACTTTAGTTACTTCCCAATATGTTTCTTTCACTCTAGTTCAATTGATGTATTGTTCAGTATAGTAATTGGGAGGAAGAATAGAAGCAGCTTGGTTGTAAAATATAAAAGTGGTGGTGGTGGTAAAAAAATATATAGTGCGAATGAGTTGTCCAGATTTTTTCGTTGTCCATACTCAAAATCTGTGTAGATTTGATTTATACTACATGGACACTTGCTTTGTTTTGCTCCTTTTTAACCGATCAAGAGGTGAAGGGTGGTACAAAGTACACTACCCCGTGTATTTCTTTTCACTTCATGTCAAACGTTGATTTTACAAAAGCCTACATACCATGAGCTCTATTCATAGCGGTGGTCTAACCGAACTGAGCACATCCTCAATAATTTTGTTGGTATATCCAGTGGGACTATCTGCATCAATTTTACTCTTGAATGACTTCAAATATTCATTAGCAAAAAAGTAATCACTACCATACCAATCAGCTGTTAGCATACTAATCTCTAATCTCTTCTGATAGTCCAAATTGGCATTCTTTTCGTCCGTCGTGTCATTGTCATTATGTTTTCCTGCGTCGCAATTGGCGAACTTTTTGTCATACTCCCAATCGACCAACCAATAACCAATTGTTCTTAAAGCAATTTTAACATATCTCGGAGTGACAAATAGCTCATCTTCGTTGGTTTGAATATTTTCTTCACCGGTTTCTGTCTTCCAAAGCAATAAGCTTTTGCAGAAATCAGAGATATAATCTATCGTCGTAGTAGGGACTCTTACCAGCTTGGGAGAAATGGAAGCCAATCTATGACACCGTATAAATACAATTAACGAATAAACATATCGCTTGATATCTGGGGCTACGTAAACTTTTGACAGTTTATTTCGTAGATGTAGCAAGATGTCTTGGTAGCTTTTGAAATCGGGTGTGTTTGATAGTATCGGCTTGATTTTGATGTTGATGTTGCCGTTGATGTTGCCGTTGTCTAGTATAGGGCAGCTAATCGAAAACCAGAATTTCTCCTTCAAGTATATATAGATCTTCCTATGAAACAGTTTATAATCAAGTAGCAGTATAATTGTAAACAATTTTGGCTTATTAATTTCTATAGTTTCATTGTCAATGTTTATGCAGATAGGCTTGCTATCAATTTTTGAAATAATCGTCTCATATTGATCTAATTGTAATATCAACCTGTATAAAGATTTGTATTGATTCATACTGAGATGCTGAATATTTTGCCATAATATAATACTTTTCAAGCAATGTCGGTTATTTTCGTAACATGTCATTTTGTGAATTAAGTCAATTGTTGTGTGAACTTTCAACAAGTCAATTATTGCAATCTGTGAATGATCAAATCCACAATGTGGTGACGTTAATAGTTGTGTAAATTGAGGTATTAATTTAGCTGAATCTTCTGAAGAAATAACAAATCTTTTGTTGGCTATCAAGGATAAGGATAATGCCGTATACACATTCTCCATTTTTGATTGATGGACTGATGATTGAGTGATTGATTGATTGATTGATCGATCGATCGGCAGTTGCCAGTATTGGGGATTTTCTGATTTCGCTGCTCCGAATCTGAGTTTAACAGCCGAAACAGAAAAAAAAAGAACAACACACATTGGGATGTATGATGGAGCAGCTAAATGCGCTTACTACTTTGTTGCCTCGTTAACAAAATATTATAAACACTGTTATGAAAAACACGTTGTAAATATCGGCTTCCATTGAGTGGTACGGTACTTCTGGCGACTTTTCTGTTTTATCAACAGCTGATATCAATACTATTCTTTATTGTAACATTTGTTCACTAGTTGAATCGGATTTACTGGCTTTTATTTATCTGCTACCAAACGTCTATAATACTGCAGGGGCTCAGGTAGTAAATCTTGTGTGCAGTAATTTAACTATTTGTAGAAATGCTTTTGGTGTATGGATGTTGACGCGTGATTTCTGTTTGTTGTGTTTGGTGTTTTGCTTTGTTTTGTTTTGTTTTGTGTCTTGTTTTGTGTTTATTTGTTTGGACAGTTGGTTGCGTTGAGATCCAAATATATGTCCTCCAGGGAATCGGTACAATCTCCTTTCGACTTTTCCACATCATCCTTACTAAAACTACTTTTGCTTGATAATTGTCAACTTAAGATTGCACTGCTTTAAGATTTGATTGCAGCAAGATTGGTGAAAGAAGAAACACAGTGGTAAGAAGTGTATCATCCGCTAGACGTCAGTACCATTATCTCGTCTAAAAAGAGTTTTCAATCTTCATCTCGTGTAATCGAGCCTACTAAGAAAGAATAGAACAACAAATAAACAAGAGCTATAGACGACAAGAAGCAGTGCTAAGAAATCATTATCAACAACAACAACAACTGTTCTCACTCGCGATTCAATTTATATCCCAGCTTCAACTCTGACGTCTACCCATCATTTATCATCGAGCCCAAAATCTGTCCATTAACTTGTATCAATTCATTCATTTTTTTCCACTACACTCCACGCTCGTCAAATAACCTTGGCTCACTCATTTGCTGAAGCATACTGTCAATTCCATTCCTAGATTGATCCATTTGATTGCTCGATAAACCAGTCCTTCATAGATTGACCATTTAATTGCTCGATACAAGATCATTCATTCTTTGTCCACTGCATTAGACTGCTGATACATAAATAGTCAAGACCAAAACACGAATATCTGCTCGGCTTTGCGGCGCCAAATACATTTCTTGACAACAAAAGGATCAGTAACAGTTTTATAGAACAACACCAAAACAGCATATATTCTTCTGCAAATCATTTGAGCTAAATTTTATATACATCGATCCATCATGACTCCTCAAATGATTTCATTTCCGTCATTCATCAGAGAGGCAGAGCATTCTCCAAGAAGTCTAAATTCTGCATTTCCACCTTTCAAACTAGAACATAGGTATAGGGGTGTTTACGAAAGAGCAGGTTTTGATATAAATAAGGGGAATAGTGCTAGTGGTTCCAACAATGGGGCATCACATGCGATGCGAACCAAGAACTATCAACCTCCTTGTAACTCAAACGATAGCAGCGAAACTGATACAAAAGTTAATACTCCTACTTCTGCTTCTTTTATCAGTACTACTAATAACAACGGTGCAAATGTTCACAGACCATTGCAATCAGATACTTCTTTATCTTCATCATCAAGCTCGAGTAAAACACTGTCCATGAATTCAAACTTCACCAATAAATTCAATGACATTAAAAGCAATAGTTCCGTTACCAGTACTTTCAGAAATACTGGTGATTTTAAGACTGTATTTGAACAACTAGACGACAGACGATCAAGGTCGCCGAGTAATAGAGAACCATCCTTTATACTATCAAGCCAAGCTAATACTGGTCAACACAATAAAACAGCATATGATATCAGTCCATCTAAGAATTTGACCAGAAATGTTAAAAACTTGAAACTCAATTTGAGCAATGATGCTGATTCCAACAGCTTACATGATGTTTCAAGAATTCCAACTAAATCTACCGATTCAAGCCATTTTCACCATTCACAAAATTCACAGCATTCACAGCATTCACAGCATTCACAACATTCACAGCACTCACAACATTCACAATATTCACTGCGCTCACAGCAATCAAATGGTTCTCATCAATCTGGTGGTTCTCAAAATGGTGTTTATGGTCAAAACCTTTATCAAGTGGCCAAGCCGACACATTCACAATCTGTTAACGGACGGGAAACACTGCCAAGTGCGATGACTCAAAAATTTGATCCAAGGAAACAAAGATATAACCTCCAACTGAGTGATGCGTCCAGTAAATATTCACTTGATAATCACAGTATTCCCCGGGAGCAAAGAAGTATGACCCCACCAGGACAGTCAATACAACAACCACTTCCATATCCAACAAAACCACTTCTTTCATCCAATGATGAGCCAATTCAACCAATTCAACCAATGTCCAGACCGACAGGTTTTAGCGTTATGCAGAATCAATCACCTATACCTAGAATAACAGTCAATGGAGCTCATATTAACGAGCCACCACAAACTCCCGGGATGACAATAAATGGTACTCCTATGCAAACGGGGATGCCAATGGCTTCAAATGGATACACGCAAAATCCTCAACCTCGTCCACGATCACCAGGCTATCCTCCACGTCTGCAATATAGACCAGCTCCGCCGCAACTTAAACAACAACAACAACCACATCCACAACAACAAGAACAACAACAACAACAACAACCACATCCACAACAGCAAGAACAACAACAACAACAACAATTACAGCAATCGCATTTGCAACATTATCTGACAGGAATTTCACAAAACCCTACTTATTCACAAATTAGAGATGATAAATTATCTTCTGCTTTGAGTGACTTCAAAAATGATGTTGAGCTTCATAAACGCAAGGTTGCATCATCACCTCCAAGTTCTAGCACACACGAAGTCTTACCAAATACATCACCGCCGGAACATGGCTTATCCGAATTTAGGGATCCGCTAAGTAATCCAGCATACGGTAAAGACATAAGATTCTCATACGGACAAGATTTTGACAAATCACAAGAGCCATCCACACAATTTCAACTGTTTACAAATCAACAAATCGCCAAAGATAAAGATTTGAATAACGAATACCAACAATTCTTAAATATTCAAAATTCTGAAAATCCAAAGAATAATCGCTCTAGCCAAATATCAACAGCGAGTTCAGTTATTTCCAAAGAATTAACATATGATAAAGAAGATGAAGAAATTGAAAAAGAATTAGAAAGGCAATTGGCGATATTGAAAATGCCTGGTAGCCAACTTGATATAAATGACAAAGATAGCTTGACAATGACAGGATCGTCAATTCCAACTATGGCATCTACGGTCATGTCAAACCCACAATTTACAGTTCAAGATATGGACAAGAATAAGAAAACGAGAGATAGCTCCGAATCAAACAACACTAAAGACAGTAATCTTGATGAAATGTCAATTGCATCAATAGAATCTATTCAACCTTTATCTGTTTCGCAGTCTATTATCACACCTACAAGGAGAATAGTTGAAGATAACACAAAGAGTTTTCATTTCAGCGATGATCATCTCCAGGAAACCAACTTGAAACCAAAAGAGGAACAAGATGAACCAGGGGAAAGTGAAGAAACCTTAGAAGAAGTACGTCCGTTATCACCCAAAACTCATTCAATTGAGCAAGAATTACAGAATATGAATTTCAAGATCGAAGAAACTAATGTATCTCCATCTAATTTTATGAAGGAAAAATTCGCCAACAGCAAAATTAATGATGAAATCGCAGTTCCTGGTACCGGACCATGTCGTGCATGCGCGGGCAAGGTGGATTCAAATGCCAAAGGCAGCCTTAAAGCCATTTATTCCAAAACGGGTGAATTGTCTGGACAATGGCATCGTGGGTGTTTTACTTGTTGCTATGAAGATTGTCATCAACCATTTAGCAAACACGTACAATGTTATGTATACGAGGACATGCCATATTGTTTTCAACATTATCATTTATTAAATCAATCAACTTGTCAATTTTGTAAAATTGGTATTGAGGGACAATGCATTGAAAATGATATGAAACAAAAGTGGCATTTAAATTGTCTTAAATGTCAAATGTGTAAAACCATTATTCAACAAGACTATTACTTAATCAACGGAAGCATATTTTGTGAAAAGGATGCTGGTAGGGTTGTAAATGGTGCCTCTTATAGTGATGGCAATGGAAATTTGAGAACCGGTGGTTTATCCGCAGCTGATAAAATTGAGAAAAGACGAACTAGAATATATCATACATAGTATAGTACATTTATAGATTATATTTATAAAATATAGAATATCATGATTGCCAATCTCTACAATAGATCGAAATATCATACAAATAAATAACTTTCCTATACAAGTCTAATAGTCTCTATTATCATAAACGTGGATTTTCGTCTCGTTTTGTATCATTCTCACTCTTTTTGTAGTTGCTATCGTCACCGTCATTATCCTGATCATCTGTAATTATAAAGTTATCAGCATCGAAATCAGCAGAGTTCAATTCGATTTCGTTACTACCCAATTCTAAGTCATCTTCAAAATTCCCAAACACTAACACATCATCGTGAACGACCCCTCGGTGATGATAATTTGCAAGTTTCTGTTGCATTTTTGCGTATATTAAATATGCAGTCAACGTCACCGCACTACCTGTTATTACTATGCTTATTACATCAACGACCTTAGTGCTTGTACTTGATTTTTCGTCTCCGAGTTGTTTCAACTTGCTTCCGACAAACAAATGGATCAAAAGCTTCGGTGATGTGATTAACGTCGCAAGGAAGTACGTGAGAAATGGAAGCTCTGGTATAGCTGCAAGCGCGCCATTACTCAAGGAATAAGGCAACGGGCACAATCTAATCAATATCAATAGTATCAAACTATTTTCGTCGCGTAGAATTTCAGCGAATGCCCGGAATGTTTCATTGCGATTCATTAGCTTGACAGCCTGGTTGTGTAGGATATACCTGAAGATCAAGAAGGAAAACGTGGACCCAAGCACAGATGCACTGGCAAGCAATGGCCACCCTTGGGGAAACCCATAGATCATCCCCGTTAAGAAACTCAATGCCGAGAACCCAATCAAGGGCGGGAACCCAACCATGAACACCAACACGAAAATTAAAACCGCACCATATTTCAAATCATGCCAGTTATCTGACAATCCAACCAATACGCTAATAAAGTAACGGTGGAAAATGAGAAATAAAATACCGCATATAACTGCAATACTTGCAAGTATGCCGAGTACAATCCTCTTAAACAAGGATTGTTTGAAATACCACGATTTTGTATGCCGGATTATGTGTACTCCAAATGCTATTTTGCGAGCCAATATCTCTCGGAATGTAGTGGGGTATTGGTCTAGATGCACATTATCTGATACTTGAAGCATTGTAGTGTGGGTAGTGGGGAAGCTGTTGAGTAATGCTATTCTTGATAATAATCAAAAGATGGTTTCTCCTCTGTCTTCTTTTTTCCTTTTTTCTATTTTTCTTGCGCCCTGCTGTCAAAAGTCAAAATAGTCGCGCATTCAGTCGGGCCCTGGTTGCACCAATCGTCGAACGAATGAAAAGACATTGACTTGGGCTACTTTCAAGGTAATACAAGCTGAATTAAATTCAAGCACGTGTTGGATATACATATGACATGATTCTTATTATAGTCTTCAACATTGTGGTCTTTTTAAGGCAATAGGAACATAATTTATGGTTAGTTAATTTGCGTATTTGCGTATTCTTCATTTCCAGCTCGTACCAAGTTCCAGATTTCTCTTGCAGGATCGTCCGACAAAATTATTGCCAGCTTTATCATCAATATTTTGGAATCGTGGTTCTATTCTTCGAGAATAACTGGATATTTGTTGAATTTAAACTACTTTTATCAAAGCTATTTACGATTTCAACTTACGATCTATTGGAAACGAATGGCTGCTAATCAGGGAACGAACAATAAGTTGGCAAAGCTTCATCTAAACTTGCAAGACTCGGAACAAGATTGAATGCGAGGTTCGAAGAAAAAACGTTTAAAGGTTTCAATCTTATGTCATCAAATTCTCAAATTAGACTGACATACATGCTTAACTCTTCTGTCAAGCACGCAAATATTCATTGGTTTTCGAATACACGTGCCTCTTTCGTGCTTTATGCTACATGTTTACAAGCGACCAACGTTGATTTCAGTTTGATCGAATATCGGGTAAGAAACTCTTGATTGATTTAGTGAGTTTGGACTGATAATCCAAATAAAATGTACTTCGAATAAGCTAGCTACTTCCTATTGGTTGCCAACTGTATATCGTCAGTCATGTACGTTGGAAGAAAGGAATAGTAGTTCGTGGTGGGTGGTGGATGGTGCAGTATGTTTGTTACTGCCAGGTTTGCAAACCGTGCCTTCCTTATTAGTAAACACGACATGTGAAGCCACGCATACATAGTTAATTTTTGCAACCATCTTTAAGGCCGTTGTCATCTACTCTTATACTATTTTATTCTTCACAGCTCAAGCTTCCACTCACCAAGAGATAACCTCCAAAAACGATTATACACCGATAGCATCAAGTCACCAAGGCAGCAAAATTTGGTAAATTTGTGGTCAATTGGTACGATTTGGAACCAGTTTCTGGCTGATCCATAATTCTCATTACCATTTGAACCATAATGTTTGTTAATTCAATGAATGGTTTCAAATTACAAAAAAATACAAACGGTAAACAATGACACACCTCAAACCATTGAATATTGCAGACTTGACGGCACCACATGGGGAGATGTAGAAAATTTCAGTATATAAGTAGCTGCCGCATTTTTCAAAATGATTATCTTTTTTATACTCCAGTAACCAAAAATGAGGCTATTCCTCCTTGTATTGATCATTGAGTCAGTCTTTGCTACATTTGCACTTAGCGATTATGCCCCCAAAGAAGTATCCTGTCCGTCTGGCGTCGTAACAAGGTCTTCATTAACTGGGATCAACCCAAATGAAAAAGCATACATGGACCAAAGATACCCAATTGCCAAGCAACATTTGTCTGAATATTTACATGCTGCGAATATGACAGATTTTGATGTTGATGCTTTTTTACAAAAGGCTAATCCTACTATTGGTTTGAGTTTTAGCGGCGGAGGGTACAGAGCTATGTTGTCTGGTGCGGGACAACTCTCTGCATTGGATTCAAGAACCAATACCAATGGTGGCAGTTTGGCTGGTATCTTGCAATCCGCAAGCTATATTGCTGGATTGTCTGGCGGTGCATGGCTTGTTGGTAGTCTTGCAAGTAATGATTTTCCAACAATTGATAGTATCATGAGTCAAAACAGTTTATGGGATATACTGCACTCACTACTTAATTACTATGATGGTGATATATTTAAACAACTAGAAATGTGGACCGACATAAGCAACCAAGTTGTTAGTAAATTACTTGCTGGGTTTCCTATTAGTTTGACTGATTTTTATGGAAGAGCTTTGAGTTATCAATTACTATCAAATTCCGAAAACAAAGGTGAGGGAGTTCTATGGAGTGATGTCATGTCGATTCCGAGTTATGAAAATCATCAATTTCCATTTCCTATGTTTATAAGTGACGGAAGAGCCCCTGGAACTTATATTATAAATGAAAACTCTACTGTATTTGAATTGACACCTTACGAACTAGGATCCTGGGACCCAAGCTTACGTAGCTTTGTGGAAACCAAATATGTTGGAAGTGAACTTGATAATGGATTTCCTGTTGGTAAATGCGTCTCAGGGTTTGATAATGCCGGGTTTTTCATGGGTACATCGTCTTCATTGTTCAACGACTTTGTGCTTGCTATTAATCAATCAAAATTGCCAGACTTCATTCAAAAGATAATTAATGATTTGCTACTTGATCCGATTGAAAAATTAAATGTTGATATAGCAAAATACGAACCAAATCCATTCTACAAAAGTGAAGACCAAGATACCACAATTTCTAAAGCCAAGACACTTGCTTTAGTAGATGGTGGAGAAGACGGACAGAATATACCACTTGTTCCATTATTGCATCGTAACCTTAGTATTATTTTTGCATTTGATAACTCAAACGATATTTCAAACTGGCCATCTGGTGAATCATTGATAAAAACTTACTCAAGACAATTTTCACCGCAGGGTAAGGGAACTCCCTTCCCTTACGTTCCCGATGAATATACCTTCCGTAATTTAAACCTTACATCAAGACCAGCATTCTTTGGTTGCGATGCTAAGAATTTATCCACGCTAACTGATAATATTTATGATGTTCCAGTAGTTGCATATTTTGGAAATCGTCCATTCACATACTGGTCAAACACTTCCACGTTCAAACTCGTTTATAGCGATTACGAAAGAAATTCAATGATTAGAAATGGTTTTGAAGTGACCACAAGATTGAATGGTACGTTAGACGATGAATGGAATGCATGTGTTGGATGTGCAATTATTAGAAGAGAGCAAGAAAGATTAGGATTGGAACAGAGTGAACAATGCAAGACATGTTTCGAGACATACTGTTGGGACGGAACTATATACAATGGACCTGCATTAGGTGATAATTTCAGTAAAGATGGATTAACTACTGCTGCTGATGAGTTTAATTCAGACAATGTTCCAGGTTTTAATGATGCAGGTACTGAAATCTTCTAGGGGCAAACACGAAAAAATGCAGAAAGAGAGTTTTTATATAGAGCGTATAAAGTGAAGAATGTACAATAAATTATAATAATCTCAAATGAACCTGTTTTGTATTTATCTATAAATTATGCCAGATAATCAAACTTAAACTAATATACACGGGTTGTAACAATATTGACTTTAATCATTTTCTAATAATACGGGTAAGTCATTAACATCTCCATGTTCGTAAATAATCTTATATGTAGCCTCAAATAATGGAAATTCATGTTGCAATTTGAATGCTGTTAACAATTCATGAACTTCCTTGGAAGTAATTATACCTTGAGAACTCTGACCGCCAAGAACAATCTTCTCAGCATCCCATGCATCGACATCATTTTCAATCATGTATTTTCCCACTTTCACATTTCTTCCGCCTGAACAAGTTGTAATCAAATCGGCAACACCTGCAGATTCTTCAGTGAAAGTACTTGGATTCGGTGGCGATAATCCCTTGATTCCGAATCTTTCCCAGTATGATGCAAAACGGATGATTTCTTTAATACCTATTCTCATAATGGCGGCCCTGGCATTGTCACCCCATCCGGCACCAATAACAAAACCAACAGCGCAAGCAACAACGTTCTTTAAGGCTCCGGCAATGGACGCACCAACGACGTCGGCTATGACTCTGACGTGGAAATATGGTCTATGGAAAGCCTGCTTCAAGATATACTCATCGATATCTTTACCTTCACCCCTGAAGTCGTCAGGCAAGGTATAACCAATTGAAGTTTCTGACCATCTACCTCTGGCAACCTCGCTCGCAATGTTTGCACCGGATAAAACACCACAATAAATGCCCAAGCGATCAGTGACGGAAGTAGATAATAATTTACAACCTTCAGGACCAACTTCAAGACCTTTCAAACACGATATAGCTCTTGCGGTGGGTTTCACTTTGCCCTCTAATTGTTTGAGAATTCTGCCCAAGAATTGGTGGGGAACGTTGAAAACAATCAAGTCTGCATCTTTAACGGTATCAACTATATCGGGGTTTGCAATTAAATTCTTTGGCAATCTGACACCAGGTAAGTATTTCACATTTACATGATCACTATTTATAATCTCCGTTAATTTTCTCCCTTGCATTTGTTCTTCAAACACCCACATATGGACGTCTCTCTGAAAAATATCTGGTTTTTCGGCGCAATTCTCAGCGACTATTTTTGCCACTGCTGTTCCCCAATTACCTGACCCGATAACTGATACTTTGAACGGGGTCGCAATTGGGTATGGAGTAGTAGTCATCTTGTATATCTAATCTCTATTGATGGGTTATATGTAGAAAAAATAATAATAAATTGGAAGCCGATGTAAAAGAAAGAGATTAAAGAGGGCGAAGCGTTTGGTATTTATAACCAATGACGAACAGTAAATTGGTGATGGTTTTTGAAATTGTCAAGAACTTTAAAATTAAATGAAGAATAAATCCCAGGCCTTACTTGAGGTGTGTATTGTGATGATATTATTTGTGGATGATAGATTGCATGCAGGAAATGTAACTTTTTTTTTTCTTTCTTTTTTTTTATTTTTTCTTTCTTTTTTTTTGTTTTGAAAGTTACACAAACAGAAGATTCTACCGATGTAAATCTTTTTTCCGACAAAGCGATATTGAGGAAGGTTCAACAAACGTCGCATGATGTCATATCTGCGAAGCATCATCTCTTGTACTTTTTTTATAATAAGTTTGACATTCCGTATAATTTTCGTAGTTGTAATAGAGATATATAGTTCTATGACAGTTAGCCAACGTTGGAAAATCGTTGAGCTTAATACAGTTTAGTTTTGCCCAACGTGCTTTTTTTTTTTTTTTTCAATTTCTTTCCTTGTTTTCTGTTCGCTTCCTTTATTAGTGCCCTCAATTCTAGAAGATTGCTCATAAATGATCCAATTGGAACCAAACCATCCAGTTAAGTTATAGCAATTAAATGTAGGTGGGGAGATTATTTTGTTATCTTCTTATCAAAGCCATGAGAAAACCAAGTAGCACACGATAGTATACAAAGCATGAGCAGAGATAAACCGGGTGCTTTTTTGAAAATCGAACTAATTATTTACATACAAGTCCTCCTATTCTTGTCATGGATGTAGGGCAGTGGATATTGTCGTTTATCAGCAAAGCTGAAAGGGTTTGTGACAATTGAGTCTGATTACGTATTCGATTCACATCATTACGTAGTTGGTACAACTATTTCGTTGCACAAAGCGTGCATCCAGATGCTTTCACTGGTATTTTCATCAAATTAGATAATTTCATCAACAAGAGAGTATAAAGAGGTTACGTCATACAAATGTAATTACAATGTTGTTTTGAAATGGTTGGCTATTTTCTTCTATCTGTCTGCAATAACTAGGTACGTACTCTTGTATTGACTACTTCGTCGTCGGTTGTTAACTACGCCTTCGTTCTACTCCATCGGACTTTGTTAGTCACAGTTCTTTTTTCTTTTTTTTCTTTTTTCTTTATTTCTTTTTTTTTGCTTTCTCTTCAATCGTTTTCCTTTCGTTTCCTCTTGTTGGTTTCCTCGTGTTGTGTACCTCTTGTTGTTCTAGTTGTAACGTTCCTTGGGTTCCATTATTTTACACAGTCCAGATATATACTTCATCAGTTGCTGCTCTTTCAGTACCTACATGTCATAAATGTTTCGCATTTACGGACCTAATTGCTCCATCGCGTTTCAATATATTTCTATACACGACTGCGATAATACAAGTATAACTAATGAACTTTCTAATGAAAATCATCATCATGTTTATAGTCATTATACATTTCATTCCAATGATGATCAAGTATTTGGCCTCTTTTATACGGTCTAGGGTACTGCCTTGGCAAGTCATCATTTAACCAATCATCTTTGTCTACCCAGTCTCTGGTCTGTACTTGTCCGCCACTTATTATTCTTGCTGCTGTTAATGGATCATTTATATCATCCAACTGACCATCTTGTATATGAGCTAAGGGATCTGGCAATTTATTTACATGCTCTGTAGTTTTCTCGGGATCTGTTCGCTGTTCCTCTTCTTGTGGTGGTAAAAAATCATGCTTGATGTCAAAAGTCTGTGCGGTGCGGGGATGACTGTGTATCGGCTGATGATAGTCTATATTTGCTGGATCTCTCAAGTCTGTGGCCGGACTTTGTAGCTGTTCTTGAAGACTCAGCGAATGTGTATCAGGCACACCAGTCTCCCTAATATCTTGCCTATTTTCGCTACGAACCAATTTATCACCTTCTAATTCGACTTTCTTATTCCCAATGGAATTCATCAATTTCAAAAACTGTGAATTTTGGAATTTTTCATTTATGGCGGAGTCCTGCGACCTCATTGATCTCATTGAGTTCTCAACTTTCCTAGCTGTTTCAGCAAATTGTTCTTTATCCATTTCATCATTCATAGATTTCTCTTCGTGAAGAATATTCTCTTGATTCTGTAATTCTTTTTCAATCATATCAAACTCATCCTCAAATTGACGCTGCTGCTCCTCTAATTTATGTAACTCTTGATGTTCCGTTTGTTGAGTATACGCGGGTGTGGTCAAATTGGTTCTCATTTGATAATTTCCTCTCACAAAACTTGGGGTCATTTGTTCAAAGTTGCTATGCTGCTGAGCAGGTTGTAGTTGTTGTGGTTGTTGTTGTTGTTGTTGTTGTTGATTTCCTTGTTGCATGAATTGCTGATGCCAATCATTCTTCATTACCTGACCACTATGTTGCTGGTGCTGATGGTGCTGGTGCTGTGGTTGGTGGATGGATAAACTGGAAAAATCATTAACCCATCCTTGCTGAGACCCCTTCGGCAGCTGTTGCTGATTCTGAAATCCAGGTTTCACTCCCATTTGGTTCATAAAACCATTGGCAAAATTTCCACCTTGATTAAACCTCTGAAAATCATCATTCAATTGAGCATCCACACCCTGGTTACGAAAGGAATGTATCCCCAGTTGTTGTTGTTGTCCTCCATACCTTTGATGTTGTAATGAGGTATCTCTCTGTGTATGTTTATTCAAGTTTTGTATGGCACTTGATGGCCCACAACTAGCTGCATCCATGATCTATAAAAGTAAAATAGTTAGTCAAACAACGAATAGATCACATTGATTAATAGTTTTATATTGGTGTTTTTTCCCTTGCCTCTCGCCCGCACTTCCCCACCAAAAGTATTATAAGATGGAATAAATGATTGCATGAGATAACCAGCTCAGTTCTACATCGTGGATAGGCCTCGTCGTTTCGGCTGTCAATGTTAAAATGGCGTATAATAAGTAACTATAGTAGCAGTGCAATGGCTCCAGTGGCTTTTTGAAAAAACTTATCACTGTTATCAAATCTCTCCTTATCAGAATACCTTATCAGAAAAGCCGAGGATCACGGTCAAGTGCCTTTGCGATCCCGACCAGAACACAGAAGAGAAAAACATGGCACCTTTTTTAAAGTGATACCACAAGAAATGGCAAGTATTTAATCAGAACATAGGATAAAGGTGTGAACGTAAGGAAGTCCTAACAGGCGAAACAGGTGCAAAAGATCAAACTTAGTATGAAGTACTATTGAAATTTGTTTGTGTGTTGTACTCATGCAACAACATCGACAAGCAAACCCTAATAAATCGCAAAACAAATTCAGAATATCTGAAATCTGTTTTTACTGAAGGCTGTAAGGAAATTTGAACGGGATTTCAGACACATTGGTTTGCGGGTAATTGAAAACTAACCGTGGATAAAAAGAAACGCTGTCAAATTCAATGCATAGAACAATAGAGCTACCAAATCCTCGAGATTATGTTGTATATTTCAAATCCGGGCGTTGCAGATTTGTTTCAATCGTGTTGAGGTAATGCTGCATGCACTATTGTTCCCTTTGCAGTCGCATCTTGTAGGAAATGGAAAAAGCTATGCACATGAGGTGTTGTTTAACAGAAGCACGATTCAAAAAACATAGTAAAAACCAACAATAGTACTTAAGTAGCAAGTATTAGCTGCATTTGAACTTTTACAATTAGCTACAATCAATTAAAACTCCGAATTGAAGAAATAAAGACAACATTGAAATTAGACAATAAAATAGTCTAGCGAATTAAGAAGTACTAGCTAAATGTTCGTATTTTCTAGAATTACCGATAATCAGCCATCATTTCTCTATCAGCCATCATTTCTCTATCAGCCATCATTTCTCTATCAGCAAAGTATTTCCTGAAAGTATTCAGTATTGATGATTGGGTTGGATTTTTATACAACTGCAATTGAGATTCAATCTCGTATCTATATCTATTATTTGAATACTCCACATTACTCCATTTTTAGCTTAGTTTCCCAGACTTAATTAACAGAAGCAATAGTTGATTGTGTAGTGTCATATGGAATATACCATTTATACCTTGGTGGACCGTAGTTTGGTTTTTGCTTGCTACTTGGCGTTGAAGGAAAGGAAGATTGAAGTGACCCCGATTGTGTGTTGTAGCAATAAGAGTCTTTCTTTGTCAGCTTCGATGTAGGCAGCGTTGATAAAACTTCAGATGATATGTTATGGGATTTTGTAGAATATGGCGTAAACCACATGATCCCCGGAAGATTATGATACTCTTGCCTTTTCCCAACGTCAATAGGAGAAGCTTGTAGAAGATAAGAAAAGGTAGGTAATAAGAGAATAAACAGCTTCATATTGTTATTTAGCTAAATTACACGGTTGAGAAAACAAGGAACAGAATCGTCTATTTGTAATTGGCATGTTTAGTAATTGTTGTAGTTCTTGGTATGTTTGAAGTTCCGTTTCTGGTACGTCCTTTTGCAGCCAAATTGGGTATATAAAAAAAGGTTAAAGAGTATGAAAGTACATTTTTATAAATTCAAGTTTCATATCTATGAATGCCATCTATCGTATACACTTCAAAAGACGAAGGCAATTTATTTCTTGCTTAAGAAAGGGTTAGGAGGAATTGCCATTTGTATCTATGTTTGAACAAAAATTTAGGAAGCATATTTACAACTTAACGGACGTATGTAATTTACATTATGATTAGAAATTACTGAATTTGAATAGACTATCATCGAATAATTCAGTAAAGGCCTCATGCAAAAATTCATGAATGTTTGAAGTTTGCATTGATCTACCGTATTTTTTGAATGCTTTTGCACTGGCGCATCTTACTACAGAACTACCAGCAAAACAAGCCAAAATATTAGCGTCCTGCTCACTCATTTCTACCTTATTATCCCATAATGCCTTGATATAATTATTTGACCAATTAACTAAAGTCGCCATTGTTCCAGTCAATGTATCACCTTGACCACCTACTCTTTTGTTTGATCCTTGAAATTCACTAACTAAAAAAGATTCCGAATTTGCAATAATGTCTTGCTGGCCCTTTCTGACGACTATTATATTGCCCAATTTTTTTGAAACTTCTTGAGTTTGGTCGATCAATTCTTGTTTATTATAAGCTTTTGAAATATCAATTTCCAAATCGAATTTTTTAGCAATTCTTTGAAATTCAACCACATTAGGGGTAATTATAGCTTTGGAATAATTTTTGATCAAGTTTGGTTGTATTGAAATCAAGTACAACGAATCTGCGTCTAGCACAATTGGTATATTCAATACTTTGATTTCTTCAATAATTCTAACCAAACTTTTTAACATTAATGGGTCTCTTCCAAACCCAGGTCCTACAACAACAATATCGGTTCTATTCAATAAGCCAACCACTTTGGGCAAAATCAAGTCGTCAATGATTTTATTCAAGATATTATTTTGATTCAATACATCCTCAATGGCTAATTTCTTCAAATTATCCAATTCCAGATCCTTTAATTTCAAATCAGGATTATTCAAATCGAGTAGGTAAGGGTGAATCATCAAATCTGGAGAATAGCTCTTGATGACTGGGGCCGCTACTTTTTCACACACGACATGGGATAAATCAGCACCAATTAAAGCAGCTGAATGACCTGAAAAAAAAGGAGCACCCGTATAATCTTCATTTCCACCTATGATTGTGACTTTTCCGGCTTGGCCTTTATGAAAGTGCGGTAATAAAGGTTGGATTAACTGACGTGAAAGATGAATTAACTCCTTTTGGGATTTGTTGCGTAACATTGTCTAAGAAAACCAAAAAAAAATAACAGAGCAGTGGCAGTTGTTTGATAATAGTACTTGCTATATCAGTTATATACACATACAAAGTAAAGTTGAACAATCAATTAGTTGCTACTCAACAACAACGTAATAATATTCAACAAGGATGGTAAAGGGTCAAAGTACCAAAAAAACCATTGTGCAGTACGCTTACATCCGTTTTTCAATTATCCTCCGCCGACCAAATTGATATTTGCCTTAGTAATACTCCATTCTATTGATGCGTATGGTACGAGCTAACAAATTCTAACACATTATTAGAGTAGTCGTCGTAGTCTTGATACAGTGTAGCGGTACTGGTTCTAATAACTGGTTTCAGTAATTTACACTCTATAATTGCATAACAAATTAATAATATGATGTAATGTAACCCATCCCTTATAGTCACAGTTGAAACCCAGTATAATTATTTTTCATCCAATTAGAATTTACTTTTCCTGAGTTTAAAACCACAGCAATACTCAGGTTAATTCCACAACTTCCACTACTCTTACTGCTACGCCTATTCCTGACTTTCTCTTACTTTTCCTTGTTAGGTTTCTTATCCATAACACTTATTCATCCTTACTTATTCAATTATCGCTCATGTCACTTTCAAAAGCTTTCTCTCCAAAGTATTTGGTTCCTTTGTTAGGTGCCTCAGTTGCTTCAATTGGCTTAGCTTATCACTTTTCAGCTCCAAACCACTTTATTGAAAATGAATCCGGTAAAACCTTTACCGGAAGTGACGAATGGATTGATTTAAAACTAGCAAAAAGTGAAGTATTAAACCATAATACCAAACACTTGGTTTTCCAATTAAAGGATAAGAATGATGTTTCTGGTTTAATCACTGCCTCCTGTTTGATGTCCAAGTTCGTCACTCCAAAAGGTAACAACGTCGTAAGACCTTATACTCCGGTATCTGAGCCTAACAAGACTGGTGAAATTGAGTTTGTCATCAAGCACTATGAAGGGGGTAAGATGTCATCCCATATTTTCGATTTAAAAGAAGGTGATACTTTGTCTTTCAAGGGTCCAGTGGTCAAGTGGAAATGGGAACCAAATCAATTCAAGTCAATAGCTTTAATTGGTGGTGGTACTGGTATTACCCCATTATATCAATTATTACATGAAATCACTTCAAATCCACAAGATAAAACCAAAGTGTCATTGTTTTATGGTAATTTGACTCCTGGTGATATTTTAATCAAAAAGGAAATTGATCATTTGGCAAACAAACATAAAGATCAAGTTAAAGTTCATTACTTTGTTGATAAGAAGAAAGATGGTGAAGATTACGATGGTCAAGTTGGTTATATTACGAAAGACTTTTTACAAAAAGAATTGGAAAAGCCATCAAGCGACTTCAAAGTCTTTGTCTGTGGTCCTCCTGGTTTGTATAAAGCTATATCTGGTCCTAAAGTTTCTCCAAGTGATCAAGGTGAATTAAGTGGTGCTTTAGCTGATTTAGGATTCACTAAAGAACAAGTTTTTAAGTTTTAGACATTTATAGTAAAACAATAATAAAATACTATTCTTTATAGATAATGACGCTGTTGATAGGTAGCTTTAAAATATGGATACATATCAAGTCAAATCAAGTCAAATCAAGTCAAATCAGATCACATCTACAATAAAGAAGCAGAGAGCAAAAAAAAAACATTCATAGTAACCAAATTATTCAACAGGTCATACTTCTGTACAGACAAAGTATATATTAGTCACTTTCTGGCGTCTTTAAATGCAAGTAAAAGTTGCGATTGAAGGTTGCTGCCATGGAGAACTAAAAAAAATCTATAGTTCATTATCTAAAGATGTGGACTTACTACTCATATGTGGTGATTTTCAAGCACTACGAAATAAATCCGATTTTCAAGCACTAAACGTGCCCCCGAAATATCAAAACCTCGGCGACTTCCATGAATACTATAATGGTACAAGTGAGGCTCCACTTATGACTATATTTATTGGTGGGAATCATGAAGCTTCATCGTATTTGCAGGAGTTGAAATATGGGGGTTGGGTCGCCCGCAACATCTATTATCTTGGTGAATTCGGTAGTGTTTGGTTTAAAGGACTCCATATAGCCGGCTGGAGTGGAATTTTCAACCACCATACTTTTGTTAAAAATGAATTAGCGATGGAACGCCTTCCATTCGATGCAAGTTCTATACGGTCTGTGTACCATCAAAAATTGCGGAATTTTGCAAAAATGTACTTGATGAATCATGACATAGACGTGGTTTTGAGTCATGACTGGCCAGTTGGGATTGAAAAGTACGGGAACGTGAGGGGGTTGTTAAAGCGAAAACCGTTTTTCAGAAAGGACATCGAAATGGGACAATTGGGGAGCCCATTAAATCAGTTCTTGATACACTATTTAAGACCGAGGTATTGGTTTTCCGCTCATTTACATGTCAAATTTGAAGCTAAAGTTAGAGATGATGGGACAGATCTTGAAGGTAAGAATGAAGGTGAATTCAGTTTGCAGAACAAGGCACTGAACAAAGATGAAATTAATTTAGATATGGACCAAGAAGAAATCAAGAATAAAAGTGAAATTGAATTGGACATGGACGAAGAAGAAATCAAGAACAAAAATGAAATTGAATTGGACATGGACGATGTAAAAAATTCTCCGCGTCGCAACAACGATAAACCAAACTTAGACTTGAAAAACGGTCAAGAAACTTCATCGTCATCTCAATTTGAGCAAACTTTCCATTTTATAAGGCCATCTACCAAAAAGCCAAAGCTTGATCTTACGCCAAAAAGAGGTGCTTGTAAACACGACACCCAATTCATAGCATTAGACAAGTGTGGGAAAAATCGACAGTTCATTACAGTCCACAATATCGAGGCCACAAATAGCCACCCGTCTACAAAGGATAATAAATTGCATTACAGTAAACGAGCTATTGTTATAAATAGGATTGTGGAAGACTATTTGCTTTCCAACGAAAAAGAGTTTAAAAGTTTGCATGCAAAAGAGATATTAACAAATCCGCACAACTTTACTTTGATTAATGAATTAATGCCCGTGGTAAATTTAGAGTTGAAAAAATTAAACTATAATTATAATGATGATGATTTTGTGATCCGCGAGAATTTCCAGCCAATTGCTCCAGCTCAATTCGACGGCGAATTAAAGTATTATCCTAATAATCAGACTGTTGAATATTGTGAGAAATTTGGGATTGTGAAACCTGATTTTATAGCGCAATAGGTATCGCAGTATTCAAGCGCCCAAGTTAAGACTTGGAGATAGAGACTTGTAGACAGAGACTTGGAGATACGGGGTATTAAAGCGGTTATCCCGTAGACTTCTGATGCTGCGCGTAATTGTTCTTATCACTCGAAAAAGTAGTTCTCGAACAGCGAAAGCCCAGTGCCCGCATTTAGCACAATCTCAATTACGCTAATAATAGATAGATAGATAAATAAATACATAAATAAGTCAATGAGCACATGAATAGATGAACAAGTGAATAAATGAAGATAGAAATAAATGGCGCAGGAAATGCATATACCGGTATAGGTAACGTGTTGTAGTGTGTTTGTGGGGAGATCCTGGGGCCGCATGGGAATGATGGAATTTTTGCTTCATAAAAACTCGGAACAATTTCCTGTACAAAACAGAACAAGAAAATGAGTAATTATATATAAAGAAGGGAACATTATATAATACCCGCAACAATATAATTACAAGACAGCAGAAGAAGTTCTCACATTGTTGTTGTTAGTATTATAATAGTACTCTGTTGTCCGTCTGAAGAAGCATAGTTTGGTCAGGTGTTGATTAATTAACCGCAGGAATAAATAGAACGAGAGAGAAGTCAAAGACGAGCAAAACAAAAACAAAAGCAACGGAAGCAGAAACGGAAACGGAAACAGAAGAAAAGCAAGAATAATTAAAAACAACAATAGAACAATAACAGAAACAATCAGCCAGCCCAGCCCAGCCATGCAGTCAGCTGTAAGCCCAGCCATTCCTTCCACCTAATCTTTGTTACTATTGTCCATCTTTTCCACATCTCACTGTTTTAGCTAGTCACTCTCTCGTCTTATTGCTACCTACATACATACTAGTTCATTAGAAGCGAATACAAATTGAACAGTTAGGGAGAGAGAGAGAGAGAGAGAGAGGCAGATAGATTGATAGGTATATGTATATAGGCAGATTGGCAATCCTTTCGATACAAAGTATTGCTGAGAAATCATCTTCTGTAGTCATCTTGTTACAAATAATTTCGTCCAAGAAACTGCAAAAAAAATCAGCTGCAAGTGGCTGAATCAGTTCCTTTTTATAGTCAGCCAATTCTGATATGATCGTCATCATCAGCATCCATCATCCCTTCTCCTATCTTAGCCATTTGTTTGTAATTTGTTTGTTTGTTCGTTTGTCTTTGTTTGTTGTTTGTCTGTTTTATTTTCTTTTTTCCTTTTGCTTTTTTTTTCCTCTAATCTTCTAATCGTTATTGGGTATCAAGTTTAGTTCACCATTTCAATAAAGATAAATACTCACCAACATCTTTCCAATCCTAATCCCCACCGTCCGCACGATATTTCTACTCCACCATGCCGTATGATCCTCATAATCCATTAACTATAAGTCTACCTTATAATTTTGCAAGCACCAACGACTATCCAACAGAGGTAATGGCTAATAGATTCTCTGCTTGGAGATCTTTTCTCAAGGAACTCGTCAATTACTTCAAAGAATATGCAAGTGTTCAAGAAGAAATTGTCCGACAACAATCAAGATTGCAGCAAGCTATTGGTTCAACTGCTGCAAGAGGCTCGGCCAACGGGTCCTCGACCACACTTGGCACAAATTCTCCTAACAATAATCATAACTCAAGTCATAAGGAAGATTTTGAAGCTATCAACAGGTTTTTTTTACCAGTTGGCAATGGGTCTATACAGGATATTCCTTGTGTGTTGCTTAAATACCATCAACAAAATGTCACACATGCATCCAAAACTTTAAAAGATATAAATAATATCATTATCCCAAAATTGGAGGAATTGAGAAAGGATTTATTAGTGAAAATTAAGGAAATCAAAAATTTGCAAAATGATTTCAAGAATAATTTACACAAGGAATTGGGTGAAACCAAGCTGTTGATCAGTCAATATAATCAGGCCATAGAGTATGCAAACAAGTTAGATAACCATTCACTTCATCATTCGCACCATGCTGAAACTGAGAATGGAAAATACGATCCGTTTTTGGTGAAAATTAAGTTGGACCGCCAATTAAAACGTCAGTTAGTTGAAGAGAATTACCTTTATGACGCATATGCAAATTTGCAGAATGCCGGACGTCAATTAGAGTCAATTGTTGTTTTAGAAATTCAAAACTACATATCAATGTTTTTAAATTTGGTAAATGAAGAAAATTCAACGTTTGGTAATTTCTTGTTGCTAAATATAAATAATGGATTTTTAAGTAAAGAGTCTAATTTTGAATGGGATGCATTCATTGAACGTAATTTACCTTCAAATAATTTAAGTGTTAGTGCTGTGGGAAATCAAACAACCGCCTCTATAAAAAATGGTACCTTTATTGATTTAGATATTCCAAAAAGGCATTTGAGTAATTTCTCGATAAAGAATTTTGATTCGAATTTAAATGTTGCTGTAAGAGAAGGTTACCTCGAAAGAAGATCAAAATTCTTGAAGAATTATTCGAGTGCTTGGTATGTTTTAACGTGTTGTTTTATCCATGAATTCAAATCCAATGATAGAAAGAAAGATCCACATCCTGTAATGTCGTTACCTTTGGATTCCTGTACTGTTAGTGATCATTCCAAAAATGATGGAAAACAAGATGGTATTTACAAATTTATTTTGACTTCAAAACTGGCAAATGCAATAATGCACAAGACTCATAAATGGGTGTTCAGGACAAATACTTATCAAAATATGATTGACTGGTTTAATGATATCAAGAAGCTAACTAGCTTACCTACTCCATTGGCAAGAGCAAGAACTATAAATGGTCCAACAAAAGTTGGTGGTACAATAACTACGGGCAAAATTATTTCTCCTGCTTCATCTGTGAGACGTTCACCTTCAAGGTCTTTAAGAACAGTAAGTACAAATACGTCACAACCACAACAACAGCAGCAGCAAGACCAAGTACAAGCAACCAAACAAAGGCCGTTATCGCAGGCTACTTCCATAGCTAATGCCAATAGATTATCGTCAACGTTTTCACAACGAAACAATCAGTCTCCAAGGTTGGCTAATATGGTAAATAGTGATGGTACAATTATAACTCCCGTTGATACTTATGAAGAATTGAAACGAAACCCAAGTATAAATTCGCAGTTTCCAGTGTACCCTCAACAGCGAGCTCAACTGCCATCTGGACAGCAGCCTCAAGCTTTTCATTTGATAGCGGTCGATTCAAGCGGTCAACCGCAACCGCAACAACCGCAACAACAACAACAGCTACCACAGCGGTATAACACCCCCCCAGCTGGATATCAATATTATATCCCAAATAATGCCCAACATGCACAACAATTTTATGATCCAGTTCAGCAACAGTATTATACCATTGCTACAAGTATGCCAAACTTTGCAATATCCCAATCTACGCAATCAGCTCAGCAGCCACCACAGCCCCAACCACAGTATTTTTCAACATCACCTCAATCAACTCCACAAATTGCAACTAATTCACCAATTGCTCAACCTTACAATGCTGCATATTTTGCGCCATTTGTACCTCAACGGCAATCGCAACAGAAGCAAGGCGAGGGGTTGCCATATCCACCTTCAATACAAACTGAAGTTGAAAGTAATCATGACACCACATTAAGAGAAGTCAACCGGACTTTGCCAAACAATGAAAGTACTGCAAGTCAGAATAATGACGGACATGTACCTACACATATATATGCCGATGAAGTATCCACGTTAAAAAGTAATGATGTGAACCCTTTACCTAATTTGCAAGCCGATAAAAGTGGAGACATCAATATAATTGTAACAAGTGATGCGAAATAGGTTCTCTAGCGTATATGTCTAATAGAATTTAGTTTAATCGGCGTGCGATCGCATTGATATTACAACAACTATATATTTGAATGGAATCATCGACAGGCACCACGTATCATAAAACCTTCTCTAAGTTCTACACATGAATGTTGATTTCTAAAGATGATAATATTATTATTAGATGTACTATACACTTAGCTCGCTATCTTAAACAACAACACCAGAGTTAGAAGCAATACGAGGCCACAAATCAGCACATTCTTTAGCAACGGGACCGGTGATGGCAGAACCCTTCATTTCACCTTTAGGATTGACAATGACACCAGCGTTGTCTTCAAAGTACAAGTAGACACCGTCTCTTCTTCTCCATGGTTTGGCTTGTCTGATAACAATAGCTGGCATGACTTTTTTTCTTAATTCTGGTTTACCTTTCTTGACGGTAGCCATGACCATATCACCAGCAGAAGCGGCTGGCAATCTATTTAATCTGGCACCTACCCCCTTAACGGCTAAAACGTACAAATTTCTAGCACCAGAATTATCGGCACAGTTCATGATTGCACCAACTGGCAAAGCCAACTATAAGAACAGTTGTTAGTATAAAAAATCCACGGGTGGTGGGGGTCTCTTCTTGAGATTATGTTTCTGGAATATTTCCTGATGATGTGATATTGCATTCCCGCATTCCTTGACAATCTTCATTCCATTTTGAAAGACCATTATTGTTGGTTAATCGATTCATGAGGTTGCGGAGTCACTTGCTCACACTCAAATATCCTCTTGACGAAGTTTCTCACTTTCTTCCTTTTCACATGATATTAGTGGCTACCTTTCATTTACGATGGTCTTCCGATCATTCGCATGCGTCGTTGTTGATTCTCTGCACTTTTAACACCTCGTCACTTTCTAGTCATTCAATATTCCATTCAAACATAATATTCTCCGTACGTTTCAAAAACAAAGGGGGTTGCACACATACTGACATACGGAATTTGTTACCTGAAGCACCTGAACCAGACATCCTTGATTAATTATTATAGGTATATTAATTAAAAAGAATTGAGCTAAATGTATGTTTTTAATTGTATTGGAAAATTTTTTTCAGTGTGTGTGTGAGAGAGAGACTGGGACAGAGACGGGATTGTGAGAGTGGATTGGCGCACTAGTCCACAAAACTAATTTGTAGGCGGGTAACTTTAACTGAATTGTGATAGAGCACAAAAAAAAGTTTTGTAAGCATTAGGGCTGTAACCCTAAAACTATATTTTAAACAATTTGCGCGTACCATTTTTAGACAATCAGTGATTGTAGTTTGCATCAAACACAAGCAGCAGTGTTTTGCGGCAGATTAAAGCCACTAGCTTTATAATTGTTCGATCATAATTCAAGTAAATAAATACCTACCCCTTTGCATGTGGTAGCGAAAACATGAAGACTATTGCATCCGATAAGAGTAGTGAATACATACGGTAAGGATATTGAAATTACAACCTATACGTCCGTTGCTCAATACTGATTTATGACTAGCTCAATTTTGGCAGTCAACTTTTTGCACAATGCTATCAACTCAGTGCTATAAAAAATGAAGCATTTAAGGATGTCAACCTGGAATAATGAGTTGCTATCTTCCTTGCCAAACAATATAGTGTTGGAGAATTATTTCCATGTGTAAAATCTAATTGAGATACCTTATCTACTTTGATTTAAAAGGTTGAGGATCACTTGAAACTCACTTGATTTCGCTAGCCAAACCAGCTCTCACGTTTTATACTTAAATCAAACTTTACATTAATTTCTTATCGATAATCATTGCCATACGCTGAGTAAACTTTTATGTTTTTGTGTAACATTCGATCAATGATATGTGGGGAAAGAAAGATGATTCCGTTGCCAGTTCCTTTTAGGATATACCAATGGTGGTAGGACACTCCTCATCCTCTTCCTCATCATCTGATGCTTTCTTGAAAAATCATCTTTTCAAACTTTCCAAGATAATCCAAATACAATGCAATAATACAACCGTGTTCCTTTGGGTTGCGGATCACGTCCTTACGTAGCTCGAGGTATTCCAACTCGAATTCAGCGAATTGAGAGCTCCCCACTCTTCACGTCATTCAAGAACTGAAAGTGTTGTTTTCCCAACATCAAAAACTCATTTCGCTTATCGTAGTTTTCATTCTGCAGCAGGTTTATCAAGCAGAGTATGCGGAAAATGAATGATTGTGTTAAGTCGTTATTCTTGAAGCATAGAATTTTGGAACGATGATAAAATAATACAATTAGGTGAATAAAGAATTGCTGGTTGATAAATTCTTGAATGAACAGTGAAAATATGAGAACTACAGAAGAAAAAGATAACGAATATGCGTGAAGGAATGGATAAAATGTGTCATATTCGTGGGGATTAATAAGGCTTATGGATTCCTAACGATTGGAGACGAGTTGACTCTGTTACTCTTGAAACATCATTTGTTATTCAATGGGCCATGGACTTGGCTTTTATTTTTGGTTCTGTTGGAGATAATAAATCAGAATGATCACTTTGCTTATCTATTTCGATAGGAAAGCGCTTGTCACATTGAGGGGTCGCGAAAAAGATCAGTAACAAATACAATTTCATACTCTTAAAACAATCAAAATTTATTCAGTACTAGTGTCTTCTTCTTTATCTGATTGTTATCAATGACCATAATAAAGCCGCATTACAAAGATGTTGCTCTCAAAAAGAGAGCACATCGAGATGCAAAATTTAATCCCCATTGGGTTATTCCTCATGAGCAATTACCGTCACAAGACACTAGGGATGTATTACAATGGATTGCGAAATCGGATTTTTTGAGTCAGAAAGAGTTGGCCATCACAGAATCTTCAGCTACAAGCATTGTGAGTAATATAAGGGACCGAAAGTGGACATCTGTTGAAGTCGCTTTAGCATTTTGTCATCGTGCATCAATCGCCCACCAGTTAACTAATTGTTTAACTGAAATATTTTTTGATGAAGCAATTGAAAGAGCCAGAGAGTTAGACCAATACCAAGAAACCCATCAGGATGTAATTGGACCCATGCATGGTTTGCCTATCTCGCTAAAGGACAATTTCAATATCAAAGGTCATGCAACCACGTTAGGTTTAGTCAATTTTTGTTTCAATCCTAGGCAGTTCAAGGAAGATGCTGTTTTAGTCAAGATTTTCCGAGATTTGGGCGCCGTATTATACGTTAAAACGAACGTTCCCGTGGCGATGATGATGCCGGAAACTAGGAACCATGTATGGGGCAATACGTCGAATCCCATGAACAGGTTCTTGAGTTCTGGTGGATCGCTGGGTGGTGAAGCTGCCCTTGTGAAATTGCGAGGCTCGCCCTTGGGCGTGGGGCTGGATATTGGTGGCTCGATAAGAATTCCAGCAACTTTTCAAAACTTGTATTCTATAAGACCTTCATTTGGCAGATTTCCGACGTACGGCACAAGATCTGGATTGCCGGGTTTGGAATCCGTCAACAGCGTTAATGGCCCATTATGCAATGATTTACAAGATTTGGAATTCTACTGTAAGACAGTTATTGATAGTGAACCGTGGAATCATGATGCAAAATGTGTGGAAATACCATGGAGACAGGTTAATTTGCCTGAAAAATTAAACATTGCAGTTCTTGTAGATGATGGGTTTGTCAGGCCAACACCACCAATCCGTAGAGGGATGAAGATTGTAATTGACACTTTGAAGAAAAATGGACATGATGTGATTGAGTGGGATCCGGAAGATCATTTTAGATTGTCCCAGATAATTGGTCAATTCTTCATTAGCGATGGAGGTTATCATGTTTTACAAGAAACTAACGCTGCAGGAGAGCCTCTATTCCCATATATGGAAAATTATGGTTCGTGCAATGATATGAATGTATCTCAATTGTGGAAATTACAAAGCGAAAGAACGAGCTTAATGAAAAAATATCTTGATAGATGGAATGCAACTGCTCAAAGAACTAGAAATAGGAAACCAATAGATGCGATAATCATGCCAGCAACTCCATTTCCTGGCAATCCATTGGGCAAATTTCACGATTACGTAGGATATACATCTCCTTTTAATGTACTTGATTATTCCGTGGGTACGTTTCCAGTGACTCGTGCGGACAAAGAAATTGATTTAGCTGACCTAGAGTCGACTAATTATGGAAGTACAGATTTTAAAGTTTGGCAAGACTACGATTCTGAAGAAATACATGGCGGAGCCGTTGCTTTACAATTGATTGGTAGAAGATTTCAAGAAGAGAAAGTTATTGAAATGATGAAAATTATAGCAAATTTGGTAAATTATGCAGAATAAGTTACATAATCTCGTTCATTTTTTTTTTTTGGTTTTATTGCGTAAGTCGATCTGCTTGGAATCGTTATTACTATTTAACAAAGTAATCGATCCAGGCGAAAGAAATGAGATGCATGCTCTATAATAATGGAATTAAATCTTAATGTACTTTTAATATTTCCAAGGACTGACTTGTTGTAAGCTAAAATTCCAGTTGAGTTGTTCTCTTCTTGATATTAGGCTATCCTGTATCAGAATACTGTTGGCTCTATTGTAATCTCGAATTGAAGATGAGCAAATTTGTTTTGTCCCAAAAAAAGGAGTAACACTTTCATGTTATAAAGGAAATGGCGGCTTGAAAAACAATTAAGACTACGTTTCTTGAAAAGAGGCCACCGGTTAGAAAACAAACTCGGGCTAGGTAAATCAATATTCAAAGAAAAATTGAAGATAATGAACCCAACATCTTTTCCACTTAAACTTCGAACGGAAAGTCGGAAATATCCTTGAAATATATTTTCGCAACAATAATGTGTGCATGCTATTTCGGGAATTGATTATTTTGGAAACAATAGAGGTTGCCTAAGTTACCATCGCCATTTGGAAATTTGAAAGTAACAGCTATCATCAAGTGCCGTATAGTTGATGAAGAAGGTGATATCAGGACAATAGATTTTTCCAGCATAGCTGCTAGCAGAGGAATTTCAACATATTTTCCTGGATATCAACCTAAATCATTGACATGATTAGACCAAGGCAGGAATTATTAAATCAATCAGTATTTTTAAATAGTTTTCCAAGTTTTTAGCAGATCTGCTAGCAACAAGCAATTGGAATGCCATGTGTCATTTCAGGAAGATAAACTTTCTGTTCCGCAACTTCGGTGTTCATTTCATTGTTTTGCAGCTAAAAAATAATTCTGATCACCGCGGTGACCATAATTCTCACTATCAATACACTAGCCATAAGCATAAGTGGTCAACGAAAATTCAAGACCAAAGCATTTGACACCGTAGGTCATTGAACTAACATTGCTGTTTTATCATTTGCATTGTACTTGAAATAGCGCGTTATGAACTAGCTTTTCCACCGAGAATTCAACTTGCTTTACAAGTAACTAGTAACACTTCAAAATGACTATAAATATGGCAGGAAATACCCATCTTCTTCAACCAAACTTTTAATTTCATCAGTAATCAAATCCATAAATATGAAGTTCTCGACTATCGCCTTTGCCTTATTCTCAGTTGCTAATGCCGGCTACATTCAAAGCTTGAGCAACGGACGCAGAAGTGGTATTATATGCAAAGACGACGAAATCATCACCTTGAACGAAAAATTCGCTTTGGCAGTGAAGGAGTTCCGCCATTTCGATAAGAATGGTTGCGTGGATTTAGTTTATGAGATTGATGATGGTCAACTAGTACACGGGGGCAAAAAGGATTTAGTTTACCCCATCTCCAAATGTGAGAGATGCTTCGATTATTCCAGCAGTGAGTGCTCCGACGACGATAACACCATCCAACTCAACGACGACTCCAGCGATGACTGTAGCGACGGCAATCATAAGCGCAATAATGGATCCGACAACGATTCGGATTGTGATGATTGTGCCAGGGAAGAATTCTGTGAGATTTGCGACGATAAATGCGAAACTTTGTTTACATTATGTGAAACCGTTTTGTATGATGAAAAGGGTAGAATTGGTTCGATTGTTGCTAACCATCAATTTCAATTTGATAAACCGGTTCAATCTGACGCTTTGAAAACTTGTGGCTTTTCAATTGTGTACAAGAATGATGCTTACTACTTAGCTCTTGATCACAAAACCAAATTCTACCACTGTAAAGTGGATGACAATGGAGTTTACAAATTGTACGATAAATACATTGCTGCTCAATGTTCTCCAGTTGAGTTAATTGTGTTAAAAGCTGTTGACTGTTCTAATGGAGAATGTGACTCTGATTAAGAATGAAATATACCGCAGAATGCACTTTGTCATTGTGTTATCTGGTTTGATTCCAGCAAATTTGAAATCGTGTGCTACCAGTTGTTTTTTATATTAATTCTTTTTTTTCTTTCGGTTCTGATTAAGTAATTTTCTTTTGCTCCTTTTATTTTAGTTGCAAGGTTTACAAATTCAGTGTTAATTTTAAAGGCATTTATTTCCTTGATTGATGCTGACTATAGTTTCTTTAGCTTAGTTAATGTACGAAAAGCACACAAAATTTATTAAATGTAGAATTTATTTGGCTCTTTGACTGTTTGTTTTGTCTTTGAACTGTCTCATGAGAAGGAAAAATGAACTTGGCTGCAAATACAAAGTTAATTTTCCATGTTATAGTTGTACCGTAAGGGCTCCGGACTTGCCCAACCTTGTTAAAAAAGAGTAGGTAGGTTCTACCATCACTTGCAGATTGAGGATCAATTACTACGTTGAAGCTCCTGCTTGAACTCAACACAAATGAAATATTCCTGGGGTTACAGCTTAAGAACTACAGCAAATTACTTACTACCCACAGCCACTCATTGAAGTTCAAAATGAACAGAAATTATCTCAAATTTTCGACTTGTGACTGTGGCATTCATACAAGCGCTTAAGATATGTATATGTTTTGAGTTCAATGCTGCAAAAGACACACTTATTCATTGGTATTCTACTCCTACATTCAGTTGTCACAGTTACACTTCTCAATGATTCTAAACGTGTATTCAAAAAAATATAATTATCAAGAATGGAAAGATTTAAAATGATATAAAAGTAACCAGCAAGAAACCCATTTATCAAAACTAGCGAAATGTATATACAAATTATTCCTTTTGAGCAGCATCAGCTCCATTATTACTAAATAATACCTTATTGAAATTTACGTCGACTTTCTTACCAATGTTCGAAGTCTGTCCTGTTCCTCCATTCAATAAATTATTGAAATCAGGAGTTTTCAAAAGATTCTTATTTAATGCATTACCAGGCGAAGGCGTGAAAAAATTTACGTAATCATTCATATTAAAACCAGTTGGAGTTAGCGTCAACCCAGATGAAGGCAAGCCATTCACATTAACTGCTAAGTTATTAAAAAACGGAGTTAACCTATTCTGAGGTGTTCTTGTGCTATGTGACGTTATGACTCTTTTTGGTGTAACTGGAGGAGGAGGAGCAATAAATGCCGATGGTATAGAAGTTTGTTGTTGAGGTTGTTGAGGTTGTTGCAGCTGTTGCAGTTGTTGCTCTAGTTGATGCTGTGGTAGTGATGGAGGTGGTTGCTTAGTGGTTGCTCTTGGAGTGTTTGCATAATATGGTTTGGCCGGTGATGGGGAAGTAGCTAAATACATTAATAAATCAGCACCTTCAGCATCGTTATACTCATTTGAAGATTGTTTTGGAGTTTTCAAAAGAATATTGGGAACATTGTTAGATATTGAGTGTAACTCTCTTTTTGGTAAAATTGGAGTTGTTTGTTCTTTTGAAATTGGTTTCTGCTGTTCTGCTGGTGAGTTGTTCAAATCTAATGACGGCTTAAGCGAATGTTGAGATTTAGTGCCGGGAGTTATTTCTTCCAATATCATTTTACTTGGTGAGACTTTTCTCTTTTTGGTTGGAGAGTCAATCATTTCATCTTCATTAGCTGACTCATTAGCAATGTTCTTTAACGGGGACGATGATAAATATACAGCAGCTGGTGTCTTTATATGGGTAGGCGATCTTCCATTAGGAGAATACAACTTGCTTGGAGAAGATGATAGATTTCCACTACCATTAGGAGATAAATCATTTTCATGACGATTTAAATCATTGTTCTTCAATATATAGCTCTTCAACGGTGATGACTTAGGCAAGGATGGAGTTAAGGTTTTCATATTAATTGGCGATAAGGACTGCTTTGCGGCTATACTTGCTTTAGAAAGCTTCTTTTTCAATTGACGAGCTATCTTTTCAAGCTCTTCCTTTTTCAAAGGAGTTTTCACTTTTTGACCATTATTTATGTTATTAGTTGTTGTGGCGGTGGTAGTTGCGGCGGTGGTTTTCGTTGTCACCGTGCTATGGATTCGTGGCGATGATGACGTGGATGATGACGTGGATTCTAAGTTACCTAACTGCATGAGAAATAGGAATTTTTAGTTGATGAGTTACTGTAATATGCTGTTACTATAGTAGAATGCAACCTGTTTGCGCTATAAGTGAAAGGAGGTATGAAAAAAGATTGATTAGTCAGTGAATATAGATATTTGACTAATGTAGATTGTAGCCTTGGGTAAAGATAAAAATGTTGAATAATATTTCTGGATATGAGTTGTAGATTATCTTATGACTTCAAAGCAGAGTCTCTTGATTAGTGTGGAATCTTTGTCAAACGTTTCAAGGTCGTAAAAGGCGTAAAAGGCGTACAAGTATGTACTTGTGCTAATAGCAAACTCTAGTGTGAAAATGATATATATCTGTTAATAAACGTGGTAGGAAATAATGTTTTACTTATTAAATGACAATGGCAGATTGTAATGTATCAGATAATAAATAGCTAGCTATCCAAAGTTAGAGCTGAGGACTAGATGGTTTAGATGTGAATGTTAAACGTAAACGCAAATATGAATACGATAGAGAGATGAATATTGGGAGCAGAAATTAATCAAGTGATGGATTAATTGGGTAAGAGTATCTAGCGACCCGGTCTCTTGACGCGTCATCTTGAACTTTACTATGCTCGAATGGCAATCAAATACACTCAATTTGTCTGTTTTAGGAAAGATAATTGGCATTTCAATTACACACGGGAAAAACAAGTGATTCCTCTACCTTGACCCTTTAATCATTTCAGACATCTATGTATATCATTCTATGCATCTATGTATATTATATCTATTTATAGATCTTCTTTCATGGGTTTTTGATTTTTGGGGCTCGATGGCCAAGTTGCCCGAAAAAGCGAAATAAACTAGTAGCCTCCAAAAAGCAGATTACTACACAGATGACTGAAATGCTACTATATGCATACTCTGTTTATGTGCTTTCCGTTATAGGTTTTCCGTTATGGATCTTCGTTTGTAGATCTTCCTCTACTCTATCTCTCCACAGATGCATATATATCACATAATTCGCTGAATGAATGCACAGAAAAATTGGTATATTTTGAGTCCAGTAACAGTCGACTGGAGAATTATGCTATATACCTTCCATCCAAGCTGCACTGCTCAAAGGAGCTCCTGGTTTCGCCTTATCTACATGCATGAAAGCCAATCCAGTCTTAAGTTGCCTAGGAGATATATCATAATTATCACTGACCTATCATTGACCGGTTTGTTGAACATACGTTCTGTCAAATTCATTTTTTCGTAAAAGTACACGCATTCACAACACTGAATATATGTACTGCACATAAACTATGGTTTACCAGACACTCTTATGCTCCCTATGATTATCATTTTTGTATGGTGCTGTCAAATCGCCAATTGCATACAGACAATCGTCGAGTGTTAAACTGTTTTTATCGTTGGTATTGTATCATTGATCTTTGAGCAGTTACTTTTTATTTGCATCGTCGACCACTTTTTCGCAATGTTGCTAATATTGGGGGGGTTGTTCTTAATTGTTCTTGTGTATCAATTGATTAACTCTGTGCTGCCACATTTTTTACTTATACCAAGTCAAAACTGGAAAGATAAAATACTGAAGGTTATAAAGTACCCAAAACCAATTTACTTAAAAGTAGGTATTAAGAGATCAAGTTTTAGGCGTAGATTGATATTAGCAAGTGAGCAACCTTCATTTTATACCAATTTTGTTAATAATAAGCTTAAAATATCCCCTCAAGACAGTCAAGATGGTGAAAGTTTTATTAATGAAATGAAGAGAAGAGAAATAAACGATCCCAAGAGAAAATTACTCTATGGTTTTTTTCATCCATATGCTAATAATGGAGGCGGTGGAGAGAGAGTATTGTGGCAAGCTGTTAAAGCTACTTTGTTAGCTGATGATAAAAACATTTGTGTAATATATACAACAAATACTGATGTTGAACCACTGCAAATCATTCAAAAGGCAGAAGACAAGTTTCAAATTGATGATATGGATAATTCAAGAATTGTGTTTATATATTTGAGATATTTCAATAAATTGATTGATGGTTCATACTGGAGGCACTTCACATTAATTGGTCAATTAATTGGATCAGTCATGTTGAGCTTGGAGGCTGTCTTTGAATTGAGTCCTGACATTTGGATAGACACCATGGGTCTTCCTAGTAGTTACTTGATTGCTAGTTTTATATTAAAAATTCCTATAATTGCTTATGTTCATTATCCAATACTACAAACTGATATGTTTAACAAGTTGAAATTTAGGAGTTATAGGGATTTAACCAAAGTAAGAAATCCAAAAGATGTCTTTCAATTAGGAAAATTTGCTTACTGGTCTATTTTATATTGGTTTTATGTCTATCTTGGTACCTTAGTAGATGTTTCATTAGCTAATGGTTCTTGGACGTTTAATCATTTATCAAATGTTTGGTCTTTGAACCATGCTTTTGGTAAAAAGCTTGAGATTTTATACCCACCTTGTGGAACAGAATACCTCGCACAAGAAGAAGCGGACACCAAAACCAGAACTAATAAACTAGTATACTTGGCTCAATTTCGTCCCGAAAAACGACACATTTTGGTACTAAAGGAATACCAACAGTTTTTGCTCAAAAACTTTCCAAATCTCGCCAAACCAACAGCAGAGATTCCCACAATAGTATTTGCAGGTTCTTGTCGTACAAAAGATGACTCTACAACACTAGAATATTTGCGCGAACAAGTTAAGACATTAAAGTTGTCCGAATTTGTTGATTTCGTGGTCGATTGTTCGTACGATACAGTTGTGGCATTGCTATCGACATGTAAATTTGGTTTGAATGCCATGTGGAACGAACATTTTGGTATAGGAGTAGTAGAATATATGGCTAGAGGTTGCGTTCCTATTGTTCATGCATCTGCTGGTCCATTATTAGATATTGTAACTGGTGGAGAAGTAACCGATTGGTATAATGATACTGGATTCTTTTTCAAATCTTTCGAAGATCCCGATTTCAATGAAAAAATACAATCCAAAGAAGGGAGCTTTTTAACATTTGAGATAAATGGCGGAAGGAAGAAATATCCTACTCTTGAAATGCTTTTAAGTGAACTATTTATCAAGAACCCAAATTTGATACAAGGGTCCCGTTTGCAACAAATCAGAAAAAACGATCAGTTGTTGGTCAAACAAAAATTTTCAAACAAGTCTTTCAATCAACAATGGATGGGATATATCAACGAAATAGATGCATTGGAAAGGAAGTACCGCGAAGAGAGACGAGGTAAATTGGAGCAAGTGTATTAGTGATTTGCAGAGATATTAGAGGTCGTGTAATACTTATAATTTACATTTTTTAACGTGTTAACTTTTTCTTCACTCTCTACTAAACAAAGCTCTCTCTCTGAAAAAGTCAACAACACATATTCAATTTGATTTCAAGACTTAGCAATAACACTTTAACACCAACACCATTAGAACGTTTAACATCACCACCTTTCATCCAGCATACATAGTATCAACCATACATAGTATCAACCATACATTATGAAATTGGACGTCGTTAAACAATTTTCAACCCGCTCGGATAGAGTTAAAGGTATAGACTTTCATCCTACGGAACCATGGATTTTAACCACCTTGTACAATGGGAAAATTGAAATTTGGTCGTACGCCACCAATTCGTTGGTTAAATCAATACAAGTAACCGAATTACCTGTGCGTGCAGGTAAATTTATTGCCAGAAAGAATTGGATCGTTGTTGGATCTGATGATTTTCAAATCAGAGTTTACAACTATAATACAGGTGAAAAAATTATACAATTTGAAGGTCACCCTGATTATATCAGAAGCATTGCGGTTCACCCTTCAAAACCATATATTTTAACTGCGAGTGATGACTTGACTATTAAGTTATGGAATTGGGAAAATAATTGGAAGTTAGAACAAGTGTTCGAAGGGCATCAGCACTATGTCATGAGTGTTAATTTCAATCCTAAAGACCCAAATACTTTTGCTTCTGCTTGTTTGGATAGAACCGTTAAGATTTGGTCATTGGGATCCTCACAGCCTAACTTTACGTTGGTTGCTCATGATACAAAGGGGGTGAATTATGTTGATTATTATCCACAAGCTGACAAACCTTATTTAATAACTTCTTCGGATGACAAAACGATAAAAGTATGGGATTATCAAACCAAGTCTTGTGTAGCAACTTTAGAAGGTCACTTGTCAAATGTTTCGTTTGCTATTTTCCATCCAGAATTGCCCATAATTGTGTCAGGATCTGAAGATGGTACTATAAGATTTTGGAATTCAAATACCTTTAAATTGGAAAAATCGATAAATTATAGTTTAGAAAGAGTTTGGTGTATTGGAATTTTGCCCAAATCTAATGTTATTGCAGCGGGATTTGATTCCGGGTTTGTTATTATAAAATTGGGTAATGAAGAACCATTATTCTCGATGGATTCAAATAACAAGTTGATTTATGCAAAAAATTCCGAGGTTTTCCAGTCTGTCATTAAACCATCCTCTTCTGAAGGATTAAAAGACGGCGAATCACTAAATTTACAACAGAGGGAATTGGGAACAATCGAAATTTTCCCTCAATCTTTGACTCATTCCCCAAACGGAAGATATGCTGCTGTATGTGGTGATGGTGAGTACATAGTATATACTGCATTAGCGTGGAGATCAAAAGCTTATGGTAATGCATTAGATTTTGTTTGGAATAGTCATGATTCTTCTGCCAACTGTCCTTTTGCTATAAGGGAGTCTCCGGTAAGTGTGAAAATCTATAAGAATTTTCAAGAATATTTAACCCTTGATTTGATTTATCAAGCTGATAAGATTTTCACGGGTGCTTTGTTAGGTGTCAAGCTGGAAGGCTGTGTTTCCTTTTACGATTGGGAGCATGGGAAATTAGTTAGAAGAGTTGATATAGATGATGATATATCGGAGGTTGTATGGAGTGATAATGGTGAATTATTAGCAATTATAACTACCTCAAATTTAGGTGAAAGAAGTAGTACTGTTGGAGCCAAGAAGAATGATGAGGCCTATTTCTTGAGTTATAATTCAGAGCTCTTTGAAGAAGCTTTGGCAAATGGTGAATTAGATGCTGAGGAAGGAGCCGAACTGGCGTTTGATGTCTTGTATACGTTACCTACTTCAGAATCCATTTTGTCCGGTAAATTCATTGGGGACGTTTTCATATATACAACAGCAACTACAAATAGATTAAATTATTTTGTTGGGGGAGAAATCATAAATTTAGGTCATTTTGATCGTAAATTTTACATTATTGGATATAAAGCACAAGATGGAAAATTATATTTGCTTGATAAATCATTTGATGTTGTATCTTGGTATGTGAATGCTGAAGTCTTAGAGTTACAAACTTTAGTAATGAGAGGTGATTTAGAACGATTTGCAACTCATCGCGTGCTTGATGAAGAGACTGGTCAAGAAGAGCCTGATTTATCGACAGTCACCAAGGAAAGTTTATCAGAAGAATATGTACAATTAATTTCAAATTTCACGAAGACCGAATTAAATCAATTATCCAGATTTTTTGAAAAATTAGGTTATTTATCTTTATCATATTCATTATCGCAAGATTTTGATTCTAAATTTCAAATCTCTTTAAGTACTGGAAACCTAAAACAAGCATATGAATTATTAGCAGAACAAGAAAAAGAAAATCCTTCATTAACATTAGTTAATTCACAAAAGTGGAAAAAATTAGGTGATTTGGCCATGTCAAAATGGAATTTGAAATTAGCCCAACAATCCTTCTGGCTAGCAAAGGATTATTCGTCATTGCTTCTATTATTGTCATCTTCAAATAACAAAGCGCAATTAATAAAATTAGCTGAAGAATGTGAATCTGAGGGTAAATATAATATAGCATGGCAATCGTGGTGGTTAGTTGGTGATTCGGACAAATGCTTCGATTTATTAATCAAGAGCGAAAGGTATACTGAGGCGGCTATATTTGGAACAAACTATGGTGTAGATAGTGAAAAACTATCAAAATGTATTGAAAGCTGGAAAGAAGTTTTGATAAAGAAGAACAAAAGTAAAATTGCTGAGAGATTAATTGATGATTTTTCAAAATTGAATACAAACGATACTGCCTCAGAACCGCCATTGATTAACTTGGAAGACAATAAAGAAGAAGAAGAAGTGAAAGAAGGAGTGAATGGAATTCTGAAAAAGGAATTAGAGGCTATTGAAGCTGAAGAAGAAAAGGATGATGTAGTGGAGAAGGCTGAACTAGATGCTTAAAAAGAATGAATTTGCTTTAATTATCTATGAAAAGGTATCGAAATATTTGTATAATAATATATATATAATAATATATATCATACTAGGATTTTAAGATTTAAATAAATCTTTAATATCATAAGCACCATCGTGTTGTTTATTATTGCATACAAATATACGTTCACTTAGAGCTTCTACCGGGTTCTTTGAATGCGTTTTGTTTGAAGATACTGGTATTCTCACCTCCTTAATGTCATCAAATACTTTTGTCAACTTTCGATACAATAGACCAATCTCATTTTCATTATCATTAACTTCGCTCAATCTCATTACAAATTTCCCACCTGGTTTCAAGATTTTGCAAGCGAGCAACAATGCTGCATCCGCAAAATCAAAACTAGCTTTAGTTGGGTATAATATAGAATGATTCAACCCGTCATTATTATTGTATCTCAAATACGGATTTGTTTCGGTATAATCATAGAACCCCGACCCTTGTTTCCACGGCTTGGACAAATCCGACAAAACTAGATCAATCCTATACTCCACGTTCTTGTTCATGTCCATTTCCTCCATTCCCTGTATGATATCCTGCATTTCTTTCTCGAGGTGTGCTTCGTCCTGCTCCTGCACGAAATATGACTTTGGATTCAACGCATCTCGATCTGTTTTGACGTACTTTTTGCTCCACGCCAACTCCTTAAAATGGTTAACCACGTTTTCCTGCGCTAGCTTCGAAAATATATTTCCCTGGATACATGACGTTCCTTGAGGTGGAGCCTTGAACAATATATCTATCCCCAAAATATGGCATTTCTTGTATATTTTCTCATCTTCGAGCCCATGAATCATCGCTAGTTTATGTCGCGTATACGCCATCCAATTCCCCGGAGCAAACCCGATATCAAGTACCGTCGTTATTGATTTATCTAGAATTTGATACTTGTCGTCTATATATTTGAGTTTATTTCGAGATTTTAAATTCTCATATTCTATTGATTTCGCTCGTGTCAATTTTGGCGGGGCAGCTGAAGTAGATAAATATTTAAGACCTAGTGACCTTAAAAATTCTAGTCGAAGAAAAGGACTTGCTTGGCACCGTCGTAGTATGCATTCTGATATAGTTGGAATTGATAGCATGGCTGCTAATGTGTCAATCGATATTGTGCTGTGATTTAAACAAACAAACAAGCATAATGGTTAAACCGATTTAGATCTACAAGTGTTGCATTTTGTTCTAGGGTTATAGACCTCGTCACGTGCATAGGAAATTGGTTTTTTTTTCTTTCAGTTCACTTTCTTGGTACTGGCAGTATTATCGTGAGTTTCATACAATAGAAAATTTTCACGAAGTCTTCGCATAGTATTTCCACTTCTTTCTTCTACATCCTCGTCGAATCAGTTTATTTACCAATTACCTTTGGGAGACGAAATCTACATTAATCAAAGATGTCTAAAATCACTAGTTCTCACGTCAGAGAAAACGTTAAAAAATTATTAGAACACTCCAACGAAACTAAAAAGAGAAACTTCTTAGAAACTGTTGAATTACAAGTTGGTTTAAAGAACTATGATCCTCAAAGAGATAAGCGTTTCTCCGGTTCTTTGAAATTACCTCAAGTCCCAAGACCAAACATGACCATCTGTATCTTTGGTGATGCTTTCGATGTTGACAGAGCTAAATCCTTAGGTGTTGATGCCATGTCAGTTGATGATTTGAAAAAATTAAACAAGAACAAGAAATTAATCAAAAAGTTGGCTAAGAAATACAACGCTTTCATTGCTTCTGAAGTTTTGATCAAACAAATTCCAAGATTGTTGGGTCCAACTTTGTCAAAAGCCGGTAAGTTCCCAACTCCAGTTTCTCACAATGATGATTTATACGGTAAAGTCACTGATGTCAAATCAACTATCAAATTCCAATTGAAAAAAGTCTTGTGTTTGGCTGTTGCTGTTGGTAACGTCGAAATGGACGAAGATGTCTTGGTTAACCAAATCATGATGGCTGCTAACTTCTTGGTTTCTTTATTAAAGAAAAACTGGCAAAATGTTGGTTCCTTAGTTATTAAATCTACTATGGGACCATCTTTCAGAATTTACTAAGTTATTTATTTAGCTTGATAAGTTGCAGGTTTTAATATATAGTATTTCAACTTGATTATTCATTGTAGTATTCACTATAAATACTCTAGTCGTTATCTGATGAGGAAAATATCGTCAATTTTCGATACTTATGAGAACAGATTGCACCCGGGCATGTTGACTCATGATCTACAAGTTTGGTGGTTACAAATTTCGTAAATGACCATTAACTATACCTATAAATTTAATATCCAACAACTCTAACTTTCTTGTCTTGCTTTTTGTTCTTTTTGTTATGCTTTTTATTCAGTTTAGTAACGCTTTGTTTCTTATGGAATGGGGTAGCTATTTTTCCTTCAACATTATTCATGGAAAAGAATTCACGATCTAAATCATCACCGGCGCTTTCCAATTCAGCTTGTTTCCCACCATAAAATGAAGTTTTTGCCTCTTTCTTCTCTTCTTCATCTTTGCTTTCTTCTCCTACATGCATTGAAAAATTAAGCTTAGATAAATCCTTTTCAAGGCTGAATTCGTCTACTGGTATATTTCTTTGATGCATTGCTGTTTTGATTTGGTGTTGCCTGGATTCGGGTAAATGATGCAAAGTATATAAGTCCCTATTGAATTCCCTACTGTCCTTTAAACTCAATAATTCCCAATTTCCGTTGACTAATTTCGGTGGTGGATTTACGTATAACAATTTTCCATTTACATAATCTTTAAGAATATATCTAGCAGCCCTTGGTTCATCAGCAGCGCCAAAACCTTGCGTCATATATCCCCTAGCTCTAGCGTATGCATTAAGTAATTCTCTCGCTGTTGGATACTCTCCATTGCCACCATCTTCAATCTTCTGTATTGAAATATGAATACCGTATACTGCTTCAAGGAAAAACTTAGGAATACGTTGGCACACTAATGCAGTGGGAGGTATATGTTCTCTTAATTGGTCAATTGGCAATACACCATTACATACTAGCTCTGCATTTGTGTATGCAAAGTTTGGAAACACTAACCCAGGGCAATCACATAATAAAACTTGTGGGGACAAATGTATGGTTTGGAAATGCTTTGTTTTACCTGGTGTTGATGAAACGGATACTTTCTTTGATCCAACCAATGCATTAATTGTGGATGATTTACCTACATTTGGATAACCCACTAATCCAACTTGTAATTTTCTATCTGGAAATTCTGGATCCTGTTCAAATTCAGGGGCTGATTTCATAAGTAAGTCCTCCAATTCCTCGATCTTCAAAATACGTATTGCTTGATCGGTTTCTATTTCTTCTTCCAATTCTTCAACTTCTTGCTGTTCTTCATGTTCCTTTTCCAACAATGCATTAGCTTTGGCAGCTGAAAAGAACACATAATTTATATCTTTTTTATTAAAATACTCCGCCCACGCGACTCTCTGATTCCTAGTCAATAGATCTGCCTTATTAACCAAAAGTAAATTCTTTTTGGCTTTATTGTTCTCAGGATCACTTAAACCATCGACGTATTTCTCTAAATCGATTGATCTAAAGAATAAAGGATTACGAGCATCGACAATTTGAACAATCAAATCACATCTTTCAACGACTCGCCACAACTGTTTCCAAACTTCCAAGTTTCTTTCGAATGGTGTTAACAATAAGTCATTATTCTCTGTCAATGTAGCTAAATCTCTTCTCCATGATAAAAATGCCAAATTCTCCTGCCTTTCGATTTCCAACTTGCTTTGGTTCTTATTCCAAGACGGTCTTTTTGGTATAGTAAGCTTATTTTCAAACATCATATGTTTCTGTCTCATAGCTAGCATTTCATCAGTGGTCAACAATCCACTCAGATTTACAATCGACGTGTTGCCAACTTTGATGATCTTGACTTGTTGGCTCTTCTCGGCGGTGAAATCGGTGTCGGCCAATTGAGCAGTATTTAGAAATTCATCCAATGAATTCTCTTGTGTGACTGATCTTAATTTAACCCAGTTTGGATCCTTTTTATCAGTAGTAAATCTCATTTCACCATCTGGCAAATACTGTATTTGGTTTTCTTTCGACCTTTGGTTTTGTATAGATCTACCTAATCCAATAAGATTTTTATTCTTATGGTGAACCGGTTTTGGACCTTTTGGGGCTTTCCATTTTTTAGCCTCTGGATGAAGGGCTCCCTTGTTGCTCGACTCCATTATCAATACTGCAAATGGTTGTGACTGTAATTAGCTATTCAACTGATACTACTATAAAAAAAATACTGTGTGAGAGATGAGAGCATTTGTAGAGTTTTGACGTGCAACAATGGCAAATACTGTTGCAAAAAAATTGATAGTATCAACCAATATGTGTATGCAATGGAATCATGGTAAAAGAAGTTGTAGATGTGACTTTGGGTTCAGAAAAGTCAAGAGCAAACTGATATGCTAATTGGAAAAGTCAAAGCTTAAAAACAGTCTGAGAGAATCATTGAAACTTGCAAATGAAACTGTCGATAAGAATGACAACGCTTTCTTCTCCTACAACCTCAAAAAGATGGAGTATTAGATACATGCATACTTTAAATTACTATGTACAGCGTTAGATTGTTTCAGATTATCATTGGATTTGTCTTATCGGTTTTCTTCTGCCACCGACTATTGTGATAAAAGTCGTTGCACCGACCAAAAAGTGCTAGTGGCCGAGGAGAGGATGAAATGGCCGATTGTACACATGTTCGTAGCTAACACAGGTAAAGTAGCAGTATGAAGTCTGCTCTACAATTCAATCAGATTGTCAAAAAGTCACAGTATAATATATTAATGATTAATTGTTAGATACACAAGAACTATAAAATATTAAACTAGTAGCTAGTAGTTTCAAATAAAGTATTGAAAATAAAGTACCATACTATAGTCTTATATTATCCTCTAAATATATTGCGATAACCATTTGAATGCTTCCCCATAACCGGATCTCATAACGACAGAAACCATAAACACTTCAATTGGTCTTGAACCATCTGGTAATTTGCCTGTTTCTTTACCGGTGGTATTGTATAATCCCAAGGCATTTTTCAATTCCATTTCTCCAACAGCAGTTGGGACATCAATTTTATTACCCAATATAACGAAAGGAACTTGACTTAATTCTTCAATCTTAAATAAAGATTCCAACTCGGCCTTAGACTCTGCAAACCTCTCAGGATCGGCAGCATCAACTAAAAATACGATACCATTGACTTCGGGGAAATAATCTTTCCATAATCTACGTGCTTGTTGATGTCCTCCCAAATCAAATGTTGTAAATCTAACTGATCCTATAGCCAACTCTTCTGATGTTGGATGCAATGTTGGTTGTAAAGTAGCTAATCTATCATTTTTCAACATATGTAACAAGGTAGTTTTACCGGCATTATCTAAACCCAAAAATAATAATTTTGCATGTTTATTCCATAACCCTAATGAGGCTAAAACATCTTGAACTAAAGATTGGACAGGTTAGTACAAAATCCATAATCACTTCGTTAATTCCACCTCAATCAATTCGGTATTCTTTCCCAATCAATCATCCCTATCAAGCTAAATACATACACCAGTCAAAGATCCACATAATATGCTAATGTATATAAAGTGTAGTATTCGTTTACAGTCTGGTAAATGTCAAATAAATAGTTTCGAATTTTTTACTCGCAACGTCAGCCAAAACTCAAACTTGCAATGTGTCGCAACATTATTGTTTTAGACACAATCCAAAAATGACAACCAGTCCTAATGCACAGCTATATATCAAACAACCGTAATTTCAATTCCGTTCAATCTCAAACTTATTGCATTTAGCAAAAAAGGGTTTGCTATTTAAAATCAAGAATGTTAGTACATTAATTGTTCAGTGCCGTCATGCCACTAGTTTGTAGTGCTATGACAAGCAGCTGGTAGTTATGTATTTGTCATCTAGCCCCATTCTAGAGCTTATTTCAATAATCAAATTTAGAGAGGTAAATTTTACTAAGGGTTTCATTGCTATAATGAAAGTACTTTAACTCAAGTGTTTCGTTAATTTCCATAAATTTCGAAGAAAACGGTACATAATTTCTTTATTATATTCTTGGACACTTGTTTTAAAAGATTGCCGAATAAATTGCGGCAAAAAGGCTAGTCAGACAATAGGTTTTACTGTAATTATGCTCTTCATTTCTACTATTCCTTTGTGATATTTGGTCAGTGAGGTTGTAGTTGCATGAGTAAATGATTGCGAAAAACAAAACCGAGGTAAAACCTGCACTAAATCATGATAGTTGATAAATAAACAAGTGGTATAAATAAATGAACGAGAGCCCAACAGGACTCAATTATCTGATCTTCTAGCATTAAATTTAAAATCCTATTTGGTGGATCATTTAGTAACAAATTGCTTTGTATCATATCCCACACACGGCTGTTACATCGAAATCTAAAAAAAGAAAAGAACGTTTCTAGAGAAAGCGTTTAATAACCATGTTGCACACACATCAATTTGCAACAATTTGAATAGAGTCCATGAAGCCCAATCTTATCAAGTGTTGCTTCATTATTCATTATATGCCAATAATTGGCTACATTGGACATATAGAGTGCCGTACAAGGTAGGTGGGACAGGGTACAAGTGGAGCCAGGCTCAGTCAAGTGGAGCTTTACAAACGTCCTAAAATACATAATGCTTGCTTAATTATACCAATTGCATATCGGATAAATAAATATATAAACAAATAAAGATTGTGAAATGGAATTAGCTAGCTATAAACTTGATTGGTCCAGCAAAGCGGTGACCATAAAAGGACATCATATCCACCTCGAGTTCATTCAAGTTGGCTGTATCCTCCCCATCCCTACATGTCTGCATCTTTCTCTTCTTTATATAAATCAAATAAGTATAACCAATTCGGTATTCCAAATAATTCAGCCTCCTTATATGTTATCATTTCACATGAGCTCGACTCTACCAGGTCCGTCACTGCTAAGACATTGGAGATCTATTATTTTCTGCTGAATGCAATTAACTCACTAGACTACTTCTATCCTAGAATACTATCCAAAATAGTTTGAAACATAATGACTAACAGTTACACCAACTTCTACAAATCATTAGATCCAGTGAATATGCAAGAGCAAATAATCCAACAGCAGCATATCAGCGAGCAAGATGGTTCTTTGGATTTACCGCCATTTCTTACCAAAGATCATTCAACTTCAAATAGACCTGCTCGTGCGAGGCTGTCATTAGTCAATACAAAAAGTATCACATCGACCACTCAAAGCTACAATATGGATCAAAGTGCTAATTGTGTGGGATCAAATACTGCTTCCCAATATAGGCCGACAGCTAGAAATCATGCAAATTCAGTAGCATTCTTGGATGAGTCGCTAAATAATCTAAACAGTTTAGTTTATGATGATGCAAAGCGGAAAAAGCCAAATGCTAAGGCTAAGCTAATTCAAGATATAGATTTAGAGAAGCAATTGATACAGAGTGCTGGTGGTAAGAATCAAGTTGCTTTATATATATTTAAATTGGGCACTTTAATACTTGTAGTTTTGGGTTCTGCAATATTGATGTTTTACGCACTATAAAGATAATTAGCTAAATCTGCACAAAGTAAAGTGGCTTTGTAAGTCCGCTTTCTCACGTGATTAGACTATAGTTTGATTAAGAATCCTTTAAAGATAGCGAGGTGAAAAGTTTGGCAGATTGAATCGCACTATAAGCGGAGAAAGCTGTAGATAATATCTAGTTGGAGTGCCAAATTGATCATTTGGATATTGCTTTTGATTTCCAATCTGATAAAGTTTCAATACCATACACGATATATTTCTTACTTTTAGTGTTAATTTTTATTGTGTAGAAACGTTAATCGTTCTTTCAAGTATGTATGATGCTACCGTTTAAAACAGCTATGCAATCAAAGAATAGACCGCCACCACTACTAAAGCTGTTTGCAAAAAGAGGATACAACTCCACTGTACGCCTTTACAAACAAAATGATGAGCATAAGGACCAACAAATCGAGAAACGACAACCAAACGAATCGTCATCTTCAGAAGAAATTCAGTCGGCAATAGTCGAAAGAATGAAGCAAATTCTTGAAGAGAAGATAACAATACAATCATCAAGTATCAATCAACTACGGAAATCAGATGCTTCACTAGATACAATCTTATCAAAATATGATCAATCCAGCATCACCGAATCCTTCAGTCAAGCTCAATCTTACATCAAAAGTGAACCCTTGCTATCCCATAACAGACATGCAAGAGACATTTACAATGCAAAGCCATGGCAGGGTAGTGAAACAACGCATGATGCTAATCTACGCATGATCACTGATCTGATTCCGAAACCAATAAATGATCCAACAAGTACTTTTCAGCATAAAAAGAAATCTTCGACAAGTGAGAAGTTGTCAATGGCAAGGGATATCACCCTTAATTATAAGATTAACAAATGTGAGGACAAGGAAAAAGATACCTTTCGAGAAATATATCGTGAGAGATTATTGGGTCCTTCAGTATTATTCAATACTCATTCATCAAATATCGATTTTGTAGGCAGTATTGCTGGAAATCGTATTAACGCAATTATAAATCAAAAAACTGGTAAATTTGACAGTCCTGAAATGGATAAGGTTAGAGGAAAGCCGTTAGCTGTGGATCAATTGACGAATTGTACGGATACAAACTATTTCATGAATCAAATCTTGAATAAGCAAGATGTGTTACCTCCTTGGATTGAAAGTCAACAGAATTTGAATAAATCAGTAGCCGAGTTTCGAGATAAGATTGATGAAATGTGGTTCAAATGGGTTATCAATCATTCGTTCATGTCAAGAATTATTCGTTCTGCAAATGCTGTTGATACTATTCAAGATTATTTTGAAGATAAGATAGATGAGATATCATTCGTGGAGAATAATTTGCCTGATTCTGATTTGAGTTATATTGATGCAAAAGTTGAGGCATTAAATCAAGAAATTCGTAATTATAACTTGCAATGTCCTACTGTGAGTGGTCATAAATTCAAACTACAAAAGACTAAGGAGATCAAGGACTCGTTTTGGAGGACATTGGAAGTATTTCCGTCGAGAATTGAGGCATGGTTCAGTAAAAACAAGATTACAAAAAAATCAGATTTGGTTACCATGAACTGCAAAGAAGGTGCTGGATTTTTGGATATTTGGGGTGACAAGTCAAAAGGTTCACCGGGAATCCATGTGAATAGAAACATTGACACAAGATTACACATTTGGCAAGCTATAAAAGATGTTTTCAAATACGTCAAGTAGTATTTATTAAATAAGTTTATAAATTATATAAGCTATAACGACAATGAATGAAGAAGCCAACCACAACACCCAAATTGGAATAATATTCCGCTTATCATTCCTCGCTGCATATTCCAAATTTTTAACAAACTCATGACTTGTTTCATCTCTGGAGAAGTTTTCAATTACTCGATTATATCCATTTCGGCCAAGATTAGATTTTGTATCTTTATCTATTTCATTGTAATACTCTATCATTATTTTAGCCCATTTTTCAAAATCTCCCTCCTCTGTAAATCCAGTAGCTTTATCTACATTCGATCCATCGTAATTAACAACAGTTTCTAATGGACCACCAAAGTTGATTGCCAATACTGGGGTTTGGTAAAGCATGCTTTCAACAGGAACGATACCAAAATGTTCTCGACCAGGAGTATACAATAATAATTCGGCTTGTTTTAAAAGTGATGTCTTCAAACTTGTTTTTATTGAAGGTAAGAACAAAACATCAGTTGAAGGGGGCATAATGATCAATTTGCCTCTAATTGTAAAATTAGTTAGTTTTAAAGAGTCACACAATGAAACTAACTCTTTTAAATATTCGACATTCTCAATAACTCTATGGTCATATCCTCCGGCAATTACTAATCTGGGTTTTCCAGGTATCAATTTTTTCAGCTTAGCAAATGCTTTTATGGCAAGATCTATGTTTTTTGTCCTTTCAAATCGATTTATGGATAAGAAAAATCGACTATCCTTGAAAAACTTTATAACTTCTTCATCACTTTCCACATTATTCTCAATTGCTGTATCTACACATGGATATATCACTCCTGGTTCTTGCTTTAAGTTTCTAAATGTTTCATGAAAGACCAGCTTTGTAAAATTGGAATTCACTACTATTTGATCGCTGCGCCCCGTCGTCCATTCCTCAATGAAATCAAATGGGATCCGGTACAACCTTTTGATTAAACTTGTTCTCGTAGTCAACACTTGATCGGGAAAATGACAGTAGAACAAGACGCGGCAATGCAAACTGCTGAATAGACTTAAAAGTGGAATACCAAACGATAATTGATCAACAATGAAAAAATCATAAACTGAAACTTTTCCACCAATTATCAATCTCAATACGAGATAAAATTGTCTTAATATGGCAAATAGAATATGAAATCGTTTATAAATTTGAGTAGGCATAAAATCCCCGTATACTTCAACCTTTATCTTACCGGAACTTATTTCTTCGAAGCAATGATCAAAATCGCAATGTGATGTGTATATTATCACCTCGTTTCCTAGATTTTGTAAACCTACGGCTGCATCGACTACGAGCCTTTCAGCCCCTCCTATCCCGAGATCAGGATGTATGAATGCAATTCGTTTCGGCTTCTTGGACATGGTATGTGGCTTGTTTGCAATGAGGCTGCTTGTTTGTAGGTTGAACGAGGTTCTGATTTTCTGTTTTTCCCCCAAATTAAAGAGCGAAAAGCAGCTACGAGAACCATTCAATACTCTTTTGCAATAATAAATAAATAATTACAATTTTTAAAACCTACACAATTAGAGCTGTTTTTATGGTAAATCTTAAGAAACCGCTTGATTCTTATGCAGCTTGTTGTCCTAATACTTTCTTTGCCTGTTCTTCTCTTTCCATTTTCTTCTTCAATTTTTCAGCCTTTCTATCCCATTTAGTGTCCTCAGGATTGAAACCAGCACCTTCACTGCCCCAAACCGCCCATTCCGGAGTTTCTTTGACATAATCTAAATCAACAAAATCTTGTCCTTTTTCAAGCATCTCAAAAAACTTAGCATAGTCAATATGTGTATGCCATTTACCATTAATCTTGAATTTCTTTTGGGCAATTAAGATACAACAGGAATGAGCATGCTCTGCGGCTATATCGTATTCCAAACCTCTCGACTGTAACTCCGTGCTTAAACTTTCAACAAATTCTTTGCATTCCTCATAGAATGGAATGTTTTGCATCGTGAGGGGGTTTCCGTTAGCATTTGAAGAACCACAGAATGTAGCTCCTTTGATTTCAATTTGAGAAGGTAATGCTCTTTCAACCATATCTGCATAACTCGAAATATCACCCATGTTGAAGCCTTTGACCAAAGTTAGTCTAAAAACTGTACGTTGATGCGATTGAATTGTTCGAAGAATATCGAGACATGAGATTAATCTTTCCCAAAAATCACTATTTAAAGGACGATCAACTTTTTTCAAGTCGTTTTTGGTTGGGGCGTCAATACTAACATACAACTGAGTCACTTTAGACAATTTGGCTAACGAGTCAGGGTGCTGAGCATTACATACGAGAAAACTGGAAATATGTTGTTCATGTAACATTCCAACAAACTCATTAATATAGGGGTAAAAAATTGGCTCACCAACGAGTGATAATGCACAGTGTTTAACTTTGAAAGCTTCTTGAAATCTATCCATTTGTATTCCTGGTACACCTCTCATTTGTTTAATCTTTTGATAATGACCTTGTAAGGCGCCTTCCATGACTTTTTCAGGTGGGTCTAATTCCCATCTCCAGTTCAGTTTAGCAACGGGATTTGTACCATGCCGCCAACAGAAAACGCATTTATTTGAGCATGCCAAAGACGGCGTTGTTTCCATACACAAGTGGGACTTAATTCCGTAAAAGGCAAATTTATAGCATGATCCACGTCCACGTAGTGCCGATTTTGTCCATCTACAAATCTTTACACCTGAATGGGATCCCACAATTGTATATCCTTGTTTAGTTAATGATTTGTAAGTTGGAGAGTCTTTTGCAACCATTTTTTTGGTTTCCGCTGTTACTGGCTTACCCGACTTTTTTATAATATTGCCCATATCTTCAACATCGACTAATGTGTCTGCATCGTCACTTATCTCTTCACTGTCGCTGTCGTCAACTTCATCATTTTCATCAATATAAAAGGGCTCATCATCAACTAATAACGTAGCAAAATTTTGAATCCATTCTTGTGCCTTGGGTTCTCCTTCATATTTCATACACACTTGACCTAATGGAAACAATCGTCTTGCACCAAGCTTACCTAACCATTTGTCGGCCAATTTGGCCTGATAACAGAATTTGTCTCCTTTCCAAGATTCACTATCTCCTAGTCCCAAAATAGAAAATCCCAATAATGAACGCAATGGATATTTGTCAACTCTGAAGTCTTGATAGGTGTCAATTAAATGCTCCAAGAAATAGTCTATTGGTGAGTCCGTTTCATATGATGGCAATACCATAATGTATATATTTTTAGATTCATTTTGTGGAGTCTTTAAAAAAAACTCTTCCAAATCATCTACATCATCATCAAGACTCATTAGCTTAGGAACATTTTTAAGCTCCAAGGATGACAATTTCTCAAATAGCTGCTTTGCGATCCTCTGCGAAGATCCAGTTAGTGTTGTGTAAAATATATATATTTGAGCTGTAGTTAAATCCACTTGTGATTTGGTTAATTGTGGTTCTTTTGAAAGGTGGGGCTTTGAGGCTTGGATTATCTTTGGCAATCTTTTGGCTCGTGAACGGATTTGCTGTTTGGGAATAACTGTAGTTGAACTTGGTATGAACGTCGTTGATGTGAAATCCACCGCATATATGGTTGATTCTTTCCTTGGGTTAACTTCTTTTATGTGTTCTGGCACTTTTCTCTGATTCTTTTCAAATTTATATAGGATTGCAAGAACCAATACAAATAAAGCTATTGTCCATCTTCCTCCTGATAACAAGTACAATACAGCAGAGACACCTAATAACACACTTCCTAGACCCATAGTGACCTCAGTAGTTGGTTACAAGTAATATGGCTGCGATGGAGGATCTACATTCAAACTAAAAAAAAAAATTCTGTAGTGTGAAATTGACACTACATGTATTACGAATCTTGATTGCAAAATTGATGATTGGTTATAAAGATGTACCCAAAATAAACAATAAGGCGATAGTTTTAACACAAGTTGATCAAAGCAACTCAAATCGTTAGGTACTTATTACGGGAAGAGCAAAAGCAAAGAACGGGCGGGAGAACTTGTCTATTCAATAAGGACATAGGACGCAATATATGTACTTACTTTCATCAGCTTGGGCGATACACCAAAGAGATGAAAATGGCCCTTACATTGAACGTCTGTAATGCAATTCTGATAGATATAAGGTAGAAATACCAAAAAATGCAAAGCACGGTAAGCAAATATGAATATACTTCTAAATGGAACATCTAGTGTTGACTGGAACATCTCGTGTTGACTTTTGAGACACTAATAATCTACAGAACCTTGTTCTTTACCACAACAAGTGTAATGCAAGCAAATTCCGTCAACTTAGCTTCGCTGCACACCAATTCTATCATCTTTAGATTGATTCAAGCTTGTTCTATGAATGGAACTGCTTTCCTTCAAATCTGGCGTTATATCATGACCGCTGTTATTGATTTGCTCCTGCAATATAGTATTAGGGCTAAATTCACCATGATGTTGAAGTTTATTTCCTGGTTGTTGTTGTTTATTCTGCAGCAACTGTTGTTGTAGCTTTTGCTGCTCCAAACTGTCATCATATTCCAAAATGTCTTCTGGCGACAACTTTATTATCGTTGCTTCTCTTCTTAACATGCTGAACCACGGATTTTTAATTACTTAATGATTGTAAATCCTACCGTAACGTATTGGCTATCTCTAAACTGGTCCACGAAATAGTGTTGAAAAAAGTTGCGCAGCGAAATTCAAATGACACAGAAAATTAAGAATTCTACGGATATCTCCATTATTTGACAAGCGAACCACTGCTGAATCAATCACGATTTATTCACTACTTTGTTTTGAGGCTGCTGAGTGGTGTTCAAAAAAGAAAGGAGATTAGGTTTAGAAGAGAAGCTGTAATCTATAGGATCTTATTCCTGAGATAAACGGTCACAAATAATTGCTTGTTTTACACTACTGCTACAACAATCACACACTTTTTGCCATATTTATCGTCCACACTTTATTTCAAACTACCTTCGTCATCTAATACATATTTCAATCTGGAGTAATAGTATCCTTTCCATTCACTTTGAACTTTTTTCTCCCCTCAAATATTGACTACTTTCAGTCTTTTTGCTGCAACCAGGATTGTTATATATAAAACTAGTCAGAAAGGTATTCTACAAGATAATGTCAACAAAATCAGATCAAGTAATTACGTTAGCTCAAGTATATTCGTTATCCGACTCCAGTGAATCCAAAAAACCCTTAATTTGGAAAGAATTTGGTAATTACCTTGATAAGAAGATTGTAATTCATCAAGATCAAAGCTCTTTAAATAGATTCATTAAAAGCTCATCACCGGATAAATCTTATTTAGGACAAAATTTGCAATATAAGATTTGCAATAGTTGTCAACGTCCAATAGGCATCAATAGTTTATCCCTGCATTATCAGAAGTGTTTTGAAATGAAACAGAAAAGACAAGAACAAACAGAAAGTTCAATAAATAATAATTCACAAAAGAGAAAAAGAAAAGCCGGGGCAGCATTGGTTGAATTGGATCCTTCTTCAGTTGATAGTTCTAGAAACAATACTCCTGCACCAAATAATAACAATTCCACGGATACAAATGATTCTGCTCCAAAACCAAAGAAGAAATATAAGAAATCACAAGCACAAAAGGAAAAGGAAGCAGCTAATGCCGCCGCCGCCGCCGCCGCAGCAGCAGCAGCATCAACAGGTGAAAAGCAAACCAAGAAATCCAAGAAGCAATCTGCGCAACCACAGAATCCAAAACAAAAGCCAATCGCGAAACCTAAAGGACCAGTTGATGTTGAGAAACAATGTGGTGTTGCATTGCCATCTGGTGGATTATGTGCTCGTTCATTAACTTGTAAGACCCATTCAATGGGGGCCAAGCGTGCTGTGCCTGGTAGATCAGCACCGTATGATGTATTGTTGCAACAATATCAAAAGAGAAATCAAGCCAAAATCGCCCAGAACAATGCCTTATTGGCACAGCGTAGAGAAAATGCTGCATTTCATGATGACATGGATTCTAACTTGAATAATTACAATAAGATCCTTGATCCGGATGAAGAAACGCATTTGGTTTTGGAAGGTCTTTCTAAAAATAATCCAATTCCATTAGAAAGAAAAATATTGATGCCAGTGAGGTATAGACATCGGTTCCTTCAAGCACGAGAATTCTATGCGAATGCTTTGATCATATCGGCCCAACATAATCAACAGCATCAACAGCAACAACAGCAGCATCAGCAACAGGCACAGCAAGGAGGCGGTGAACAGACGTTAGCCAATCAAGCCATATCCGGTTCCATTGGTGGTTTGCAAGGTAGATGTGCTTTGATCAATGTTGACGCCCCGCCGCCTGCTAATTCGGATTCTCAAACACAAGCATTCAGTGCTATTCCCGGTGAGATGTATCAGGTGCGGGCGCCTTCAAAGGCTATTTTGATGACTGCTCAGCATAATAATATGCAACAACAAGCTTTCCAACAGCAGTTTTTAAAGTATCAACAGCAGCAGCAGCAACAACAATTGTTATTAATGAAACAGAGACAACAGCAACTACAACAGCAACAGCAGCAACAGCAACAGCAACAACAGCAACAACAACAGCAGCAACAGCAGCAACCTGTAGTTGCTCCACAAGCTGCGGCTCAAAATTCGTAAATATAATTTATCTTTTATGTACCTTTTTATTTCGTTACTATGTATTTTAAATGCCTTTGAATATGCATATCTATATTCTACTGTTTTACATTAATGCCAGTATGCATAATACCGCTTTAGCCTATATTTGTCTTCCTCCATAACTCATCACTTACTATCCCCCTATTATGCACCAGAGGAGGAGAGGATTATCTATTTCACGGCTACTCTTTTTCCTTGGGCCAAAATGGTTTATTTTTCAAGATCCATCTGTGATGCAACACCTGTTTCAAACTCAATCTGTCATTTGGATCCTTGGCCAACAATCGTTTGATTAAATCTATAGCATCATTATCCAAATACGCTGGGAACTTCAAATCCACTTTTGCTATTCGCTTGTAGGTTGCATTTTTATCAGCTTCTTCAAATGGAGGCTTTCCTACGAGGAACTCATAGCACAAAACCCCCAACGACCAAATATCGACGTTGAAGTCGTGTTCTTTGCTCTCGATCATTTCTGGTGGGAGATAATCCAAGGTTCCACATATGGTCAACCGCTTCTTTTGTTTGGCCCACACGGACCACCCGAAATCACTCAACTTGATGCAATGATTGAGACTTAGCATGATATTCTCCGGTTTTAAATCTCGGTGGATAATATTCTTCAGATGAAGGTAGATGAGGGCGTGGGTGACCTGGAATATGTAGAAGCTGGCCTTAGTTTCATTAAAGCGCCGCTCTTTTTTCAATTGCTGGTACAACTCGCCGTATAGACTGAATTCAAGCACGAGGTAAACATTTTTATGATCGTGGAACCACGTATACAAATGAGAGATGTTGCGATGGTACAAATCTGACTGAATCTGGATCTCGCGGACAAAGTTCTTCTCAAGCTTCATCGAGACCAAATCGTGTTTCGACATTACCTTGAGGGCAACTATCAACCCCAGCGCCAAGTGCTTGGCACAGTACACTCGTCCCAACTTGCCCTTTCCCAAGATTTTGCCTATTTCAAAGTCGTCCAAACTCAATTCCTGCTCGCATGCATGTACCTGTTGGTACTTTTCCGGCGACGCAACAAATGGCGATGATGATGACGGAGGTAGGCCGCCGGATGACGAACAAGAAGAACAAGAAGAGGAAGTACAAGATGGATATGATCGTTTTGTTGGAGTAATGGAGCTGCCGCGATGTCGAAGGGAACTCCTGGTTATGGGAGTGGGAGTCGTCGTCACGGTATTCCGTGGTTTTGACGGTATGCTTCTAGGTTTCAGGATTTTGTATTCACTTATGGTGGTGTTTGTGGATATTTTACTCAATGGTTTTCGTTTTGATTTCGGGTAATTCTTGAGGGGATCAGAAATTGAGTCTATTCTTGATTCGGCTTTTTGGACTGTCAAAGTTGATGTTGAAATTCGTGATTGGATTTGCGTCGATAGGTTTGTCATTGTGTTGAGATAATGTTACGATCGTAGGAACGGATGGTAGTAAAATGTTGTTAAATACAGCGGGTTTATAGGTCTCTGTTTTGGAGCTTTTCCATACAATTTGTTTGTTTACATATTGGTAGCATGCGCACGACCAGGATTTGATTTCACAGCAGTTCCAGACCACTAGACAAGACGAGCACAATCTGTATTACAAGCCGCTTATGATGCTGCTTTTTTAAATAAGCACATGGGTGCTTTAGAGTGGCTCTATACCAATAGCAAATATAAATATGTATTAAACATCTGTACTATTATTAGTAATGAAAAACTATAGTATATGCCTGATTGTGATAATAGCAAATGAATCATTACGGAATTACGCACCAGCGATATTATTGATATTATACTTACATTGATATTGTGGGTCACATGCCGGTATAGACTAATACCCACTAAAACTTCTCCTCCCAAAACCTGCGGGAAAATTTGGATGTAACAACTTGTTGATAGCTAGTTTTCAGGACATCTGAGTTGCCTACTTGAAAGATAACAAACTGGCAACAAGTGAACAAACCAATAGTATGATTCAAAAAAATATTCACCGGTGAAAAAAAAAAATAAAAACGGAACAGATTATTGCAAATTTGACCAATTAAGTGGAGGCGATCATGGTTAAGTTGAGGTGGTAATCATTAAGTCGAGGGGATAATGAACCCTTCGATATATGACATTAAAACATACATTTGTGTTTTTAACTTAAGTGCCATTATCTCCTTTGGAACTAAAGAGAAAATGATACACTCATCAAATAAGAGAGACAGGTTGGAATTGAAACGAATCGCAGTAATAGCTTCCGTTAAATTTGCTACAAATATTCAGCAATATTCGTTTCAAGCAGAGGAACCCTGTAATGCCCTCAAATGCAGCATTTCATTTAACATCACTGGTGGAAAAAAAAAGTGAGAATGACTTTGTTTGCGCCAACTGGTAGCTTCTGAGGGGGCATGTTCAACCTCTGAAATGTTGCAAGTGCGTATCATCAGAAAGATTTGCATTCACTGATGAAAGATAACATGGGTCTCTATAAACCTTTCACAGGCGTCATTCTTGTTTCTAATGAAATTTTTCCAACATGAGCTAGGAAATACTCATTGTAATTTCGCTGATGGTCAGTTCTCGCTGTTGTAATTTTAAAGGTACCACAATAATTGATATCTATTTTCGACACTTGACGAGGCAAGACTAGGGTGAGGTTAAGGGAAAGGGAAACGAATACTTGACTTAAATGGCAAAACCAAACAGCACACAAAGACCGCAAACAGAATACAGAAGACAGAAAATGTAATTAAAAATAGTTTTTATTTTTGATTTGTCACGAGGCGAAGAAGCACCGAATCTAAAACAAAACCAAAACCGAAACTAAAACCAAACACTCATAGGTGAATGCGGTGGCTAATTTGAATTAATTCCACCGGGGAGGGGGGGAGGAATGTCTTGAACTAATTACAATTAATCAGATGGTTTCGTAGGCAGAAAGGGAGAGGGGGCAGAAAACAAAACACCATCAATTCAAATATAAGATTAGGTGATTAGTGTAAGATTGCAAAGTACTCGTTTCTCTGGGAGTTAGGGAGTTGCTATGCTTGCAGATTACAACAAAGAGTCATTTTTGTTTACCTTTACTTCTACCAATTGCACTCTGTGCTTACATACCATATACATGCTACTGTGAGGCTGTAACAAACTAGATAGAATTCTGAAGACATAACGCCAAACAGGGAATTCAAAACTAATGAAAACAACTAGGGTCTTTAGTTACCGATAAATAGTAAATAAACGTATGACAGATCACGTTGGAAATGGAAATGGTCAAATGCTCTTATTTTCAAGCCTAGAGAGCTGGTTGGTAAATACGAAAAGATCTCATTCAATACAACACGACTAAATGGTGTACAAACCAATGGAAGTTTGCTTTTGGATAGAAGAACACGGTCGGCTATTATTTTATTGTTGTTATTACGAAAACATAGAAATCATAGTTTCTTCCTTATTTAGTATCGTGCGTGTTTTCTTTCTTTTAGAGAGTGGTCGTGTGCATTGATACATAAATATCAATCATTTTTTTGGAATTGTTTTGTGTAATTTAACGTTAGCCGCATTGTCTCGAAATTATTGTGTCGTTTTATCTTGCGTTTGATTAACCATTCTCGTGTACAGTGTATAAATGACCATCGAGGTTAGTATAATTTACTTCGTGTATTGGATGCTTATGTCGTGAACAGGAGCAAACTGTAGTGACAGTTTACTATTATTAATATTATTAGCATACACTGCGTATCACAATGAGTAATGTTAACCGTACATGACTTATTCGAATTAGGCGTACTATGTTGACAGTTGCAAATTGGAAACTCAGGAAGGAAATCCGTAGAAGACAATAGAAATACAACTATTTGCATGACATTCAATGATAACTGGAATGATTATCTAGCTTGGTATCATCTTTTTTTTGCCTTACCTACCTGCACTCGCAACAACAGGTACAGGTATTCTGGCAGGATAGACAGACAGACAGACAGAAACACGGTAGACGCCAGTAACGGCACTCAAGTGTGAAAGGTAATACTATTATGAATAACACAATAATAAGAATTATATCAAGAATAATGAAACTATAAAAAATTTTTAAGTTTTTTATTTTATTTTTTAATTTTTTTATTTTTTTATTAGTTGGTTTCACTTTTTTAAGTTTCAATCGCTAAGTTAAGTCAAGTTTAACCTCCAGCTTATGCTAAGATTAGAGTCTATAAATATTGTATAAATTCACCATTCCCGTTTCCACTGTGGTCCGGTTTCTTGTTTCTTTCTTTCCTTCTTTTGTTACCTCCTGCTTAGTTGATTTATTTATTTGGCTATTTATTTTCTCATTTATTTTGTTATTCTGGATTATTTTAATTCCGTCTGTATTCCCTTCTTTTTTTTAATTCTTTATTTTCAACCTTCAACCTTTTCCTTTCCTTATATTCATTCTGAAATTACAATAATACACCACTAATAATGACTGTTAAAGATAAGGTTAAAAGAGTGTCCAAGTTTTTTTCATCTGACTCAAAAGAATCTTTAGATAAAGCTCTTCACAAAAAGGAAACGAATGAAGAAGTTGCTGATGCAAAAGATTCCGAAGCTAAGCCAGAATCTAAAGAGGCTACTGAATTGAAGACAACTGAACCTGCAGCAGAAGCAGAAGCAGAAGCACAAGCCGAAACTACTGAAGCACAAGCAGGAGCAGAAGCTGCCGCCACTACTGCTGAAGAACCAAAAGAAGCTACCACCTCTGCTCCTGAAGAAGAAATTAAACCAGCTGAAGAAATTACCGCTGAGCCAGTAGTTGACGAAGCCAAAAATGAAGACATTGAGCCAGTTGCTAACAATGAAGAAGGAAGTGAAGGTGCAGAAGTAGAAGCAGACAAATCAAAACCAGAAGGTGCAGCCACCACTGAAGAAGCTGCTGATGCAGCCAAAGCTCAAGTTAAACATTCCAGCTCAAAGACAGAAAAGGCAGGTAAAAAGACTGAATTGTTGAAGAAGTTGTTGGCTAAATTTAAAAAACCAGCAGCTGCCGCAAAGAATTAAGTGTTGCTTACTACTGAGATTATGGCTTGTTTGTTGCGTGGTTTAATATTTATTTTCAATCTTTTCGAATACAAATTTGAGAATATATCAGTTTTTTTTAAATCTTCTACTTTCCCTTTACATTTCTTAATAATATAGTTTAGTTTTATTTTCCAAATTGATTGTTTCAGCACAATCAGTTGTTTAGTTAGTTAATTACAATAACATAAATCTTGAATATATAATACATTGTAATACAAATAGGTCTTTAAAGTACTCTGTTTTAGGATTATCAATAAGGAATGAATTGAAGTGGTCAAGTGCAAGTCATTGTTTTTTGAAGAAGGGATAAGAAGAAGATGGATGCTGAATATTATAAAAGAGAAAGTGAAAACAAACCTCAAACAACAACAACAACAACAACAACACGAAAGAGAAAGAAAATCTAGAATTTGGCTGTGAAAAACCAGGTGCATTTAGCATTATTGATGTATGGTTCTAAACACGTGACCAACTGACAACAAAAATAAAAATAGAACAAGAAAAAAAAGGCAATAAAAGAAGCAAAATGGAATAAAAAGAATAATCTCCGTCTACGAGATTCGCAGGTTACAATCTATTCCATCCCACCAGTAGTAGTAAAGTGACGCATGGTCTCCTGCACCGCCACCACCACTACTGTTCAAACAGTAAAGGGATAATGAGAATCTTATCTTATGTTGGAGAGTTTATTCATCACAAGGTATTGTTATCCTCCTCTTCTTTTACCTGACAACAAACCAACCAGCCAACCAACGTACTAGTACTATTACTGGTGGTGGTGGCGGTGGTGGTGTTGCTGTGGTTATGTGTCTTCTATCTACAACGCTAATGTATTCTTTGCTCTTCCCCTGTTTCAGATAAGAAATACCATAAGAAATATCCTCAATAATAATAATGTTCAATATGGCAAAACAGAACTCAAGCATTTTAATAAATTGCTTTCAAATCTAGCACTTGTTCTTGTTCTTGTTCTTGTTCGTTCGTGTTCGTTCTTTTCTTTTCTTTTATTCTCTTTATTTTCTTCCTTTTGTTTGATTTGATAATGTTACATTCCACTTCAAATGATGCATATATAATATAATTTATTTCTCCTGCAAAATTGAACCATTATCAGCATTCATCACTCTCGCATATTCTTGGGATATACATCCATCCATCTTCATTGTACTATTTGCGTGAGCACAAGAGGAAGTGAGCGAGTAAATGGGAAAGATAGAAAAAAAATTGAACACAAAAGAATTCTTTGCAACACAACCCAACCTTGGCTGCTACGAACGTCAATGATCAGAGGTTAATTAGTGACATCATTTTATCATGGACAAGACAAGCTTTTCCAGGTAATGGTAATCTTTGAAAACCCGAGTCCAGACAAATGTGGTATGCACTTTACTCCTTACTTACGCTTGCACGTAACTCGAAATACGTGACCCTCCAAACGGCAATCAAAAATGGGGCTCTGATTTGCGAACGTACTTGTCATTTGTAATGAGGCATAGTCATCGATATTTGCATCAAAACCATGAATGATGTTTCTTTTTTTTTCCTATTGTTTGTTTGAATCAGGAGAGAAACACCAGAGATACAGTTGGTGAAACAAACATGTCATTTGCCATAAGAACTACATGTCCCGTAAATTGGACCCCGGTCTATGATCTCAAGTAATGTTGAATTCCTTTCACATAGAAGTCGCAATGATGTTGTCATTTTCTTTGTCTCAGCTTTCTCTTGCCCACATTAGTTTCGTCCACGGAATATCAGTTTTCCTTCTCTTCTTTCACCTTGATATCAGGTGCATCGGCGTAATATTTACAAGTTCGTAGGATAAAGATAAAGATTACCACAATTATAAACTGGCATGCTGATCTAATTGGGTGTGTGTGCACTTTCACTTTGTAGTACGGATATTTTAAGCACGAGTACACGCTCCCTGTGGTAAAAGAAGCAAAACTAAGAAAACAGAAACAGAAACAGAAAACAGAAAACAGAAAAAAAAAAGAAATCAAAAAAAAAAAACAAAAATAAAAAAAGAAACAGAGTAAAATCTCAACCTCAGTTTCGTTTACACATCACACACTATTATCATCAACTGTCAAACTATAGTCTGTTTTACTTTCATCATTAATCCATCAATCAACAGAACAGTCGTCTGCAAGTATAACATAGCAACTGTATACACAGGAGGCAAGGAGAATTACAAATCAAGAAACTAGTGAAGCAAGAGCTTAGCCGCCGCGTTAGAAACCACACCAAACAGTATCAATTTAGTTTTTGAAACCAAACATACAACCGCATCCTCCTCTATACACATAGTAAACGCATGGACTTAAGAGTGGGCAAAAAATACCGTATTGGACGTAAAATAGGATCGGGTTCCTTTGGTGATATTTACTTGGGAACTAATATCATATCAGGTGAAGAAGTTGCCATCAAATTGGAAAATACAAAAGCTAAACATCCTCAATTAGAATACGAAGCAAAAGTTTACAAAGCTTTGAGTGGTGGCGTGGGTATCCCGTTTGTTAGATGGTATGGTACCGAATGTGATTATAATGCCATGGTTATTGATTTGTTGGGTCCTTCGTTGGAAGATCTCTTCAATTATTGTAACCGTAAATTTACCTATAAAACAGTATTATTATTAGCTGATCAATTAATTTGCCGTATTGAATACATTCATGCTAGATGCTTTATTCATCGTGACATTAAACCAGATAATTTCTTGATGGGTATTGGTAGAAGAGGTTCGCAAGTTAATGTAATTGACTTTGGTTTAGCTAAAAAGTATCGTGATCCAAGAACTCATTTACATATTCCTTATAGAGAAAATAAGAACTTGACAGGCACAGCAAGATACGCTAGTGTTAATACTCATTTAGGTATTGAACAAAGTAGAAGAGATGATTTAGAAAGTTTAGGTTATGTTTTAATTTATTTTTGTCGTGGTTCATTACCATGGCAGGGCTTGAAAGCTGCTACAAAAAGACAGAAATATGATCGAATTATGGAAAAAAAAATGACTACTCCGAATAATATTTTATGTAAAGGTTTACCATCAGAATTTTTAGATTATATGAATTATATTAAAACTTTGAGATTTGATGACAAACCTGACTATCCTTATTTAAGAAAATTATTTAGAGATTTATTTAAAAAGGAAAATTATCGTTATGATTATGTTTTTGATTGGACTTTATATAAATTTCAACAAGAAAAACAAAGAGCTCAAGGAAAGATAACCGAAGCAGATCAACAAGACCAACAGCAGCCACAGCAGCAGCAACAACAGCAGCCACAGCAGCAGCAACAGCAGCAACAGCAACAGCAGCAACAGCAGCAACAGCAACAGCAGCAACAACAACAAAACCAAAGCCAGCAAATTCAACTGCAACAAGTGCAACTACCTCAAAGCCAACAACAAATACCACCACCACAACAAAAAATTGGAGGTGTATCACAACAACAATTGCCCGATCAACGTCTTCAAACTCAAAGAGTAGTCTATCAGCCAAACCAGTCCTACATTGGTCAACTGAAACCACTTCCGCAACAACAGCAACAACAACCAGAACATCAACAAAATCAAGGCAACCCTGCATGGCTTTAAATTAATAAATCAAAGCTTCTTATAATTTCTTTTTCATATACACAATTACCAAGATTTCTATACATCAATTTCAATTTAATCTAGTTTTTTGTTCTTTAGTGCTATTTGGGAAATGTATACTATATATTAGCTTATATATATATGATGTATATATGTATATGAGGTTTTTATAAATCTATATTGCATCAATATAAATTTGAGAATTCAATTGTTCTTTTTAGTGTAATTGATTAAGAAATCAAAAATTGTGGCAGTTCCCACGGGCACTTCTTCACCTTCTTCAGAATCACCTTGTTGATCTTGACCATTTTTTTCGCTGGTCTTTTGAGTTTTAAAAGTATCTATATATCCAAAGAACCCATAGAAGACATTTTCTTTACTTTCTTCAGCATATATCTTATCGTATATATACTTCATCTTGAACGCTTCCATTTGAGCGTCGAATTTTGTGAAATCAATGGGCTCGTATTCATTCTTCTTCAACTTCTCATTGTACGCGTCGAACACAGGGTTTTCTAACAACAACCCCAATGCCGGGGCTTTAGGAATGTTGATTCTTGTTGGTTCGAAAAACTGATCCATGACGTCAGCAGGCACGCCACATCGCACGAGCATGGCGGCCATGGCCACCATCTTACGGATCTGGTGCAACATGAAGGATTGGCCGTGGATCTTAATCGAGACCCACTCGGTGCCCATAATGACAAACGGCTGCGATACGGTGGTGGACTTGATATACCGCTGCGCAGATGTGTCCTTATAGGTTTTCCCGATGGTGAAGTTGTGAAAGTTGTGGGTTCCTTCGTACTTGGCCATTGTGGCACGGAACCGATCAAGACGGCGCGGAGGAATACGGTACGATCTCCGCACGGTGTTTTCAATCAGTTTGATCTTTTTGACTAGCTTGCCGAACGCGGTTAATTTCCCGTCATAAAACATTGGTTTGGAAGAAAAAGATGAATCTTCCTCTTCAGAGGCTGTTTCGATGGCAGAACCAATGGAATCGATTTGTTCTTGGGTTATACCCGACTCCAAGATTTTCTGTCTCGTTTCTTCCCACCACTGGATACCTTCCTCGTCATCAACAAACAACTCTGGCGACTCGCACTTCTTCTCTTTAATCAAGTTGCTCAACACCGTATTTGGCTTGGGCGACAACAACGAGTACGTAGGCAACAAATACTCGTAGATTCGCGACGAACACATTTTCCTGCAATCAAACCCCTTTGTGGTTCTTTGAATGCCCCAAATGCGTATTTGTTCCGGTAACAACTCATTAATCTTATCCTTGATTTCCAGGTGCTCAATAATCATTTTCAACGAGATCACGTTCCCCGCCGCATGAACACCCTTATCTGTTCTTGCGGCTCTTTGAAACCCCGATTTCTTAAGATCACTGGCATTCTCACGCGAGATGGCACCAGCTTTTGCCATCGCGTCGTAAATGTCCTTCTCAATCGTCTTCACATTGGGGTCGTTCTGGACCTGCATTCCGTTGTACCCTGTCCCACAGTACCCGATCATAACGGCGCATTTTCTCTTGGGTTTCCGTTCCGACTTGGGCACTGGCTGTCCATTTTCATCTAAAGCAGGCACATATTCACTACACAAGAATAGTTAGTAATGACTGTCAAACACAAATAAAATGGCAGAAAACTTACCTACGATCTCTCGTATTTCTCCCTCTCGCGTCGTTCCTGGGCGAGCTCCTTGCGGTTTCTCTTGGGGTTGTCTTCACGTTGATCGGCCCTTCTCGTACGGGTCCATTTGCTTTGCTGATCGCGTTTATACACCGACTCATCCACTTGATCATTGTATACCGGTGTCTCTGTGGATATACACTTGTCTGTGGTTGTATCTGTTGGGACGTTTGAACCTTCGTGCTCTGGCTCCGACATCTGATATGGCTAATGCTAAACCGTACTTCGCAAGGAAAAATTTTTTTTTTCGCTTGCAAGAGACTCGCTCTCTTTTTGATACTCATCTCATCATCAGAACCATCAAAAAAAAAATTCCCACCATCTAACCAACGAACGAACCAACCAACTAACCAACGAACCAAAAGAACAGATATTTCTTTACACATGAGACCGCTCACCGAAGAAGAGACAAAGATAGTGTTTGAAAAGTTAGCCAACTACATAGGCCGAAACATTTCCTTTCTCATAGACAACCCAGAGAATCCGCACGTCTTTCGTCTCCAGAAAGACCGCGTGTATTACGTCCAGGACCAGATCGCAAAGTACGCCACCAGCGTCTCCCGTGCTCAATTGATGTCCGTGGGAACCTGCTTTGGCAAGTTCACCAAGACAGGCAAGTTCAGGCTCCACATTACCGCGTTGCCGTATCTAGCCCAGTACGCCAAGTTCAAGATATGGATCAAGCAAAATGGTGAGATGCCGTTCCTATACGGAAACCATGTGTTGAAGGCCCACGTCGGCAGGATGTCCGACGACATCCCCGAGCACGCGGGTGTGATTGTGTATAGCATGCATGATGTGCCCTTGGGCTTCGGCGTGAGTGCCAAGAGCACCAATGAAGCCAGGAGTTTAGCACCCACGGGGATAGTTGCTTTTAGACAAGGTGATATTGGTGAGTACTTGAGAGAAGAAGACACGCTATTCACGTAATGGAAACAGCTGGGAGTTTGGCGTCTACCGTGATGGTTGCTTTTAGACAAGGTATAATGATGAGTACTTCTAGAGAAAAAGGTACTTTATTAGGCATAGAAACGGGTTCTGCCATAGGCATGAAAAGCACGGGGTACGAGATAGGCAGTATGCGGAAAGTATGTACATTTATATATATTTATTTACAATTAATAAGTCAATACAGCTTGTTTAATCATGCCAAACGGATTACCTTGACAAGTAACAAAACTGGCTTGCACCAATTTTTCAAATTGCTCATCGACATCCAACTTTTTGCGTTGAGCGCTGTCGTCAAATTCTTTCTTATGATAGTCTTCACGAATTATTAAAACTCCTTGATCTTTCCAGAATCTCATTAATGCTCTGGCTTCATCCTTACTCATATTATCCACCTTGAATGGCTTGACACCCCCATTCATGGTCAATTTCTGCGAGATCGATAAGTCCAAAATTGGTTCTTTTAAGTACGGGTCATATTCTTCGTTTGGATACACACCCACATGCGTGGTCAATCTCTTTGGTGCAAAGTCGTTGGATTTAGCTAATAACACACCACCTTTGGAGAAATTTATCTCACCACTGGCACATTTCAATATAAAATTTCCCAACTCGAACTCGGCTATACGGATTGCGGTGTAATCGGGGTGCTTGTATTCGGTCTTGGAGAAATCGGCCAACGCGTTAAAATCGTCGACCGATACGAGCACAGGGGTTGTTTTTGAGTGCTGTTTCAATTCCTCGATAAAGAACTGGAAGCAACTACTTGGTCCGAGTTTACCAATGTCTGTGTTCTGCGACATGTAATCGTATAGCGTGTGAGTGTTTGCCCGTAAGGCAATTTCTTGCTTGGAGCCGGAAAACTTTACGTCTCTAGTCAATGGTAATTTTTTCAATATGTGTTCGTTAGCATTAACGATTTTGCGAACCCATCTTTTGGTGAGCATGGGTTGTTGGTACATATCGAGTTTAGTATTCTTTATGTAATTGGACGTACCGTTTCCCACCAAGTCTGCAGAATGCAAATGCAACACTACAATGTCCTTTTCAAACTTTTCCAACGCCAAAGTTATAGCCTGATTCATCAACGTCGACTTCCCACATCCTTTAACACCATCGATGTATTTACGATTCTCTTTGGATTCCTTACCCAAGTTTTCCACAAACTCCTGGTTTATTCTAACAGTATTGCTTGTTACCAACGATACCGGGTTCCGGAACAATTCATGGTGTTGGTATTTCTTGAATGCTGCAAGCAAATCTAATTGTTTTTCAACATCACTAGAATATCTAGTTATAGTTCCGACCATGAGCTTTTCCGATGATAATGGTTCGACATGGTCCATGGAAGGTGCGTGTTTGTTCAACCCCAAATTGCGAACAGCATCTCTAAATTTCAAGTGGGTTAACTTGGTGGTCGTTTTGATTTTGTCCGTAGCCACTGCTTTTTTCTTTATTTGTTGCTTGGCTTTACCTTCCTTCTGTCTTGGTCCTGAGAGTAGGATACTGGATGTTGAAAAATATTTCAGACAATTAGTGGCGGTGGTGGTACATACAGCCCTTCTTTTGAGCACACTTATTGAAAATCGCAACATCCTTTGCGTTTGTAACGATGGTAGATTTGGAATCTATATTGGTAGACTTAATTGATGAAAGAAAAATTTTATAGTACTAATACTGCATTGGCTGATACACGACATCAAAATTTTTCAGCTATCAAATCTCGACCTGCTGAAATTTTTTTTTTACTCTACTCTTCTCATCTTCTTCTTCTTCGTCTTTGGTTGTTGCCTGTCTTCTGACTAAATGTTCAATCAGTTAGTACTTCAGAATAGATTGAATATAAGACGATGTAATCTACTGCAAATACGACTTGCATCAAGGTACTCATCAAGACCACCAATACGGAAAAGACGTATAAAGTCAAATGACACTGGCGAGTCACCAACGGAAGCAATTTACAATTCAGGTAAATTTTCACAATTGTACAATAAACTCAAAGTAAATGAGTCTGATATTAACTCAAAAATCAATGATTTTTCTTATTTGAAAATTTTTCCTTCAGTACGTCAAGCAATGATACGCGAAATAAAATCTCAATATGACGTTAAAGGGCCGCGACATTCATCAATTGATGATGTCGATATCACACCTACGCCGGTTCAAATTGCAGCTATAAGAAAGATCAACAAGGCTAGAAAAGTCAAGGAAGTACCGGGAGGGGGCAGGGACGAAAAAGAATTGGATGATAGTCAAAGGATCCTAGGTGAATTAAGAATGGAGAACGAATTAAAACGCACCAAAGTTTTTACAATTGCTGCTGAGACTGGGTCAGGTAAAACATGGGCTTATTTATCCAGTTTGTTGTCGAAATTAAAAGAAGACGACATGAACTTATTTAAAGTCGATCTGGTCAAGTATGAAAAAGTTAAGAAATTGGAATCTGTGCGATCGGTCATTTTACTACCTACGCATGAGCTAGTTGAGCAAGTATATGCTGTACTTCAGAGAACCAATTCTTTTGAATTAAGTCATGAAGGTGTCCCTGACGCATTTAAACCATATTTACAATTGCCAGAGAACAAAACTTTGAATTTGTCAATACAGAAATTATCTCATGGCGACCCCCCAATTGGGTTGTTCAAACAATTGAAGAATCACGGGAGAATCGATATCTTGGTTACTACACCGGGGAAAATTACCTCATTTTCGAAATTAGAGAATGTTGAACGTCCCTTCAAAGTGTTTAAGGGGTTGAAGTATTGTGTTTTGGATGAAGCGGACACATTATTTGATCAATCATTCTCCAAAGACACTATTGCTGTGGTTACTCAATTTCCAAATTTGCTCGACTTGATTTTGGTTTCAGCTACCATTCCCAAACAGTTTGAGAAAACATTACATAAAATATTCCCCGATGAAAACTCCTTAGTTAGAGTTTCTACACCTTCATTGCACAAAGTTCCTAGAAACATTAAAGTGATGACATTGGATGCAAACTTGGCTCCGTACAATGGATCGAAAACAAGGTGCTTGGCTCAAGCAATTTACGCTATTTCCAAGGATGGTACCGAACCAGGACTTGTCAAACGTATCATAGTCTTTGTAAATGAGAAATCAGAAGTCGAAGGATTAGTTGAGTCGATGATTGACAAATACAAGGTTAAAAGAGAGGATATAGTTGGTATATCGGGTTCAGTTAGCATACAAGATCGTAATGATATGTTGCAACCATTTTTGAAACCTGCAACTAAATTGGAAGATGATCTTGATGCAAGTAAAGTAAAAATCTTGGTTACTACTGATTTGTTAGCCCGTGGGCTAAACTTCATTGGAATCAAAAATGTTATATTAATAGGCGTCCCGAGAAATTCTGTTGATTTGATTCATAGATTGGGTCGAACTGGTAGAATGAATCAATCTGGTCGAGTGTTCATTATAGTTGATAAAAAATTCAAAAAGAGTTGGGTTAAAGGTTTAAGCAATGCAATTCTTAAAGGTCTTAAAATTGGTTAAGGGTATGTTTTCAATTAACAATTGAATAATCTTTGTATGATGACTCAAAAGATATTTTTTTAGACGTTAGACTTCCGAAATGTTATTGAGGAGAATGTCTTAGTTAGCTGAATTGATTATTCTTAAAATGAATTTTTCGAGCAGAATAGTTTACTAACTTGAAAATAGATGATAGAAAAGATTAGGAGAAATTTTTACGAATTATGACTGATAAAGGTCCCCAGCGGATTTGTATAAATATTGTATCAAATGGTATGTTTATGTCCACTTTTTCATAAATATCGGTAATTGCAATTCAAAATGATGAAACAAAACATAGACTAAATATTGAACGCTTGACTTCCGATATTAACCATGGGGAGAAGTCTTTATCTTATCTGACTGAATTTGCAACGACTACACGCACTTAGTGAAATACTTACTAACAATATCAACAGGATATACATGTACATAGTAAACGAACTAAGTTTGGGTTAATGGTTTTACTTGTAGTTATCGAACCTGGGATTCACACTTTATCTACTTACCTAAATACAAATGGTATGGTTAGACTATACGCCCCAGGAAAATCAACATCATAATCAGCTTAATTACACTTTGTATTTGTTGGAGATTCTCTATTCCACACGAGTATTGGTATAAGCCTTGGTATATAAATGAAAACAAGAATAACACAAGCGTGAGGTACGCTTTTCATGCGGAGAACCGCAACCGCGGGTAAATAGATAAGTACAAGCAATTACAAATCAATTGCTGTTGATTATTTCTTCCTCCTCCATTTCTCTTCTCTCTTTCCACGCAAATAATATCAGTTTCCTTAATCAAGCAAAAAATTCCTCCACCCAAGGTAAACAGGTAATATACATTCACTTTCTTTTTTGCATGATAAGAACCACATGGCGCAAGATGTCCCATTCCGTTCATAGCACAATCAAAGAAATCCAAAAGGATATGTACTTTGGTACCGAGGTGGTGAATCGAGTCTCATTCCTACGCGAAGACGGTGAATTCATCACACAGTCTCTATTTCACCCTCTGACGAGGTTTATTTTTTTCCATCGTGGCAAACCGTTGGTGCATAAGAACTACAAAAACAGGTTAGCCATCTTGACCAACGGCTCGAACCAAGTGAACATCGAAGAAATTGGTGAGAAGTTGGGGTACGGAGGAAACCAAGCGTTCTTGCACAAGGGGTTATTTGAAGGTATTCCGCGATGGGAAAACGTGTTGAGCACTTGGAGCAACGACAATAAGAGCCAGTCTGAGGATTTGAGGTCTGGCGATAAGCCGGTTTTTTTGTTTCTTGGGTTATTGGATGACTCCATTGGGTTGGATTTGCAAAGTTTGAAGTTTGACAATGGTGGCGAAGAAAAGTATTTGGATCATCAAGGCAGATACCAAGGTATTGCGTACTATGCGGTTGATATCTCCATGAATAAAGAATTGACTAGGGATATAGTTACTTTTGTGAACAAGTTAGTGAACGAGATCCAGAACAGTAATGAGGATCCTGAGACTAATGGAGTGTTTTTCACCCACTCGCGAAAGCATTTCTTGGGGTTTGAACACAAGGAAGCTGCGCTTTTCAGCCATGGAGCCATGTTTTTCCATTGGTTGAAAACCAATAGGTTCTGCCCTGGATGTGGCAAGCCAACTATTCCCATTCATGCTGGGGGCAAATTGTACTGTACAAACACAGAAATGGATTCAAGAGATCAAGAGAAATACGCATGTCCAGTTAAAAGCGCTACGGTATCAAACGTGTCATTTCCACGTACTGATATGGCTATCATATCCATTATCACAAGTCGGGACCGATCCAAGATTCTTTTGTCGTTGAATAAGAGATACGCAATCACCAAGATGTACACGTGTACGGCAGGGTTCATGGAACCCTCCGAAGCGGTCGAAGTGGCAACAAAGAGAGAAATCTGGGAAGAAACAGGAGTGGCGTGTTCAGAAATAGATATAGTCATGACACAACCGTGGCCGTTTCCCCTGAACTTAATGATTGGATGTATGGGAGTCGTTGATTTCAATGGGAAAAATGAAGTGATACATCTTGGGCATGATAACGAATTGGCCGATGCAAGATGGTTCGATACTGAATTTGTGAGAAAATTAGTGTACCCGTTGGAAGTTGGCGATGACGAAAACTTTAATCCCGAGGAGATCATTCTTCCAATGCCCGAGAGTATTGCATTTTCGTTGATAAAACTATGTGTAGACGAAGAAGAGAAGAAGCACCATAAATTGTAGGGACAGCACAGATTATTAGATATTATAGATGAATACCTATATCTAATTGCAAAACTATAGATTTAGAAATCATGTAAAAAACGTCATCGGTGTGTGACAGTATATTTGCCACACAAAAATGAATCTAGATTTGCACTTTTCTTTTTGTCTTTTTTCCTTTGTTTTTCCGGTTTCTTTGTGGCCCTTTTTGTGTAATTGATTTCAATTATGCCCTTAGCTTCTTGCACCCTGATAAAGTTGAGTTGTACCAATAGAGGTGAAGTTCCATCCGGTCCAAATCTATAAGTTAAATGTCAAATGTAGTGTAAACTTGAAAGAATAAGCACTATTTTACTTCCAATTGCCATGAATGACAAAGGGCGAGGTTGAGCCGACCAATTATTATGGACTCTCTGGACGATATGGCATAATTGTCATAATGCATTTGAAGGGTATTTTGAACACTGTACATGAATCCCTTCGGTTTAGTCTTTCTTTCCTTACCATTCATGCATGTGACCCTCACGAGTGCTTATAATTTCGTGGTGGCTCTCTCTTGGAATGAAGTTCTACCTGAAAAATCGCTCAGTAGTGTTGCAGCAATAGACACATAAACGAACAAATATAAACGAAGCAACGTGCGCCAGAGCTGTGACTCCTCTCCACACTAAATAATTAATTCAACTCTCGCTATACATACCTACAAGTGTACTATATATATAAACGCAATTAGATTACTTCATTTCACACTTCACGTTCCCGTTCACATTTTACTGTTCATTCAATTTGCTTTTAAGAAAGTTTTCAAAACCTTCAATATTCCACAAACAAAATTTGGAATGTCATATTTGAAATCACTCACAATGTTATCGTCCACAACATCGCCGGTGATTGTGGGACACCGTGGCTTCAAGTCCAAGTACCCAGAAAACACCCTAGTTGGGTTCAACAAATGCTATGAAAGCGGGGCAAAAGTGATTGAAACTGATTTGTGGTTGAGTAAGGACAATGTGATAGTCATAAGTCATGACGTCATGACGAAACGAGTATTTGTTGATGACGAGGGCAACGAAACGAACTATAAGATCACTGAGACCGAATTTGAAACCTTGAAACAATTGAAGACTGTCGAGGGAGGGTATCCCTTGTTGAGTTTTAAAGACGTCTTGTATTGGTTCAAAGATTATGTCGAGGATGAGGAAAATAAAGATAGCAGTAACGAGTATAAATTGCAGTTGGATATCAAGAGATTCAACCCGACAAAGATCACAAAGTACATTATAGAAGATTTGCAAAGTGTTGAGCCAAATTTAAGCTGGTGGTATCATAGAGTTCAATTTGGAATATGGGATCTAAATTTTCTAAAGTATTTGAATCAAGACGAGTTTTTTCAACACAAGTTCTGTGACGATAATACTAATAAATTTGGATATAATCAATTTGATATCTTCCATATCTCGGTGAACTGGAAAGATTCTATCCATTATATCAATTATAATTTTTACCTTGATGAAACTACACCTGTCGATCGTTTCAAAGTCAAGCTAACTGGCGTTTCGTTGATTTATATAAGTAGCTGGTCGATTGGATTCCTAACCAAATTTATTCCTCTATTGCGGATCCAAAATTTGAAACTATATTCGTGGACAATCAATAATAAGTTCCAATTTGATTATCTTACAAATATAGGTAAGTTGGCCAATTTAGTGGAATACGGGGTGATATCGGACAAGCCGGACTTGATGATGAAGTATGCATCTCACGAACTAGACGGCGCAGAATCAGAAGTGACCCCGCTCATGAAATCAGAGAGTAAGGATTACTACAATGAAAATGGGGATCTCAATATATATTTGACGTATCAACAACGGTTTTTGTATTGGTTTTACAAACAATTTATTCAATTGAGCAGCGGTGGAGGGAAAAGAGTCACTGTGGACGAACAACATTTTGCTGACAAAGTGGATGAAAATAAGATTAGACAAGTTAAAGTCAATGCGTTTTTCCTTTGGGTTTTCCAGACATGTCAGAAATACGGAATATTTTGAAACAAAGATCATACGCGTCGTCATTTGCTAATGGGTGATAGAAGGATCGTGCCTATGATAGAAGCTTTAGATTGAGCGTATGTAACTCGCTAGTATAGATTTCGAAAAGTTGAATTGATTATTTGGAAAATAAAGTACTACAAGTTTATTGTGGGATGTAATTATTTCCTCTACATCTCTGTTGAGAACGTCTTTGGTATCACAGGAGAACCCTGATTATTAAGTATCATTTCAAATAAAGCAGACTAATTAGGTTCTACTTGTTGGCTTTCAGCGCGGTCATCAATCATTACATCACTTTTGATGATTTCTTTCGCCTCAATTGTCCTACACAAAACAACACAATTGCATGATACGAAGTACAAGATGATAGCAACAACCGTAACAGAAACATCAAAAACAGCATCAAAAACAACATCAACGACAACATCAACGACAGCATCAACAACAACATCAACAGAAGAAATAATGATATTAGGTGATGGTAGCTATGATAGTACCAGTACTGGGAACAATTAATCTATACAGGGAAATTCTTCCAAACACCTTGGCTCAAGAAAAAGATATAATCTTCCATGAATTGCTGAAAGATTGAAACAAGACAGTCAATCTATATTCATATCGTGAAGAACACTTCGATATTCCTTCTTGTCTCTGCTTGTTGATTCTTGGCCCTTTTTATTCTCATTATTTTTTCTCTCTCTGAAGTTTTACAACCAACCTTCCAAATCAAATCAGGTTTATTTACTTTTTTTTTTTACAACACATTTCATTTCAACTGATCAAGACTTGTTTCTCCCTCAATCAATCAATCCTTTCCACTCCATTTGAGCTTAATACATCATAGACCATCAGATTAAGTGTTGAGACTCACACCACCTGCATCTACCATCCCAGCATTCACCAGTTTTCTCAGTCATTTTGCAGCAATATATAGATATATTCATTTCTTGCACTAACCAATTGTTTTCCGTCAACAAATAATACCAACAATAACAACAATCAGGGGTCTGTTCACTAGCAGCTGAGCATTAACTTCATTATGGTATTGTACAAAAGAAAGCAGGTACCTTTTGTACCTCCGCCTCCAATACCCGAGGATGTAGCTACTGAAGTTTGGCTAATACCTCAAACCAAAGAATGGTTCCTTTCTTATGAAGAGTATCTTGAACGAATGGACTACTATAACCGTAAGAAATTTGTTTGCGAAATAACGGGGAATTCATGTCTTTCTTATTTTGAAGCTTTAAAAAGTGAAGCAAGTGAAATTAAAGAAGTTGACAAGAATTTTCCTGAGGCTTTGAGAGAGCATATTTTACGATTTTTGCAATTTAATCGTATTTCGAGATTGGATCAGTTAGTCGACAAGGTTTATCTGGTATTTAAAAATGATTATTTCCCCGGGGAAACTGTGTTTTTAAAGGGTATTAATGATAGTTCAGTTAAATTGAGAGGTATTATTCGTGAAAAAGTTCAATATGGACAAGATCAACCGACAAAATATTTAGTTATCCGGCTCAATGACTCACAACAAGCTATTGTTACTGGTGCAAATATTTCGAGAGATAGAAATCATTTTACTAAATGGTTAATCAAAACATTTGTTAAATTAACAATGTCAAGAAGCCATAAAGTGGGTGCTCCATGGGTCGTGAAAACTAAATATGCAAAAAGATACAGCATACCTACGAATTACCCTGAAGACTTGAAACAATATGCTGATTCTACCCCGACAGGAGAAATAATTTATATTCAACCTAAAAAGAAGAAGGGACCTCAGCCAACAAACAATCAAGCTTCAAAATTATCAAAATTATCACCAACGCCAACTTCATTAGAAAATAAGCGAAGAAAACAAATCAAGGAAGAACTGAAACGTACATCTACCGCAGCCGCTGAATTACCTAATACTATACCCTTTCGTAAAAAATTCCCTACTCATTACATACCTGATATTTTACTACAAGAATTGGAAGAAGAAGAATCAAAAGGCAATACACAATCACTATCATTATCTCAATTTCAACCAACGAGAAAAAGTATAGTAGAGGACCTAGCTTTGAAATTTGATTTGCAGAACTCAAAACCAAAACCAAAAGAATTGAAATTACCAGAAAATGCATTATCAATGAATGAAAATCTAATAGATGAAGCAGAAGAGAATAACTTTGTAGAACGGAAACGATTATCAAGAACTCATTTAACAGCCGTGCTGGAAGCTTTACAAGCATGGATTTTCATTAATGTGTATCATAATGTATTGAATATTGATACATTTACATTTGATGATTTTGTTTATGCCATGGGATGGAATTTGGATCAATTCAATGATATTGGTAATTGTGATTTATTAAATGAAATATGGTGTGCTGTTTTAAGCGCTATTGTATCTAATGAAATACCCAGTTCCAAGGAAGCAAAAGCGGCCGATGCAGATGATGAAATTTTCGGCCTCAATGTGAGTGTGCCAGAAAAAGATAATGCTGAAAATGAACTAGACAAAGATGAAGATCATGGATCGGAAAGTGAAGCTGAAACAAAGCCATTGAAAATAGAAGATGAAGACAGCGATACTGAAGAATTTGAAAAGAATCAAAGTGTTGAAATGAATAAAGATGAAAAAGACGAAAATAAAGAAGATGACGAGGATGAGGACGAGGATGAAGTAGAGGAAAGAGAAGAGGAAAAGGAAGAGGAAGAACATGATAAGGACGATATGGAAGAGGGAAAAGAAAATGAGGATGGTCATGAGCAAGAAAGAATTCATAATGCTTACGAATGTATAAATTATAGAGGAACTTCTTGGCATGATCGATTACGTAAACGTAATTTTAAAGATGGAAATTGGCAATGCATATTGATGGGAGTCTTATCATTAGTTGAGCATATACCTCATTATAAATCAATTATTGAGCAAATTTACCAAAAATTAGCCCCCAAAGATATGCCAGCTACACCAATTACGGTTCGTAATCAATTTTATGGTGAGTTAGATATTGATTTGAAATTTCAGGGATTAAATATTTTGATCGATTTAATTATAACTAGTCCTCTTGTAAGGAATTATATTGATGAAAGTTTAGAAGACCAAGCTGCCTTGAGGAGAAAGAGATTAGATAATATCAAGGACTATAAGACTAATTTAGATATTGCTCAAAAGGCTCACCAATATATTATACAGCAATTGCCTCCTGTTGAACCCAAAGATCAACAAGAAGAAGATACGAATAATGTCAAACCAGCATTAAATTTTCAGTCTATTGAAATGACAGAGATAGAAAAATCATTTGCCGAAACCAACTCCCAATTTCTTCAACAATGTGAAATTAGAAAAGAAGCGTTAATTAAAATAAATCAAATCAAAAATGAAAAGAAAATAATAGAACAGAAATTAACAGAATTGGATTGTCAACGTGTTAAATTATTGGGTAAGGATCGTTTATATAACCGGTATTGGTGGTTTGAAAATAATGGATTACCTAATTTACACAGTGGATCAAATGATATTGACGAAAATGACGATGATGAAGAAAACGAAAAGAAAGATGATGATATAGATGATGATGATGACGGTAATGACAATGATGAAGTTCGTGATGAAACTTATTTAATGGGTAAATTGTGGATTCAAGGTCCTGCCAATAATGATTTAATTATAAATTTTAAAAGCGACTTGGATAGAATAAAGGAATTTGTCGAGGAAATAAATGATAAGAAAGTTGATGATGAAATAAATTTTGTTGATGAAAAGGAAGAAAGTAAGCGTAATCAAATTAAGAAAATGGATTTCGCTCTGATTCCAAATTCATTCAAGGATATGGTCGCAAAAACATATAATCTTAACTTCAAGGACAAGGAAGTGTATCAAAATGATGATGAAATGATAATAGATCATGAAGGTTCGCTATTAATATCATTGCCCAAGCTAAATAACATACAACGTAAGTGCTTAGAAGAATTCCCAGATCCGATAATGAATGGATCAAGTTGGAGATATTATGATTCGCCAGAGGAAATTAATAAGCTAATTTCTTGGTTGAACCCATGGGGCAAAAGAGAATCTTCCTTACGTAAAGAATTAACCACGGTGAAAGATGCTATCATTTCAAGTATGGAAGCAAGAAGAAAAGCTTTATGGATAGATACAACACCACCTGAAGAAATTGAACTCATTAAAGATATAGAAAAATTAAAACAAAAATTGGCGGCGAATGATGGCGTAATTGAAATTGAAAATGAAGATGAAGTAATAGGGTCCAAACGACCACGCAGATCCAAAATAAATCCAAGAAAACGTCAAAAGATCGCCACTGTCCAGGATGCTCTTGAATTTGGTGATTCCCGAGATATTGCGACAATGATTGAAACTTTAGAAACGAAATTAAATAAAGAACAAAGAGAAAGAGAATTATCTAGGGTAATTGAATGGGTTAATTCCAGGGCATTGGAATTATTTGATAAATCATTATATGAAGGTGGTGATAAATCCAAAAGTAAGAAACAAAAGAGAAAATAGACATTCCCATGTATATTTATATATATGTATCTATTGTACATTCTGTAATAATATGTATTAATATCTTCTTCTTTTTGATCTACTTGCAATTTCTTTAATTCTTTCATCTCTTTCGCGTTTCTCTTGAATGGCTTTTTGTTGTCTCATTTCATTTCGAACTTTAATCTCCTCACGTGCCCGTGCATCGGCATCATTCAACGCTTGCGATAACTCGCCAAACCCCTTCACGTTCACCTTGACGTCCTCTTGTTTTCCAATCACTCGTTTGTCCAAACCAATAGTGAACCCCATATTGTTCTTCCAGTTTGATATCGCAGCAGGAATGTTCCATTTCTCGCGATCTGCCTTGGTCAACTTGGCCGAATTGGGCTTGACGATGGGCGCAATACCATGCTCGTCGGCCCGCTCGTGTCTGTTCTTGCGTAGCTTGTGCTTGGGCGGAAGCATGGGATCCTCCTCGAAGCGCCGCACCTGGATTATCCTCTCGCCATCGTGATTGTCGAACTTGATGTAGCTCACGTCGTCTGTTTGTTCGGTGATACCTAATTTCGAGTTGAGGAGGGTGGAAATGGTCTCTCGCGTAGCCTGTATTGTTGCCTCATCGCGTGGTGGGCGCGGGAAATGGTGGTGGAGGTTCGGATACCGTTTCTTTAACGGGATGGTGCTGTCGTATGATGAATGTGGAGGGTTTACGTTGGTGTTGGCGTCGGAGTCAATGGTTTGTGGGAGGGTTCGTATTTTGGAATGAGTTGTAGCAACAGTCGTTGATGGGGTAAAATGGTAAGATGCGTCGTATGCTGAATGTTGTGGTTTCGGTAGTAGTGAACTAAACATGTCTTTGCTTATTATCAATGATGGGAAGATTAAAGACAATGCGCTTAAATACTGTATTCTTTAGACAGTGCGTTTTTTTTTGTGAGTGTCATTTAATGAGTTCCAGTGAGAAGGATTTAGGATTGGAGTAATGAGCAAACTAATTAGTGAAGAAGGGAAGAATTTATCCGCTTTGAGACATTCTCAAATGGGAAGAGTAGAAAGCGTTCGATGCCTTCTAAAAGCTACACCCTAATGTGAGGTGGAGGAAAGATGCCACGGCAGTTTTGCGGCATATGCTTCTTGATGCCAAGGGAGACTCTCCATGAGTACGACGAAGAGAAACACAATACTACTGAGTAATGGACGATATATTACCATTATTTGAGCCAAACAAAAATGGCTCCGAATATGATACATACCACAGAACTGGGCAATTGCGGTGAGAATGTAGTAACTTCTGACGGATTCTATATTCGTTCATTTTTGTTTGTTTGGTAACACAACTTGCGCTTTGACCCTTTTCAACCATCAACTTTAGGAAATTATTAATGCGCTCGTATAAGCTACTGCGGAGCATACAAGAGAAATCATCTACTGTACGTGATGTTATCCTCTTGAACCCCACGAATATATTTGTATATATAGCATCAGATGTCTCCTGTTTTCTTAGATAGTGAACCCAATACTCATTAGTAAAGCAATTCAAGAATGTCAGTCCAGCAAACTGCTAAAAAAACAACTACAAAGCCTATTAATGCCATGTACACAGAAGGTAATTTGCGTATATTGAAATTATCAGACACTAAAAAAGCGGCATTAACATTGTTAGAAGCGTTCCAGCAAGACTCGTTGGCTCAGTTATTAACATGCCACATTGCAGATAAATCAGAACGCCAATTATGTGAGTTGGCTTTATACGAAGCGTATCTTCGTCAGCATATTGCAAAAGGAATATGTATCGGACAAGGTGAGTCGGACACGGGCTTCGAAACGGTTTCAATATGGTCCACGCCAGATAGTGAGGCACAAGGCTTGGATCTGTTCAATAACTTGATGGAGGCGGGGTATGGAAAAGTATGGAACATGGTTGGTGATGAAGGTAGGGAGAAAGTCTTTTACGGAATGCTACCACTTTTGCATGATCTGTGTGACCGAATTATAAATTCCGATTCAAGATTCAAGGGGAAAGGGGTATACACTTTAGTTTACGTTGGCAGTACAGAGAAGGCAAGAGGAAAAGGAAATTTAAGGAAATTGTTTGACTTTATGAATGAGAATTATATCGATGCGAAAGATGGGAATTTATCGTATTTGGAAAGTTCATCGCCATTGAACATCCCAATATATGAAAAATTCGGATTCAGAGTTGTCGAAAATATAATTTTGGGAGATAAGTTCGACGGTGCAGTTGAAGGAAAAGATTATGCTATTATGAATGTGATGATCAGGGGTTCAAGAGGTTATGACTGGACTCAAGATGTAAATACTTTCTCTCACAAAGGTAAATTATAGGTTTATATATACAAGAATACTGTACAATCCAAAGTTGAATCACTCATCCATTGATAAGATAGATTTTTGAGATGGTAGAGTCATTGAACTAAACTCTTGTTTAGTCTTTTGTTTGATCATGTCTTCTTCACGTTTTGATATAGGTTGAACTGTTTGATCAGGAGGTACAAATTTGAATTTTCCAAATCCAAATGCTCTATCCGTCATTTTATTCAATACATACAATTGTGATCTAACATACACCAACAAGGCTTCGACGTGTCTGATATCAACGTTATCATTTGCATTAAATATATTTCTCCATAATGCAGAGGCTAATGTAATGTCGTCAGTCATTAATCCTTCGTCATAACTCAAGACACATCCTAATAACTGAGTATGATAATCCTTTAGATAGCCTTCAACTAATCTATTTGATTTAATCCCTAATTCTGTGTTCATTCTATTTTCCAAATCGCTGAATATACGATCAACCAACTTTTGCTGGTATTGCTTGGAATATTTGAACGGTAATGCTCTCATTCTAACTGATAATATCCAATAATGCAATATGGTAATTTGCACTTGCTGTGAAAAACTCTTTGGTAATCTTAATGTCTCGTAATAAAACTTAGCAGTATCACTCATAGGCTCATCGGGATATACCAATGCTTGTCTTTTACATTCGGCAAAATATATCCCCCCGGCAACGGGCCCTGATCTTGATTTATCCATATCTACACCAAATGCAGAAATTATCATTTGTCCAAATTTTTGCTTCCAGCTGGACAAAAACCGCTCTGAGTTGGCATCTTCTTGCTCTGAAAGAAAAGGCGATTTGGCTTTAGGCTGACGCGGCTTTATCTTAAGATCTTGTTCTATTATCGGTAAATTTGATTCTTGAGCTAATTGTGTTGGTGATTCAATACTATCTTTTTCGTGTTTGTATTTATCTAATATTGAGTGCTTATTCTGAAACGATAGTTTCGTTGACTGGGATAATAGTCTTATCGACGAATATGCAACTCTATTGTTGTATCTTAACATTATACGCCCTTAGGTTAATTGATTATGGATGGTTGATTCTTGAAAATTTTCCGTAATTGAATTTACACGACACATGATTGAATAATGGAAAAAAAAATTTTTGTTCAACAATATCCGACCAAGACTTAAGAACCAAGCTTTAGTTAGTGACGGGTGGGACAATGAGCAATTCAATTATAGATGCTTTCAAGAAATTGAATGTTTCAAGTGACGCAAGCAAATCGTATCATCAAAAAGTGTTTGTTGTGTCTTATGAATACTTGTCAAAAGTGAAAAAATTTAATGATTTAAAGGCGTTCAAAAACTGTCTTGTTGCGTTAATTAATTTGGATAAGTACTATAAAGCCGATCAAATCATATCCAAGATTCCTGAAAGCCTCATTGACTCGTTAGTTTTAGAAATCTGCTATGTTTATTACAAGATAGGCAAATCTGATGCGTTAATCAACTTGTACGAATCCCATAAATCCATTGTGTCGGGAGGTGTTGAAGTTGGTTTGAAGCATATTCTTGCTCAAACTTACTACAAAATTGGTAAATATCAACAAGCACTAGACATATATCATGAATTGATATTAAATAATAAGTATGACAATCAATTGGATTTGCTTATAAATGAAAAGGCAATCATCTCGCAATTAAACTTCCAAAATGGTGGATCTATAGAATCTAAGCATATAGATGAATCCAACTATGACTTATTATATAATGAAGCGTTAATTGAGTTGTCGAGAAGGAATAACATCAAGGCTTTGGAATTATTGGAAATGGCATTGAAGGTATGTAGTTCCAATGATTGGAGTGAAGAAGATTTGGAAGCTGAATTATTACCCATTAAGTTAACAATTTCATACATTTATCAAATATCTGAAGAAAAAGAAAAAAGTCTTGAAATCTTGAATGATATTGATGCTTCCAAAATTAATGATCTTATGATTAAATTAATTGTTAAAAATAATATGCATTCTCAATCTGAAATCAAAAATATTAATCTTACTGATAGAGATTTGAATTATCAACAAGCTTTACATAAATTAAACCAAAAATTAACATTATCACAATATGAATTAATCTTGAAGAACAGTATAATGATGAAATTTGCAAGTGGTACTTTAAGTTCATCTCAATTAAACGGAAAATTTGTGGAACAGTTTTCCAATGATTTTCCCGGTGATTTTTTTCCGGTATCGTATAAGATTTTAATGAAGACTGATATTAGTTTCAAGGATTTGCAAGATTCTACCAGATTCAAGACTATAGGTAGAAAACTACTTAAATATATAAGACAGGAAAAAGTTAAACAATGGAAGGAAGTTGCTGTATTATTACTAGTCTACGTTAATTTGCAATCTGGAAAATTTGACCAAAGTTTACCATTATTAGAAGACCTTGCTAAACAATCTATGAAAGAACCGAAAATATCACCAGGAATAGTAGGCACATTAATCAACGTGTATGAAAAGACCTACTCGACTAAAAAACTCACTTCTTTGTTAATTGATTTGGTAGAGAAATTCTTGTCGACATCGGAAGATACATTCAGAGATTTGAACTATTATAACATGGCCAAGATAATCGCATTTAAAGCTCTAAATCAGGGCCATGAAATTAATGCGAATCAATTATTTGAATACTTAAATTCAATCAATAGTCAAGATCAATTAATCAATTCAATATTGTCGAAGTCGGAAGAAGGTTTACTACCAATTGCTGAATTAACATCGAAGAAGTCCATAGATGAATTATTATCCATTAACATGGATGAATTACTTCCAAGTACGGTTAAGCCAATAAAGCCAATCACGAAAAAACCATCTAAAATTACCAAAAAGAAGCAAAAACCCAAATTTGGTCCTAATAAGGTATTGAAACCTGAATCAGATTTGAAATTGGATGATGAAAGGTGGTTGCCTATGAAGTTGAGATCCTACTATAAGCCCACAAGGAAAGATAAAAAGAAAAGCAGCGGTGGTCAACAAGGAAGTGAGCCTACAAGCCATATGTCGACACTGTCAGGTAGTAATAAAAAAAAGAAAAAGAAAGGCAAGAAGTGAGGCATTTGTAATAACGTATATAAATCATTTAATTAAAAAGATTTCTAATATGTATCCTGGCGGTAGTCATAATAGTTCCACTTTCTCAAATCTCTGAAATCATATTTTTCTGATCTTCCGTATTTCCAAGAAGGAAAGAACTAATTGAATCTTGGTTCATGCGCTACCGGTTTTCCTTGTATGATTTACAAATCTTTCAGAAATACTTTGCCAGGTATTACCCCAATTTTCTTTATTTGTCGGTTTCGGAAGTCCTTGCATATTCCTTAGATAATTTTACAATCGATATCACTGACAATTCCAAGAAATTATGAATTTGCTTAGCTTGATAATGATATGTACGTTAGTTTCTCAAACTCACACGGGCACCATAGCATTGACACCTCCAAGTCAAGACCATTTCTACAAATCCCCCCCAGGTTTTGAACATACTCAACCAGGTGCAATTTTGAAATTTCGGAAAACTCTAAATATATTAAAAAACTTTCTATTTGCCATTCCTCTTAAAAACTCCTGGCAAATCTTATTACGGTCCATAGATTCATTTGAGAACCCAACAGCGATAGTTGTAACAGTAATGGAACCATTCAATTCTCAACCAGATAAAGTTTTATCCTATCAAACATTTGAAGATTCAGCACACATGGACTGTTCGCCTAGCTTTGGAATGCAATTTGGGGCACCAATAAATACTTTTATGACGCACATTGATATGAAATTCATGATTCCTGCTCTCGAAAAGGGGTATTTTGCAATCAGTCCTGATTATGAAGGGTACAAGTCTTCCTTTACGGTGGGTAGACAGCTGGGCTATGCGACACTAGATGCAATAAGGGCAGTACTTCGGGCTAATTTCACAGGAATCCGAAGGGATGCAAAAGTTGTGATGTGGGGGGACTCTGGCGGATCTTTGGCTTCTGGGTGGGCAGCATGTTTACAGCCCAGCTATGCCCCCGAATTAAAGAGCAGCTTGTTCGGAGCAGCATTAGGCGGATTTGTTACCAACATCACGGCAGTGGCTGAGGCAACTGATGGCTGAATTTTTGCTGGCTTGATTCCATTATCCTTGAGCGGAATAGCTAATGAGTATCCAAGATTTAAAGAAATGCTATTTGAAAATATCGATCCCCAATATGAAGCAAATTTTGCGCAAGGATCTCAGCGATGTTTCATTGGGGCTTTACATCATTTTAATGGTCAAAATTTCTTAACTGGTGAGAATCGTGCATTCCCAAGTGGATACAAATTGTTGCAAAACGAATACTTAAACAAAACAATTCACGATAACTGCATAATAAATTTAAACAATACATATATGCCCCAAATTCCACTATTCATATATCATGGAATGTTAGATGAACCAATTCCAATTAAAGATGTGTACAAGGTATATAAAAAGGTGTTCGTGGGGCATCAAATCTCTCGAATTTACCGAAGATTTCAATGGTCATTTAACAGAGCACTTAATTGGAGCCGCGGCAGCTTGGACTTGGATTGAAGAAAGATTCCAAGAAAAAGAGCCGGTGCAAGGATGTTCTCGTAGAATTAGGTTGCAAAATGTAATGTATCCAAATGCTACGCTCGATACTATAAAATTTTTCATGAGCTTTAAATACACTTTGTTTGACAAGAATTTCCCTATGAATGATTTTCTCCAACCATTTTTGCAGTAGGCTTCTTCTTTCTCATGACTACGTAGTATTGTTTCATATTGAAATAACAGTAAGGATTATCAAATACGCAAAAAAAAAAGAAGCGAAAGCAGTTCTTTCGCAACTTCTATAAGACCATGTAAAGGAGCCGAACGACCTTGATGCTTATCAACAATACCAGAATATAGGTTGATGAATTCCTACATAGAAAGGTAGTGTGTGGAAAATGCCTTATGTTGAAAGATACATTTTTCAACATTCAGCTTAGTAATCTTCAAAGCACAAAAATACCACGGTATTACAATTAGAGGAAAGTACATTAAAACCCGCCGCACTTACTTAAACCGGAATATTTATGCGCAGAATAACGTCATTTGATAAGACTATATGAAGTTTTTAGGTTGTGTTCTCACCTTAGTAATCCCGTGTATTCCATGAGTCCACACTGATATATTCTAGGATGTTAATTGTGGTTGTTACTATAGGTTATTGCTTCGTTGGCACTGTAGCATAGAGTGTTTTCGGATAAAAATGAACTCTATTTGACGTCTCTGCCTCGCTTGTTTGTATACATGAAATATTTTATGTCGGATTTCAAAAGCGGCAATTTGCTATTGCTGATACGCAGAGTAATGCTTCATATATATAAATAGTAATTGCTTCCCTCTAGTCCTTCTGCCTTTCTCTCAATTATCAATCATGACGCAAGATTCAGTTCCTCAAAAATTCCAAGGATTCGGTGTTGACAAAAAGGAAAATTGGAATAAACCAAGGTTAGTCGAATACGAAAGAAAACAAATCAATCCCTATGACGTGGTTTTAAAAAATGAAGCATGTGGTTTATGTTATTCCGATATTCATACTTTACAAGCCAATTGGTCTCCATTGAAAAGAGACGATTTAGTTGTCGGACATGAAATTGTTGGAACTGTTGTTGCTGTAGGTGACAAAGTTAGCGAATTTAAAGTTGGACAACGTGCCGGTATTGGTGCTGCTTCCTCTTCATGTCGTGAATGTGGTAGATGTAATAATGATAATGAGCAATATTGCCGAAAAGCTGCTTCAACTTATAATGCTATAGATGTTAGATCAAACGGATATATCACACAAGGTGGATATTCTTCACACTCTATTGCTGATGAAAAATTTGTTTTTGCTATTCCTGATGATTTACCAAGCAATCATGCTGCTCCATTGATGTGTGCTGGTATTACTGTATTTTCTCCGTTGATTCGTAACTTAGGTTTAGATGCCAAAGGCAAAACAGTTGGTATCATTGGTATTGGTGGCTTAGGGCACTTGGCTTTACAATTTGCTAATGCGTTAGGTGCACATGTTGTTGCATTTTCAAGATCATCATCTAAGAAAAAGCAAGCTTTGCAATTAGGTGCACATGATTTCGTTGCCACTGGTGAAGAAGAACAATGGTACAAAGAATTCGATGATAAATTTGATTTCATTTTAAACTGTGCTTCAGGTATCGATGGACTAAACTTATCAGACTATTTGAATACTTTAAAAGTTGACAAAAAATTTATTTCTGTGGGATTACCACCCACTAAAGATACCTTTGAGGTTTCTCCAGCTACTTTCTTGAAACAAGGTGCTTCGTTCGGGGCATCTCTTTTGGGTTCTAAAGCTGAAATTATTGAAATGTTGAAATTGGCCGCCAAACATGATATTAGACCATGGATTGAAGAAATCCCAATTAGTGAAGAAAATTGTGCCAAGGCATTGACTCGATGCCATGACGGTGATGTTAGATATAGGTTCGTTTTCACTGAGTTTGACAAGGCCTTTAAATTATAGACAGTAGAAATATTTGTTTAGACTTGATAATAGATCATACTTTTCTTTAGGCTGTGAATTCGATCTAGTTATAGAGTATTTCAGTAACCACAGAGGTTGCAGTAATAAAAACGTAATACATTATTATAAATAGGCGTCTACACTTAGAGTTCTAAGCATATAGGCCTGAAAAGGTATTCTAAAAACGATTTATCCTAAATGGATAATAAGAAGAACTAAAATAAATGCAAGGCAAAAGAAGCGCAATTAGTTAGATATAATAGAAAAGTTATTCTTTCGAATCAAATTTGATTTTGAATCGTTTTTGCCAACGGACATAGATCTGATATGTTTTCTAATAGTATGAGTCTTATTCTCTTGCTTCTTCATTAGCAACTGTTCCAAAGCGTCTTCTTCGACGCAACCAGATCTTACCAAATATCTATCCCTGTTCTTTCTTGATGGTGTTAAAAAGCTGGGTAAATCCAGATATTTATGTAATGATTTAAACTCATTGTCAAAATTAATTGGCTGATACAATTCAGTTAATTGCGTAGTTGCATTATCTCTTGAGACGTATCCTTTAAATTCGCTGATATCTAAATTACTTAATGGTTTGCGCGGATGATACGATCTTGTGTTTTCAATCCCTTTGGGTTGTAAAATATTCTCTTGATCGTTATGGTTTAGTTTATTTGAAGTGGTTTCTCCTAATATATCAGTAGTAGAATTTGATTTATCTATTTTGTCTTCCCATATAGTGAAACCTAAAGCCAATGGATACTGTTTTTTAGGTGAGGGTGTGGAGGATTTTATTAACTGTCTCTTCGTCGGGGATGTTGTAGCCAATTTTATCAACTTTTTACCAAAAGTTGAATGTGAGATATTAGATGGTTTTGGAGATAAAACGGATCTTTTAGTGGGTGACGAGGGGGTAGATGACATTTGAAACGAGCGACCAAAGACAATGAAAAGAGAAAAGAACCCAGTAGTGGTTGAAGAACAGTTGATAAAAAAAATACTAAGGATTTGAAGAAATTGGATTATCTTATATAAAGCGAAGCAAAATACTTTGAAATGGTGTCAGGAACAAATTCTTCACGTCGAATGCAGAATGCCAATTCTTTAATCTAAATTTACTTTGAAACCGAAGCCACTTAACCTCCTTTGCTGTATTCGCCAAATTGCTCGAGTTTTGTCCTGGCGGGTCTATCTTGTTCTATCGAATGTACCCGTACGTTTGTTTTGTTTTGGCTTGCTTTGTGTCAGGTGCATTTTAGACGTTTCCCGTATTTGGCTCCACGATACGCGTTGGTCACTGCGGATCCAAGTACTAACATGTCTATACAACATACTACATTGATACACTTTTGCTCAATTATAAGCTCGTTCAGATAATATAAGGCTCCAATAATTATAACTTAAATGAGTCGATGTTATAAACAGCTTCTCTCTTTAGCAAATCTCTAATTGGGGGTTTTTACAATTCAAATTGTAACTCGTAAAACACGAAAATTAGTTTTTCTTTTTTCATAATATTGAAAGGAGTCGATAGCCGATTATATTCTCCTGGGAGGTTAGATTTAACTCTAGACGAATGTACAAAGAGGACGATTTTCTTGTAAGCATTGTAGAGGAAATTGCGAAAGGGATTTCTTTCAAAAATATTGCATATATTAAACGTAAGTAATCTATGGTTTGTGAAATTTACTTGGAACAAATGGCAATTTACTTATTACACCATCTCTTTTTTTGCCTCTAATTTCAATCTTTACATTACTTCCGATCTTAGCCTTCTTATCAATATAAGCTTGTGCCACATTCCCACCTAAGGTAGGAGATGGAGATCCCGACGTAACATAACCTATTTGCTCACTGCCATCTTCAGTAAAAATTTTGTTACCTTCTCTCGGTGAAGGACCTTTTGAAGTTAATCCAATTCTTCTATGGCTAAATGAAGTCTTATCTTTTATCTGACTCAAAATCTTCGACGCGCCATTAAATCCAGGGTTTTCGCGGCGAGTTTTTGGAATCAACCAAGCTAATGATGCTTCAATTGGAGTTGTATTTTCGGTTAATTCGTGTCCATAAAGGCACATGCCTGCTTCTAATCTTAGCGAATCTCTGGCTGCTAAACCAATTGGTTTGACAACCTCCGGATATTCTTCAATTAATGTTTTGAAAAAATCCAAGGACTGTTTTGACTCTTGTGCATTGGATGATGGTATAGATAATTCGAAGCCGTCTTCACCAGTGTAACCGGACCTTGCTAAATGTACAGTTTCGGATATCGGAGATAGCTTGAGGAACTTCGTTTGCCCAAAATATATCTTTGACAAGTCTTCGTTTGTGAATTTTTGCAAAATTTCCTGAGCTTTTGGACCTTGGATAGCTAATAAAGTACCTTCAAATGTAGAATGATCGACTGAGTTAAACTTTTCAGCTTCTTTCTTAATGAAATCGACATCTTTTTCGCGACACCCAGCATTAGAAACCATATAATAATCATCATCACCGTGTTTCGTTATAATACAATCATCAATGACACCCCCGTTTTCATTCAATAACACGGATAAGCTTGACAGATTCAAATCTAATAAATTCAAATCAATTGGGGTAATTTTTTGCAATAAATTCTTAGCATCTTTGCCTCGAAACTTATGCTGCAACATATGACTTACATCGAACAAACCAACTTTGGATCTAACCCAATTATGTGAGTCAATGTGGGATTGAGAATTATATAAGACTGGCATCTCAAATCCAGCATATGGGACCATTTTTCCACCTAATTCGATGTGGGCTTCATATAATGGAGTCTTCAAGAGGTTTGAACTTGAGGAATACAATCTTTTGCTAATTGCTCTTAACATCATTGTTGAATACTACTGAAAGAAAAGAGTGGCTGAAAAGATGAAGCGTTGAAACAGTAGATATATGGGTGTTATTATATATATACTTGAAAAACCTGTGTGTGGAGTGGTGAAGAGAATCAAATTTTTGACTTCTTTGCCTAATTCAAGAAGTCAAGTTTTGTACCACAGAGAGATTTGACTTCTACATTTGCTCACTGCACCACAGGGCCATGAAAGTTGTGGTTTTGCAATCATTTCAAAAGGCAGTATGCAATTCGAATATTTGAATTGGGTTTGCAACTATACGACTACCTATTGCTAATAGCACTGATTTTTGTATACTTTTGGCACCCTAACACAATCGTTATAATAATCAACAAATAGATTATCAAAGCAACTATTAAATGACCTAAGCAACTGAACATCTCGCTTCTAAACCCGGCATGGTATTCTGTAACTGGGCCATAATCATCATCGACATTGAGCTTCATTGTGCTTTTACGTTGATGGTTTTGGGTATGTTGTCTAGCTAAAATGGGTTTGCCATTTTTAAAATATAAACCTTGAACTATTTTAGTTGCACTGTAAATCCAGAGGAAGGGTGCAAGGATTCCTAGAAACAAAAGCCGAGTCTGTCTCTTACGTTCCAGACCCCAAAACTCGCATGAGTCACATTTGCATTCGTTCAAATGCGTATACTCGAATTCATCATCGCAGTCAAGTTGTCTCTCTTCTAAACGGAACGTGTGAGTACGAGCCATTGTCAATTGTTGAGCAAACTTCATGGGTTCAATCTCATAATTATCAACTATATATATAGTAGCAGTTCTTTTGATATCTGTAATAAATATAGAATGTAGCTACTGAGACTTACTTGATTGGGATGTGACAATAAATGTTTTTCACAACACTTTTGGTATTATGGCGTGCTGAGTCAATTTTACATCCAAGGGCCTTCACTTTTGTTCAGATTAAAATATCAGTTCCACTTTTAATTAAGCATGCGGGTGATCTATTTGAAGGCTGTCTTAGACTACAGGGCATTGTTGTGAACTGATTGTTCCTTCTGGATAAGTTTGCAACACCATAGAAGCTTACCTCGGTGGAAGAAAAAAAAAAGCTTTGAGATTCAAAAACTCTCAGTCGTGCCATTTGTTACTTGAGCTTAAGAAAACAACACTCGTAGCTATGCCGTATGTGTATACTTTGGCATGATGCTTACAAGACGTTGAAATTGATTTTTGAGAAGATACACCTGCATTAACTAGAAACTAATTGAACGATTGTAGTCTCTCTATAGTCTCATTTCTTGAATGCTTGTTAGGGAATTCCCTTTGTATTTATACCTCTTCTTCCCATTAAGTGGGAGATTTTAGGCATCTGCATAAATTTCTCTTTCTCACGGGCTCGCCTTCTTTATAATCTCAGCAAAAGCATAAGTCCCAATCGTGTCTCAAAACTATACACATATAGGTTTACATATGTTATGTCAACAATAGACATTAACAAGATTGCTTCATCACTAAACTCAACAAAGATAAAAGAGAGAAATGATGCGCTAAATTTTGTAGAAAATATAACAATCACAAAGTTCAAATTATCACTGAAACAGTTTAAAGCATTGGTTCAAGGTATATTAAGGTTGATTGAACATGAATCTCAGGTCTTTTTAAATAATAAAACTAACCTGGTTGAAGCCAGATTGTCAAAAGCTAGCTATTACTTAAGATTGCTCACTGAAAAATCAATAGATGTGAAGATAAATTTGAAGTATAAGAATTATGTGGAGTTGTGTTTGAGCATCAAAGATTTGTTTTACGCGAGGGATGAGCTTTTGGAGCCGTGTGCAACTGACTTCATAAAAGCCATATCCGCAATCTTGAATTTGAGTTATGTCAAAGAACATTTGAATAAGCAAGATTGGGTATCAATATATGTGTTTTTGGTAAGCTTGATTGATCGAACTGTTCAGGAGTCAAATGGAGCTGTATCTATAAATGGATTAAATGAAAAGCTACTAATTGATCTGTACACTGCATTGCAAAACTTGTTACAATGCGAGAGCCTTGTATCCATAAATTACCTTCAGTTGTATGAAGACGATAGATATTTCAAACTTTTACAGATATTGGATAAGACTACAGAAATATTGAAAAAGGAGAATATCACAGTGATAGTTGTATTTCGAATAATAAATAAGCTAATCATAACGACATCAACTATTAATTTCAAATTTGTAAATAAACTAATAAAGATTGGTGTACAATTAATGGTATTATTTTGTCACACGCATCTCGAAAAACTACAAGATCAATTTCTTATATTCATTAACTTACCGGCAACTCATTGCCTAATGAACTTGCACTCGCTACCGAAACTTATCGGCCATAAGTACATTTTAAGTGAAAATGAATTAACGGGAGATAGTGATTCTGTAAACTCCCAAATGGCAGATGAGCAAGAAGAAGTATTATTTTATAATTTGGGAGTATTAATCCAATACTTAATTGGAAAGATGATGAGTAGCGCGTTTGAATTACAACCTGGGGAAATAGGTCTATCACTGAATAATCAAGATCATACATGCTTCAAACTAAAATCGATATATCTAAAATCTCAAATTTGTAAACCTTGGTTGTTGACATTAGGTGTTACAAAATTAATAAAAGCATATTACGATTTAAAACGTATAATTCAAAGGGAACCAAATGATCCCCAAACTAGCTTTTATTCATTTGCAACCGCAAATGGCAGCAATTCAAGGCAAAAAATGGGTATCATACATGAGTCATTAATTCATTCTTCTAACGCCTTTGAGTTTTGTAATCGATTAATAAATGCCAAGTCATCTTCAGATACACAGTTTCTAGGATTGAAGCTATTGATTTTTCATCTTGAAACAACGTATACCTCTCAAAACGAGGAACAAAAAGAGAACGAAATTTTACCAATTACAGATCAAAGTGAAATCAATGATACAACTTTTGATTTTATAGGCCCCAATGACGATGAGTATTCCTTTGATAAAAACATCATTTTTAAAAACATATTGGCAACTTTTGATAATAGTTCAATGAATTTCTGGAGTATGCTATCCTCTAGATCAATAATCAATGAAAATTTGATTACAAAATGCACAAAACTAAGACCGCTGAGTTTGAGCCAACTTCTAAAATTGTCAATCCTCTTATTAAAGCAACAAGAAGTGTTTTCAATCGCATGCAATTTGATTTTCAAAATTATTATGGAGCAAGACGAAAGCTTAAATAAACTAATTGATGATTCAGTTTTAACCCAGTTGAAAGTACTTGTTGATTTATGTGAAATTAATGGTCCATACAAAATCAGTAACGAAAGTTTCCAATTTTGGTACGCAATGCATAAGTTATCAATTGAATTGAATTTATTAAAACAAAACGTGTTAGCTTCTAGAATTCAAAGTTGGCTAATAGCCAAATGGGACATTACCTTCACACCGGATAGTAATTTCATATATACTTGTGCACATATTGATGAATTTATCTACTGGTTATTTGGAAATTCAATTGAATATGTGCCTATTGACGATTATCATGAGATATATAACGGCGACCTTAATGAAGTGATATATTTCACCAAAGCATATCAGCAATTGGAATCATTTTTATTTCTAAATTATGCCGAAGGTGTTAATTTGGCACGTCCCTTGGAGATTAAAAGTATCATGGCATGGAATGAGAGTGACATAATTTTGAATAAATTCCAAGAAACATTCAAGAGCTTCAATATGGATTTTGCCAGTAGTAGTAGTTTATTTCAGTGGTTGATGTTACTTCTGAGAATTATAGCAAAAATACGACCAATATTGTCCTATTCTAGTCACGTTAATGCCTTAAATTACCAACTTTTACTTGGGTTGGATTCATACTGTGATTTAAGTTTAAGCAGCGAAGAGATTTTACAACTGATAACTATTTTTAACAACTTGAGCTCATTTGATCAAGAATCTAGAAGTGTTATTCTTGCCAAATTTTCAATGGAAAATTTGATAAGTTTACTGAAATTAGGATGCTCCGAACCCTGTAATAAATCAAGAATGAAGAGGCCTCTCAGTAATGATGGTTTTGATAATGAATTTTCCGATGTTAGACAGACGAGTTCACCGCCATCAATTATAAAGTATGTCGGCAATTCATTTTTACAAGTAAAGCATGGGAATCTACCAGTTACGGAGGTTTTACACTTTATTTTATTGACGGCTGAAATGCAACAGAAAAGCGAATCCCAAAAATTAGAGTCCTTGGTAAATTATATTGAAAATTTAAACAGTGAAAATTTAGTACCAGCGTTGTTATTTGTTGTTGAAAAAATATCGCTTAAAACTCAAGAAGGTAACTGGCCAGTAATAAAATTAATAAGAATATTAGGTGAAAAAGTATTATCCGATCAAGCTCATGAAAGAAGTGAATTGACATTGGTTGTTGTTTGCCGTTTATTATCTGCGTTAGCTCCGTTGCTAGCAAATTGCTCTGGTGATTCATTTTCCAAAGATTGCTATGATATATGTAAATGGATTTACCAGTGTGGAATAAAAGGTTTGATTCTCACAGAATCTTCGATAACTGAATATTGCAAATTTTTGGTTCAATTTCTAATACACAATGATGGGAAAGTGATTTCGAACAGTGATCTTAAAGAAGAATTATTTGATAAGTTTTCGAAATCAACCAATAACATCAAAATCAATTTGGTGACCTCATTTGTTCGACTACTTCAATCATCAAATTCGGTGGTTCAAGGTCAGATTTATGGTGAACTTTTTCAAAGGTTTATGGACCCTGAACAGTCTGTCGAATCTGGAGGTACTTATTCCATGTTTTTCACAAAGCTTTCTGCAGGATCATCGCAAATTTTATGTTTATCATTATTTAATTTGCTCGAATGTTCAAGATTTCCGTTTTTCATTCCATTCTTGAAAGTATGTCTTGATGAGTTCTGTCGAATTGTGAGGGTACCAGGTCCCAACAAACTATTCAGAGTCATGAAGCTCGAAATATTGAGAAGCTGGTGGAAATATGATACCATTGATCAATTTCCATTTGTTTTATTCAAATATCCCGACCTAGAAACGTTCTATCGTGATAATTATAGGGAATTGACAGCCGTTGCACTTTCAATCAAGGCGAATAAGCCTGAACACAACTTTAATTTTGTACAACATATTGCAGATTTGAAACGAACTGAAGTTGATTCACTAGTATCTGAAAGTTTATCTCTTATTGTACCAATGGCCTATTCTAGAGAAGGAATTAGAAATGATGTATTTGACATTTTGATGCATTATTTTAGAGACTCTTTCAAAAATGAAATTAGAAGTAAGTTAACATTGGTTGTATTGGAAATAATCAAGCTCACTGATATTTCGACTGAGAATGAATTATTGAATGCTTTTCCCGGCAATGACATTGCATTCATGTTGTGTGATCCGGCATCTAGATTAATTAAAAAACCTGGAGAGATTACATTGTCCTTCGATTCCAGTCTAGAGTTAATGAAAAAATTAGTTCAAAAATATGATTTATGTCCTGATGAGTTTTGGAGTGCAAAAAAGATATATTTTCTACTACGTAGAATTTCAATTTTCTTGAAAGCGGCCGCTTCTGTTGATCGAAAGATATTGTTGATAAGGAAATTCAAATTCGTATTAGTTTTAGGTGGAAAAGAGTCGATGAATTTTGATTTATCACAATTGATTGTCACTACCTTCTTGCCCTTGTTGAAAGAATTAGAATTAACTACTGATATATTACTGATTTTTTCTATAGTTATGGAGGTTTTGCTTGTCCACAAGAACCAGTATCACGGCTCTTTGGTTATTCGTATTATTGATGCGATCTTGGCGACTGAAGGCTTAAGCGGTTCTTATCATAAAGTACTCACGTACGCTGATGGTTTTCTTGCTGATGCTGAATCCCTGCCAATCCGTAAAATTATCAAATCTGCGATTCAGTATTTGAAAGGGGAATCGATATGCATCAAATCTTCTGATATTGAGTTATGCTTGCAGGAATTAGCTCAAGAAAAGGATAACATTTTTCTGATTGGGTTAATTTCAACAATATTTGATACGGTTAGAATAATCGACCATGAAGGCGGTAAAAGAGAGGTAGCGGAGGTATTACTAAAACTTAGTCAAAATAACTTAAAACTGTTTTCCAAAAGTTTTAGGTTATGGATTGCAAACTATCTTTCTGATTTCTACCTTAAAGGAGGTTGCAGAGAGCAAATCGATGCTTTCTGTATTAAAGAATTTCATGGAATTCCAGTTTATGATTTTGAAAAAGGAATCCTGTATCTTGATTACACTGTGGAAAAGATTATGGATTATATTCAATCAGATGATGTAGAAGCTGCTGCATGCGCTGAGTCGATTCTTGGTGTATTATTAGAAAAATATAGATCTAATCGGCACGAAGTTTCCAGATTTTTGAATTTTGAATCCATTTATGAAGAATACAATGAAAGTCTCTTACCAATTGATTTTCATACATGTATATTACTTAATGATAAGTCAGATGTGGAGTATTTGGTAGATAATCTAAACGATATCATTGCAAATTTTGGTTCATTTTTAGAAACTGATACTGATTTATGGTGCACGAAGCTATATTTGGCAATTCTCCAAGAATTGGCTGTCTACACAAGTATAGCTCCATTGATAAGTACATTTGTGATCACGGTTCCAGAATTTGCTAAACTGGCACTTCCTTCAATGATATGCTTTTATTTAATACTAAGAGAGGCACCAGGCGCACGTAATGTGATTTCAATTTTGAATAATTTTTTGAAGTCTGATAATAAATCTGAATCAGCTGCTAGAGTTTTTCTTGATGTATTAGTATTGATTAGAATTGGTGCAAAGAAACTAAATTTAACTTATTTTTTAAACGTACTTGAAAATGTGAACAAATTGAAGTTTTATAAATTGGCAGCTGATATTAAATTGTTCAAAACCGCAATTATGTTATTTGAGGATGAAACTGCTGGTTGCAATCCGACGGAAATTTTGGAACAGCAATACCTGACATTGCAATCAGCGTATGAAAATCTTGATGATGACGATCTAATATATGGACTACCTGAAAAGACAAGTATGGAGTATACACTTTCAATGATTGATAGAACTGGCCATTCATCAGAGCAACTTCAATTTAGCAGCGGATGTCTTGATGCGAGTATAAAGTTGAATGAAGAATTTTCATTTGCATACCTCAAATCTATGTCTACGGCTGGACTCTTGGGAGTTTCAAGAATTATAAGTAAAAGCACGAACTACATGGCAAACGATGAAGAGCCTTTTGAATGGAGTTGGAAGCTATCTATATGGGATTTGCCCGTTTCTAAAGTAGCTAGGAAAGAAAATGAAGTAATTTATAAGACTTTAAAGCAGATCCATGATTATCCGTTAGATCTGAATGAGTTATGTCAGTCATCACTACTAGATACTCTAGATCAAAAGGTTTGTAGCAATGACTCAAGTATCAAGGAATATAAATTGCAAAGCGTCGGATGGCTAAAAACACTTGCAACAGTTGCCACCATATCTGAAATAGCCAATTGCGCTAAAAAGGACTTGAATGAATTATTGACACTGTTTGCTAACAACACGAACTGGTTCGAAGATTCGGAGTTCAATATGTCTGAAAATATTTTACTTGCAAGACTAACAACTTTCCAATTACTTAGCAAAAATTCCAGGTGTAGAATTTCCTTAGACGATATTTGGTTAGGCGCTATTACTAACTTAGTGAGATACAATAACATGGCCAGAGACAACAGAGATCAACAGAAAATGGTTACATCTACAATTTTGATTGATGAAATTAGCAAGAAATTCTATGACTCCCAAATCTCGCTCGTCAGTAATATGAATAACTTATCATTGTTCCAAACTGCACAAACTCTTTGGTCTCAAGGAAATACAAGTCAACCCGTTTTAATGATGAAGGAATTGCATGACCTTGGTGGTGTGGATTTGCGGAAAGCTAATATAACGGTAGACAAATGTCTAATAAGGGCGATGATGGTGGATTGGATGTCTGAATCTCGCCTAGAATTGGCTTCAACGATAATGGAAAAGTATGTTCTCCCTAATGCTGCGCAAGCTATATCAATCAAAGACCTTCGGCAGCAAGCTAAGGTTTTTCAACTCTTGGCGCATTTCTGCGAAGTTCAGTACAAGTCAAAGTCATTAAATGAACTGATTGAAAAATTGGAAAAAAGAGTTAATGAAAAGAGAACAGAGATTGATGAATTAAAAGCTCACTATGCTAAAAATGCTGTTCCCGCTGATGAGAAAAGGTCAGTTCAAAAATTTTACAGCAAGTTAAAAATGCGATATAATGCTGAATGTATTGATTTGAATGCTTTGCAAGAAAGTAAAGAGAAATTTGCAAAGAAAGCCGTTGAATATTACTTGAGAAGTATCACAGTTGGCGACTTTCATGAAGAAGATTTGGATAAATTTTTTGCTTTATGGTTGGAACAATCTGCTAATAATGAATTAAATAGAAATATAAAGTCAGAAATTCTTGACTTGCCCAGTTATAAACTAATTAGCTGGTGCGCGCAATTGATTTCTCGATTGGCGAGAGAACCAACTGAGTTTCAAATAATTTTGAAAGAACTAATCTTGAACATGTGCCTCGGGCATCCTTATCATTCATTATTTTTATTGATATCATTGAGAAAACATAAGTCCAGTGCACATAAGAGTTCCAATCCATTATTGATATCGAAATGTTTGGCAGCTGAATCTATTTGGGATAATTTACTTAATCAACCAGGAGCATTTGTTGAAAATATTTTGCTACCAATTGAGCACTTCAGTAATGAGTGTATTAAATTAGCAGAACTTAAATTAAGTCGAGGTAGAAGTATCAATATATCAAGATTGAATGTTGCTGATTATTGGCTAAATCATTTGCCTCATATACCACCGCCCACTTTGACTTTGAAGGTCGATCCTACAATGAAATATCAAAATGTGCCCCAGTTGAGTAGCATTAACAATAAACTATCTATAGCCTCATCGGGTTTAAGTTTACCTAGAATCGCCACTTTCATCCTCACGGATGGTTCTCAACACACTATTTTGTTAAAGCATGGTACAGATGATATACGTCAAGATTCAATTATGGAGCAAGTATTTGAGAAAGTCAATAATATTTTTGCGAAGGATCGGGAGTGTAGTAGGAGAGGTTTATCAATAAGAACGTATAATGCAATACCATTAGGTCCGCAGTCTGGAATTATTGAATTTGTTCCTGATTCTATTGCATTGATTGATGTAATAAGACCGTATCACCTAGAGCATGATAAAATGAAACTTGAAAAAGCTAGAGAAATTATGAAATTATGTCAATCCAAAGATAAGCTGGAAAGATTGCGGGAGTTTCAAAAGATTGAAGAAAAGGTTAAACCGGTATTAAGATTTTTTTTTCAAAAAACTTTTTTAACAGCAGACACATGGTTTGAGAGTAGAATCAAATATACCCATGGTGTTGCGACCTCATCTATAGTGGGCCATATATTGGGTTTAGGTGATAGGCATTGCAACAATATTTTGTTAGATAAGGGTTCTGGTGAGCCAATTCATATTGACCTTGGTGTGGCTTTTGATCAAGGAAAAAGTCTTCCCATACCGGAAACCGTGCCATTTAGATTAACACGCGATATAGTTGATGGATTTGGGATAACGGGTGTCGAGGGTGTATTTAAGAAATCTTGCGAACATACTTTCAGAGTGTTACGTGCCAACAAAGATCATATTGTCGCAATCTTGGATGTTTTAAGATGGGACCCTTTGTACTCTTGGAGTTTATCACCTATAAGAAAGAAAAGGTTGCAAGAGGATGAAACGGGTATTGGATTACGACCTGAAGAAGATGGGTCAGAAGCAGGAAGAGCAGTTCTAACCGTAACAGATAAATTAACTGCTTATGGGCTAAGTACAGAAGCTGCGGTTCGTGAGTTGGTTCAGGAAGCAACAAGTCCACAGAATTTATCGCTCATTTATTTTGGATGGTGTCCATTTTATTAATGAAACCAATTGCGTATTTATCTACCTATTTATATATTTATTTATTTATTTATTTATTTATCAGCTGAAGCATTTCTTTCTGCACGTTTACTCTATTCGTTACTCTACGCGCTACTTCTCTTTTTTACCAAACACTGGAAGCTGAAGTGGATATGGTTGTAAATAAGTATTATAACCATTAGCAATACCAGAATACATCGCATACCAACCACAACAGGAACTAATGATTGCAAATATACCGCCAGCTCTTAAACAGCCTGCACTACCAGTCATTTGGGCAGCAGCAAGTAAAAAGAACGCCGTATCCAAGGTGACAAACAATGCAACAAACGCAAAAGTAGCTTTAAGAGTTAAACTCAACATCATAAATGTGAAAATCCCCCAGCCTATCAAATAAAGCCCCATGGCATTACCAAACTGATCGGTATTTTCATACGCTTTGATTATTCCAAAAGACGGAACATTGATACATCCCAAAATGATCCAGAACGAGCCAAAGCTACAAAAAACAGTAGCCGCGAACGTTCCCGATCTATTACAAAGCTCCCAAACCCCTGCAAGGAACTCAACCAACCCGCCGTAGAAACAACAAAGTCCCACAACAGCGTTGGAGACAGTTATACCTTTTGCACCGGAGTAGTATAGACCCAATACAAAAGTGGTGAGGGCAAAACTGGCGAGGCCCACGGCTGACGCATTACCAAATTCGTGCTTGGGGTACGGTGCTAGCCCAGGATTCAACGTTCCTGCAAATGCCAGCATCAACTCGTGCCTAAGGTACTTCTTATTGTTTATAATGACGTACTCTTTACCCAAACCGGCATACGTAATGGACTGAAGGGGTAGAGAGTCATGTGAGTTGAAGGGTTTGGGAAGAGTTTGTGAGGCCACTGAGCTATCTGTTGACGACATTGGTGGTGTTGGACTGGTGTTAGACTGTTGGTGTTTGGCTGGTGTTAGACTGGTGATGTGTTACACTTTGAGTCCACTGGGAACGGTTTGTGGGACTGGAACGTAGTTGTAATATATATGTGGGTGTTGTTACAGATAGAATGTTTTCCATGACCGTAACAATGTCAACTCACGGCATCACCTCATGCACTTGCTGCAAAATCCATCGCAAAACTGTTGCTAAATCCGAAACCCAAACGAATACTCCAACGGTCCTGCATGTTACCGCTTGTAGCATGATGGAAGTACGGAATATGCAAATAGTATAAAAACCGTGGAAAAAAGTGCGGGGTTGGGCATGTACGACTTGGTATTTATATATAGAGTTAGATATATGAATATGTATATATATATATGATTTCTCAATGAAGCAGCATGTGTCACCATCTTCATTGAAGCGGGACGGATGGAACGTTTCTGATGTTCCATGTTTGTGCGTCTGTGGGGCCGAGAGAAAAAATGAAAAGAAAAAAAAAAAAAAAATAAAAAAAATCGTACATTTGTGCCAAACTCCATCCTACATGTTAGGTATTGGGTGTTACTAATTACGCATAAATAAACTCCAACTTTACATTAGAGGTATTTCAGGCGAGTATATGCTTTCGTTTTCGATGAGCCACTGGCAAATCACCAACTGGAAATATAATATAGCTGTTTTCCTTCGTTGAAATTCCGGAAAAACAACTGTACCATCCACATATGGCACTAACCACAATACAACACCCTCCGCCTCTGATGCAACGATTACTGTCTGCCAAATATCCAGCAGCTAGCATGAAAAAACCTAAATCTAAGGTGATGAATAATGCTACAAACGGGACTGTCGACCTGAAGGTTAGCAACAACAACATAAATGTAAATATCCCCCATCCAAGTAGAAAAAAGCCAATGGCATTACTGAATTGACCTGGTTCATTCTCATAAGCATTTAGTATTCCGAAATCAGGAATGTATATTGCGCCATAGGCGAGCCAAAAGCTTCCATAACTTGTAAACGCTGTGCCGCTAAAGGTATTCCCGATGGCAAGCTCCCAGACTCCGGCCAAAAACTGGACAGCTCCACCGTAGAACATGGAAGAACCTACAACGACATTGACAGTGGTGATCCCCATGGCATTGGCCAAGTACAATCCCACGGTGAACGCACTCAATGCAAAACCAGCAAGGCCTATTGCCGCGGCGTTGCCAAACTCGTGTTTGGGCCAAGGGGCATAACCAGGGTTGAAGGTACCTGCAGAAGGTTCTCTCAATTCGTTTTTTCTGAATTTCTGATTGTCTATAATCGTGTGTTCGTCATCGGACGCTAAACTCGACATCTTGGTAGTTTCCTGCGACCATTGTGCGTTTGATATGACTATGGATGCGCTTGTGATGGGCTCGGGTTTGTTTGATTTTATGGACGCCATTGTATTGGATGTGGTGATTGCGTGCTAAGGAAAAGTCCTCTAACTACCAACTATTTTTGTAGGGTGTTCCTTCAAGAGGCCTAGAACAGTAAATAGATGGGTGGACTTGTACTTTATGGTTTTATATAATATATTAGAAGGGAGCGGAAGCCAAAGCACCAGAGGCTGCAACTTGAAGTACGAGAAACATCAACGGAGAATCTTATGACCAATAAAATCTCGCATTTTGTGGCAGCTAAATTTATGCTATGGTATTGCAGTTTCTCAGAAGCTCACTCAGCACTCAATTTATTACCATTGTTATTATTACTACTACTTCAAATTGGTTTTTTTTTGCACCATTGATGATACTTGGTTGTGAAAAAAGAAACAGCTAATTAATTCCAAGGCGAATTGATACCCAGAAAAAATAGCTTCTGTAACTGAAAAAATAAAAAGAGCAGAAAGCACGGGCATTCTGTTATACCGTTGCAATTTAAATATGAGCACAGGCGATTGGGACGAAGAAATACTACAGGGAGCCATAGTAAAGATACCGTTAACTGTTGAGGATGAAAATACTAGCAACATAATCAAAGTGGCGCCATTATGGATCCATATATCAAGAGCAGATTATGAACCGAGTACTGATCCTCAATTCATAAATATGTCTCTATATGCGATATGGACAGAGGGTTACTTCCATACTACAATAAATAACAAGAATCTAGACCTAATTTTCCGCAAGAATCCAAGTGTTAATGTGGAAGATTATTATCAAGTAATCTGTAATTTGTTTCCATTAGACCTCGAGAGTTTAATTGACAGTCGAGAAAGAGATGGTGTTCATAAGGGATTAAAATTGAGTGCGAAATTAATTGCGAATGCGACTGATTATGATGAAGATGGCGATTTATTGGAAGGAGTGGATAACACGAATAGTGTGACCATATCGATCAAAACGGATGCAAGGTTGGCCGTTACTATAGGCCTGATTACGTTGGACCCGGTTGAGCTCGAGAAACATGATTATTTGAAGGAAGAAGAGAATTTGTTTAACTGGGTGGATTTGTACAATTATCAAAATGAGCAATTGTTGGAATCGCTTTTGAAAAGTAAACAAGAAATAGAACAGTTGAAAAGTGACAATTATTTATTGGAGAAGTATGCTAAAGCAGCAAAGAGGGATTTTGAAAATATCGTAAATGACCTTGAACTGAAGTTTTATCAAGTTTTAAACGCAAAGAAGGACAAGATTTATGAACTAACGACGGCAAAGAGTCCAGAGAAGTCATTGGCGGGTTTGAATAATGACTTTCTAGCCAATAAAGGAAAATTCAATAACATTGATACGGACAAAATACCCAATGAGATACCTGACCATATGTTGTCTAAAAAGAGAATAAGGAAAGAGTCAAACAAAGCATCCAAGAGAAGGAAAACCTCCAGGGAGAAGAAAAATGGCGTGGATGCTAGTGATGAGGATGAACAGATGGAAACTGAAAGCGAAGGTAAAGAAGACTACAAAGAGTCTCCATCGCCAGAAATTCAGGTGAAGAAAGAACCTGCACCTGAAATAACAGTACCGAGATCGACAGAAATCAGAAATGTACCGATATCAGAAGTAAAAACGGAGCCTGATCCACACCCTTTACTACAAGAAGAGCCCCCTTCTTTGCCTAGGGGGACCGAGTCCCCTGAAATCAAAGATGATTCATATCCTCGCGCGAAACGTCGATACTCTTTTCAATCAAAGAGTGACAGAGAGGTGGTGGATGGAGTGTTGGGAGATACACAAGAAGCACCCGATGTCAAAGGGCTTTTTAATGACGGCGATGAACATGAGGTGGGGACAGATTACGGCAGTAGTGATGAAGATGAAGAATTTATGAGTAAGGAGGAGATTGGTGACCAGAACGGGACCGGAGAGGGAAAAGAAAAAGAAAAAGAAAATGGAAAAGGAAAAGATGAGGACACACAGCAAGATGCACGCCATCCATGCACAACAATAGAAGATACAGCCCCAAGTGTCGTTGAGGACAGTGTACCAGAGGCCCATAATAAGGCAGTACTGGGATCTCTAGAGAGGGGCGAAGGGGCGCCAGAAGAGGAAACAGACTATAGTGATGAATCAACGACGGACATAGGAGAAGGAGAAGGAGTAACAGACGATGAAACTTCCCATGCTTCCAATGCTATTAGCCAACATGATGCGGAGACAGACTATAGTAATGAAGATGATGAAGAAGAAGATGACAATGACGATTAAATAGAATGTGTTACCTCTAGTTACTGATATAATAATGATCTAATAATGCTATGATACGATTTGATAATTGGCGGTAGACATGTAAGACATAAAGAAGGAAGGAAGGATGAACGACGAACTCTAAGCCTCAATACCTGGAAAGTGGTAAGTAGAGGCATGAGCGATAGCAACAGCAAGAGTAAGAGTTAGAGTGAAAGTGAAGAGCAACAGCGGCGGATGCATGATCTTCGGTTGTTGTTTTATTATATTATAATCTCCATTATTTTTTCTCTTCTTTTTGCCTCTTCGCAGTAAAGAAAGGAAAAAAGAATCAAAAAAAAATCAAAAAAAAAAAAAATTTTATTTTTCCACAGAGGGAACGACAGAAATAGAAACAGCCAGTAGTAGACTAGGATAGGACAGTATAGCTAGCACTAGTGCCAATGCAGTACAGCACTTTGGTCGTTTGCGTCTTTGGAATTATATTATATTATATTATACACTCATTTCTCCATTTATTTTTATCTTCTTCTTCCGACTTGTCATTTCTACCATTTAAGCAGCAAAGTATAGACCGTCATCCCCCCCCTGCCCTGCCCTCCTTCGTACTATAGTAGATATCAGTAACTCACACTCCATTTGGTATATTTTGTCTCATTTCTCATTTAATTAATTAATTCTGTTCAATATTACAAATTCCTTATAATTTTCCTGCTCCTCCTTTTCCCTTGGTACTCCCTCTCCCCATCAGATCAAAACTCTATACTTCTAGCAGATCAAAAAACTAAAAAAAAAAATAAGAAAAAAATTTGTTCCCATTGATATATTTCAGCTACTTACTACATCTACAATTACAGTTCTAGAAAAGGTTCTAAAATATTAAAGCAAGCAGTGACTCAAGAAACAGAAATCAGATCGTCCCGTATAATCTTTTCATTTCCAAACTTCATTCCATTCCATTTTCTTTGTTTCCGTTTTTTTATTATCATTTAGTTTCACCTTTTTTGTTCTACTTTTCTGCATTGCATTTTTTACCATCGTTTTATATTTCATTTTTCAGTTCTAAAAAGTTGTAATTAGACGTGTTAAATTTTGGTTGTGTTTAGGTTTTGATTCATTCACTCATTCATTCATTCATTAATTCATAAATTGGTCCGTTCACTCAGGAGTATTTATATATCGACATATATATATATTGAATAGTGTCATGTCATATTACGATCCTTACCAAGGTATTCCTCAACAGTACATGGGACAACCGTACTATCCGCCGCAGTTTTATTCTCAGCAGGATAATGATCAGGTTGTGTTGGGAGATGGTGGTGGTATCTCAAGTTCAAATTCAAACTCGAACTCAAATTCAAACTCAAATTCAAATCATCCTGGCGGTGTGGGCAACGGTGGCATTAATTCCTCCAATGCCGGTATGCATCAAATCATTGATTCTATGAACGAGCAATATCCTCAGTATCATCAGCATCATCATTCTGAAATCGGTAGTGGTGTTTCCTACAACAATTTCAAGGGCGTCGATGCTCTTGCTATTGGCACTGGTGGTGGGGGTGAGTTCTATACTGAAGATGGTGCCCCTTTTATGAATAGTGGTCAACCGAGCGGCAACAACTTGATGGGTCTTCCTTTTGATGGCTCGCCTGGTCAGTTGAATGGACATATTCAAAACTTTGGTCAATCCGAGATGATGTATGCTCCAAATCAACCAAATCATAATGCCGGTATTGGTGGTGGTTCAAATGTTTCCGGCAGTGCAGTGGCCCCGTCAAGAACTGTCTATTTAGGTAATATTCCTTCGGACGTCCAACCAAACGAGTTGTTGGATTATGTGAGATCGGGTATTCTTGAAAATGTCAAGATTTTACCCGCTAAGAATTGTGCATTTATTTCATTTATTGATCATCAATCCGCTTTATTATTTCATTCCGACTGTATATTGAAGAAGTTGAATATTAAACGTCATGATATTAGAATAGGTTGGGGTAAAAATACCCAAATTTTGCCCGCGGTCATGGAAGCAATTCAACGCGATGGTGCTACGAGAAATGTTTATTTGGGCAATTTAAATAATCCTGTCACTGGTGAAATGATTACTGAAGAAGAATTGAGAGAAGACTTATCGTGCTATGGTATAATTGACTGCATTAAAATAATTCCGGAAAAGGGAATTGCATTTATTCATTTTTTATCAATTCTAAGTGCTATTAGATGTGTGGCAAATTTACCAATGAAGGAAAAATATTTGGATAAGAAGTGTTTTTACGGTAAAGATCGATGTGCCTTTATTACTAAAACACAACAACATAATGCGGCGCAATATTTAGGATTGGCTCCTGGTATGGAACATATTGTTACTGCGGCCGACCGTGAGTTTATATCCAGTGCATTGGTTCAGCAATCGGCTGCTGCGGCTCAAATTGCTACTCAAGCTGGTGGTGCCAACAATTTAGGAAACAGGACTGTCTATTTGGGAAATTTGCATCAAGATTCGTCGGTTGAAGAAATATGCAATGTTGTTAGAGGTGGTTTATTGCAAAGTATCAGGTTTCTTAAGGAAAGGCATGTGTGTTTTATTACATTTATTGATCCCATTGCAGCTGCCCAATTTTTTGCAATGTGTCAATTGCATGGATTAACCATTCATAACAGAAGAATCAAGGTGGGATGGGGTAAACATTCCGGCCCATTGTCGAATGCATTGTCTTTAGCCGTATCAAATGGAGCCTCAAGAAATATTTATATCGGTAACATCACCGATTTTGAATATTATGATGCAAAGAAGTTACGCGAAGATTTTTCAAAGTTTGGCGATATCGAACAAATCAACTACTTGGAAGAAAAGAACTGCGCATTTATCAATTTTGTAAATATTGCTAATGCTATAAAGGCAATTGACGGCATCAAGTCGTTTAACGATTACAAGAATTTGAAGATCAACTTTGGCAAAGACCGCTGCGGGAATTTACCTAGGCAGTTTCAAAACCAAGCCTTGCCCCTTGGCGGTGGACCATTGGGAATTTTGGAAGATGGTTCGGCGCATTCTTTCTCTGATGGAGAATTTGCTAAAGACGAAACTCCCCAGCCTAACGATAGTACAAATGCCCTCGAGATTTGATTATAGTTTCTAGCACCTAAAGAAGATAAACCCAAAAACATAAAAAAAGAGAAAAAGAAAAAAGGAAAAAAAAAGAATCATTTACTTTGCTTTTATTACTTCTATTTTGTCATTTAATCTAGTTTTAGATATCAATTGGTTATTTTCATGGATTCAGTATTTTTTTTTGATTTTGCTTTTTGTCATGTTGCTTTCAGCTTATTCTAGTTTATTTATTTATTTATTTGAAAAGTATTAATAATTATCTTTTATATACATATAAATACATTATATATAATCGTAGTTATTCTGTAAAGCAAGCCACCGTCCATCGTTCACTCCTGTCTATCATTATGTGATTCCAAGTATGATATTCACCAGTAAATGTGAACAGAACAACAATTACAACCACTCATTTCAAATACCAATAAAAGTTATTATCGAATGCATCGAGCAGCAGTTATGTTCTCATCAGTTTCAAGAACGACATGCGGCACCCAAAATCACATAGCTAATGTCTCTAATAGACTGCCGGTAAACCCATTCATTCATGCCCGCTATCTTATTCTAGGTATTATCGATATAAAAACAATCATTGTAATAAACACAACAACAATTGCAACGACACATTTCAACAAGAACCAGAAACTGATCCTCCCGCCCGTTTTATTTTCAAGATAATTATTCAAGTTTCGATCAATCACTTTGAACAAGTTAGAATTCTTAATTATATTCTCATTAGTTTCATTCAATATCGACATGTCATCACCCAAAATCTTGTGGCTAAGATTCATCGCGCTTGCCTTTAATGACGTCGTCAACTCGGACAACTCGTGCATTATATCGTCCTGGATCGATTCATGATACTCATTTATTCTCGTGGTGTCCGAGTACCTGTCTGTGTCTTCGGCATCGAGCATTGATTGTTTTCCTCCACTCAATAACCTTTTTCTTAATTGCGCCAAGTCCTCACCGTCCTCCTCCACCCCTTTTACCACATTCTTCTCCGCTATCGCGTCCTGATCTAGCACCTTCTCTTCTTTATCCTCCGTTTTCGAGTGCTGTGCTTCATACATCTCAATCAACCTGGCAACAACAAACATCTTCTCATCGAGAACGTCAACGTACAACTTCTCGAATGCCGCCCGCACCTTCATATATTGCTTGCTGTTGCTCTTGATCTTGTGCGATGACTGCAATTGCACATTGATGTTGGTTAATGATTGGTGTATCGACTTGAGCTTGAATTGCGCCACATACGGTGACGGCGAAGGCGACGAGAATGTGCTTGGGAGGTCGATTAGACTGGGGATGTTCAAATTGGAAACTTCTTTGGCATACTGGGATATTATCGTCTCGAGTGTGTGAATGGATATCATTTTAATAAAGGCTGGGTTGGTTGGGATTTTGGATTAAGATAGAAGAAAAATCGCAAAAATGTGTGTGCCCTGTGTGTCTGTACCTTCAGATTTTCAGTCTTCTCTCCAACAGAATAAACCTGAATCCAATGATTTCTACCGCAAGATTTCTACCACTATGTATCTCAATCCGTATTATTTCGTCAATAGCAATGATTTAGATCATGTAGTACTCTCAAGTAATGCCTAGACTTGCCGTAAAACGCGATTACATAAATACAACCTGTTTTAGGTATTCTTGATATCACGATTTCTTGTATACAATATACACTCTCTAATTGTAATAAAAATAAGTACTCCCCTCACCAATTTAACTTCATTCGAGGTGATTCGCAAATAAATCAACTTGTATACAATAAAACAATTAATCACTATCCATTCTTCTACTTAAAATCAAGAACGATGTGACCCATATACGTATTTTAATTGTCGCTAAATCAAAACGAGAGTGTATCGGTCAAGAAGGACCGAGCCGGAACAGAAACTGGCAATTTCTTCAACAGAGTGTCACCGCTTTGACATGTATACGTAAATACATGTACGCCGCCGATGTGAGATACGCTATGCAAGGATGGTGATAAGATTCGAAAATGTGAGCCCAACTACTATCAAACAACGATCTACGGTAATACTCATCATAGGAAGAATGATCGTGGTTAGCGAAAAAGGCTTCTGTACGACTTATTTTAAGAATTGTAAAGGAGTAGAGTAACGGTTTCAACTGAATGTGAATTTCTAACACAATCTGAAACCATTGGTTTCAAAGTACTCCTTTTATATTCTATTTGACATAAGGAAGAAAAAGAGAAGAGAAGATCAGATTTAAAATTTTTAGTCTTTTTTTTTATTTCTTGTTGAGGCTACAACTGGACACTTTGTCGATGTGAATTACACGACCGGTTTTTTATTGTCTTTGTGGCAGCTGCAAAATCAGAATCAGAATGCCCGTCAGATAATTAGCCTCATTTACGAGTATGAAGAATGATTCAAGACTGGGCAAACTTGTTGGTACCACATACAAAGTAGGTAGCCTTTAATTTGCCTTGGAACAACACCTATAGTTTTCCACTTTTCTAAGAAGAATAAATTCACAGATAGGATGAGACTTGAGAAAGATTGTATTACGCCATGGAGCTATTTATACAAGGACCACTTGTACTACAAGCAGTAAATTAATCTCTAAACTACGGGCCGTGGCCGATTATCAGCGAAATTCAAAAAGTCCGGCTATAACCATTCCGCAATTCAAACATTTAAAACCAACTCTCCCATCAACGCCGGTCTAAAAGAGGTAAACGACTAGATACTGTAACTAGTGGATTGTCTAAACAAAATCTAATCTATCTTCCACAGAAGAGTCGAGCTCGCAGATAAAACCTTCTTCGCAAATAGTAGCTTGGGTGAAAAAAAATCATAAAACGAGATATCCGGTGGTACCCCGTCCTTTGTAAATTCAACAAAGAGAAAGATTACATGTAAAGAGATCAATATCTTTTAAAGACACCCTTTAGATCTTTGTATAATCATATATCTTCTGTTCCGGAAGAATGGTCCTTCGTTCTTTCCCCTTTGGAAAATGAGTGTAATACATATCAAAAATGCTTATCCACTGTGTAAATTCAAAATCTTAATAATGGGAGATGGAGTTATCGAGTGACAGGGAGGAGTGTAAGTTTCTTGATTTCAAAAACTGAATGATTTTTTAAATCTCATCTTATCTTAATCAATTGAATTGATTATTCAGCACTGGGGGTCACACTCTATATATGTATATACTTTACGGATTTTTAGTAACAGACCGTCTCTTTCTCTCGGTGCCTCACCTCCCTCCTTTCTCCACAAATATCAAAACCTGTAACAACATACGACTTTTTTGTAATGCCAAGAGTCCGGTTATTTTTTCGCTCTCTATTGTCTTGCATTGTTATGATCAGAATCTAATGTTGTGATGTGAGAGGAGCAACCAAAAAAGAAAAGTTTGACAGTCGACTGACAAGAATTACCATTGTTGGCAATTGAATAAACCTAAACCACTACGGTCACTAGTTCACCCTAACAATTCAATTAAACTCTACAGTTTTATCTAGCGTTAGTATATCTTGTTTTCAGACTGATCTTGACCTTCAGAGTTAATATCCGGTGCTAATTATTTGATAATCGTTTTGTTTGTTAGATTTCGGGAGTATCGTCTCTGAGCTTTGTGCCTGTTTTTGTTAAGATGAATTAGTGCCGGAAAAAAAACCGGCACACTCGCAGTAGGAGAGAAAGAACAGGAAAACGCATCCAGGTGAAAGGACCGACATCGGTTCTAGCATAATATGGATAATAAGCAGGGGGTTATGTTCCTGAACTATAAACTTTCGAATTTATTTGATAGAATAAAATAAATGAGATGAAAAGAAAATAACTAGAAAGATGAAAGAGAAAAAGTGTCTGCTTTTGGAAAAGGTTGAAAACAAAACTGCCTTGCAGGATCAACAGTAAACAATTTGAAATTGTTAAACTTATGCGTACTGAATTATATTTTTAGTCACATTGTTGATATCGAAGGTGACCTACTTGCATTGTTTTTGTTTATTTATTTATAGTAGTACATAATATGGAATAGATATACTATGAAATGTAAACTGGCTAAGTACAATAATTTACAAAACTGACAAGCATTCAACATCCTAATTATATTTCTTTTACGTACATTTTATTTCAGATTCAATTACAATCACAATAATTTCACTTTCATTCTGAATTTCATTTCACGTTTATCATCTAGTTCATAAACTCTTTTTTTCTTTATTATTAATATTCCATTCTTTCTACATTTGTTACCAGTATCAATAGTTGCCTGTTGATCCTTCGAGAGAGGTGTTATATAAATCAAGGAAAAAGAAAAAAGAGAAAACTATCAGATCTTTGCTGATTACCAAAAATAGAATAAGTATATACCCAGTCACTGTTATTTAGCGGTCTTGACATATTATTCAACACTTCAAAATAGCTCGAAGCAGAGAATACCATTCATTATTCATAATCATCGTTTTACTTTCAAATCCTTAGCAGTTGATTTGATAAAAGATATCACCATACCACTCACTTTTTTTTCCATCCCTTTAAATGTATTAAAACAACACTAAACAAATATAAGAATTCAATAATGATATTCAAATTTTTTATACTTCTTTTATCGCTAATACTACCTGTTTTTGCCGATAAGTGGTCAAAATTAGGCTGTTTCAACAAATCAAGTGTTGATACTTCGACATCGAAGGGCTCATACATGTGGCAAAGTTCTGGTTATTGTCAGTTGCAATGTTCAGGATCTAGAATTGCTGCTCTCATAAATGGTGATGAATGTTATTGTGGCAACTCAGCCCCTTCCAATCAAGTAAGTGATTCTAATTGCAACATCGTGTGTTCTGGTTACGGCAAGGAAATGTGTGGTGGTACTAATTTTTTTACGGTGTATGTGAATTCTGATGTTGACGATGAGGGAGATGATAGTGCAAGTAGTGCTTCGGGTGGTAAATCGTCATCATCCACAAGTAGAGCTTCAAGTACGAATGAAGGAACCGATTCGGAGACCAGTAGTGCTACATCCGAGACATCGTCAGCATCTAATACACAACAAACCAAATCATCGTCAGGTTCATCAACAACTACACCACCAACGTCATCCGCAATTGGACCAACCACAATAATATCGACGGTGATAAATACGCAAAACAATGGTCAACAATCAGTCATATACAAGACAATAATACAAACACCCACATCAAGTACTAGCACATCAAGTGCTACATCTTCAGATGGATCATCGGGCTCTGGACAAAAACAATCGAAATCATTATCAGGCGGTGGAATCGCAGGAGCTGTAGTTGGATCGGTGGCAGGTGTTGCTGTCATTGGAGGACTAGTATTTGCATTTTGCTGGTATAGAAGACGAAAAGAAGAAGAGGATTTTGATGATCAATTTACATTATCCGGCCCAAAGAATGAAATGAGTCAGGCGCAACCTGCACTAGATCCAAATCCATTTTTAATTTCTGGTGGCTATAATCATTTTGATACTTCACAACAAACACCAAGACAACCACAAACGAGAACTGCATCAAGAGGGGAAAGTGGAGGTGGAGTTTCAGGCACTGCGACTGCTGCAGGAGGGGGGGCATATGGGCACAACTACCAGTACAGTTCAAGCGGTACAAGCGGTGGAGGAGAGCATTCGTTTGGTTCGCAAAATGAAAACGAATTTGCATTTTATGATTCTGCGAATAATAATCAGCATGGTGGCAGAACATTCTTGAATTCGGATGCCCCAAATCCCGAGTTCGGAAGAAGAAAATTGAGTAATGGATCATTACCAGATATGATTGCAAGAGAACCAGGGTCGTTGAAAGTTGTCAATAACTAAAATAATACAGCGCATAAAGCATCTATGTTTATGTTTTAAAACTTTATCTTTAATTCAATCACGGTGGGTTTTGTTTAGTTTTTAATATTTTACAAACATTATATATATACATTTTTGATAATAGAAGGAAAGCAAAGCGAGGCAGTCGTTGTCTTATGTGCTCTTATAGAATCAACTTTGCACTAAATATATGTATACTGTCAATAAGTAAAGAAGTTTCAATGGATTCCTCTGTTGTAGGTCCAACACGATTCTAAATCGTGGATGGAACGACTGCGAATCTAGATTGCAAAAGAACCACTAAAGTTTTTTCGGGGAACCAAAACAAAAACAAAAGATTTTTGATACAACATCACGAAACAATCGAGCGGAAATCAAAAGCGCTAGTCCTACAGGTAGCGTAGAGCAGAATCCCTTTCAGGAAACGTTGCATTTCTGCACTGTCCCTCAATAACACATGTGAGAATCTTTTTGCCCCTCCCTCCGCCCCGAGTGCCACATTGTCAACGGTCAATACCCAAGTACAATTCTCATGAATCAGTCACTCTTTTATTTCTTTTGCCAGGAGATCCATAATATCGCGTCACAGCGATCAATTGTATATTTAGGTCCTCCTACATTGTTCAAGGCGTCAGTCCTGCAAAGAGAGTAAAATGTCTCTGTTAGTCGCTATGCAAGGGAAGAAGATTCGTTGCAAAACAAAAAAAGAGATAGAACGCAGAAATGTTTTTTAAATCAAGAATAAAACGGGTATAATTTGGGAGACTAATGTTAATGGTTCGGCGGAGCCAGTACAATTAAGGAGATATAATGCTCAAGTGTATTTGTCAGTGTGTGCATCACCCTTGAATTGATTCTGTTTACATCGCGAAATACTTGTATTGTTTCTCTTTTCGTGTGTTTCGCAGCTCTGGTGAGTTATGATGCATGCAGACACTTTTGAGTTGTTTTGTCTCACAAAACGTTGCTTCTATTGTGATTTGATTTGGTGCCCTTAAACCCTTTTCAGGAAAGTTGATATCTTAATTTCAAACACGATCGAAATAGCAATCTTTCCAGATCCAGAATCTAATCCATTTACTATCCGGAAGTAATTTTCACGTTGATCTTGCTTCATATAGAAATGACTTCGTTAACGCATATATCGTTGATGCATAAAGATGCAATAGAATTAAAAGCAAAGAGGTTATCAGCTTTGACTTCTACTCATACTGAGAGATAGAAGCCTAGACCTAAACAGAATATAGAGTATAGCAGACCTTTTCCGAAAGGCACTCCACTTACATTCATTAAAAACATAAGGCATTATTGCTCGATACGGGTAATTTACGTGCCAGAAGCCGAATCCAGCAATACTAAGTATCACTGCAACTAATCCATTTGAAATGGCACTGACAGTGAGAAGGAGAGAATATATGCCAGATTGGGAAGGATGACACAAATTTTTCGCGACTCAGAAGGAGTAATATTTATTGTACAATATGTATCCTATACGTCTATACCTTTATGCTCAATACTATCAGTTTCATTTAGTTTTGTTTCCGCCACGTTTTCCGCCACAACACCCCTTTCTTCTTTGACTTGTAAATATCTTATCGCGAAAACAGCAATAACACTGGCGATGCCTGTGGATAGCAACGCCCAACAACCCTTTCGAAACTCGGGAACCGTATCAGCAGCAAAAAACAAGATTGACCACCAAGCATTAACTGCATTGCTAAACATATTCATTGATGCCAAGACTATAGCTCTTTCTTGTAAATCATTCGAACATACAACATTGGCCCAACTGAAAAACACCGTTTGTCCAGCATATGAAACTCCGCTTAGATACTGAGCTACCAAAACGGCTGATATATCATAAGGTTTGGACGCATGTATAACTGCTCCAATAACGACAAATATTCCAATGAAGATCCCCATATGCCAATGACCAGTTCCACTACCTAGATGGTGTATGTAAAGTGCCAGTACTAATGTTGCCAATACCCCAACTGCATATATTCCCATAGGATAATGATTTCGAACGGCCACAGAATAATTATAATATTTAAGCCATAATGCTAATAATGAATTTGTAGGAAACGATTCATTTTCTCCGCCCATAGCCCATAAAAATGAGAATAAATACCAATGCCAATTTCCAAATATACGTTTAATTAACGTCCAGTTATACTCATCATATTGGGGTCTTTTCATTTTCAGTATTGCTATCTCATGTTCTTCCTGAGTCAAGTAAAATGGCTTGGAGATATCAGGAGCATCTGGGAAAAAAATAAGGCCGAAGACGACAATAGGAATAGTAATCAAAAAATCTATAATGAATAACCATCGCCATCCTCTAATTCCATTATATCCATCCATATTCTGATAAATTGCAGCTTGCAACACACCAGAAAATAACGATCCTAATAATCCGGAGCTTGTAAAAATCGCAGTTCGCACGGGTAGTAGCTCTTCATCATAATAACTCCCTAGAATTAAGTGGGTTCCGGCAAAGGTAACAGATTCAAACATTGCAATAAAGAACCTGATTGCACATATTTGCTTGTACGACGTCACTTTATACAAGGACAAGGTCAATATCCCCCATGCAAAGGCGCAAAATGTAAGCCAGTACCGTGGTCTAATTTTCAAAAGAATTAAATTGTGAGGGACCATGGCAACGATATAACCAACATAGAAACATGTGTTTATTACGTTTAGTTCATTTCCTTTCATGTTCAAATCTTCTTGCATTCCTGATACGTAGGCGTTACTTAGATTCGCTCTATCTAGGTAGTTTACCCAGTAAATCAAACAGCAGTAAGATAAAACACATAAATCGATCTTACGAAGATACCGTCTCTCCATTCGATTTGCTGATAGATCTCCCCATATCAGTGTTCTTATGCTTGTGAATAGATTTAAGATTTTTTTCATTATAGCGAGGCTATATTCGTGTTACTTGCATTGTTTATAATAATGGAGGGAGACAATGTTGAGTTTTAAATCTCTTCTCTGCAATGAGTAATACGTCGTATAGACAAAAAAAAAGAACCTGGCTGCATTTTGATACCAAAAGTACGCAGTAGAGAGAATCAACGAAATTGATTTCCTATTTTCGTATTTCTTATCTAATGAGTTTTATTGTTGTTATCTATGCATAATAAAACCTGTAATTGACAATAGCTAGTGTTCTTTAAAGTTATCAAAACTGCATGGTTTCATAGCCATAAAGCAAAAATTAGAATTGGCAAGGTCTAATTATCCTCCGAATTGTGCCATTCAAGGATGATTCAACTTTTATCAGCGCTAACTTCTAAATACTAGAGAGCCTGGTGTCATTAAAAGTTTAAAATAAGCGAGGAAATCCTAATTTATAACCATTAGCATCAAAATTTTAAGGCCCAATACTACAATTTATGCTTCGTCTTATATCTTCAGCGTACCTTTCACATATCAATTATACTCAGTAACATCCTCCAAATCACTATTTAAGGTAACTAGATCATTGCGTTCAATGCGGCAAGAAAGATCTTACATTGGCACAAGATTATTTGATTGCATTGTTGTTAGTGTTTTCGTATTTGAAGCGTCATCTCCCTCACAATATACATTTTGAGCTCGTTTACGATTCTGCAAAGAAAAACTGAAGAGGATAACTAACGAACAAAACATGAAGGAGCATTTATTAATTATGAATGTATATGAATATATATCTACCAGGTTCATAAGTCACTAATCCATTGCCAAACTCTCATGATTTCTCCATGATGTTCAATAATCTTGTGTTGAACATTACTGTTATTTTCAATCTTACTGCAAACCAAATTCCAAATCTTGATTCGTTCACTTAAATTATGCTCGCTGCTTAAAATTAAGTCACGTAATTGATTGGACCCGATATATGCATTTATATTTGGGTTTTGCTTTGATAAGTTATATTGGGCGGTTAGTTTATTTATTACCTCATGATATATGATGTCAACCTTCACAAGTTGTAATTGATATTGCTTGTATTTATATTGAACTAGCTTGAATAATGCAAGTGAAAACATGGCCATAATCAATTTATACCTGTATTCAACTAAATTTCCAATTATACTGTTTTGCAATTGACATTTCAAACTAATGTTTGATAAGGACGTTGATCGAAGAATTTTGTTCTCCGTTTGATCTTGGGCTTCAGTGTTGTTAACGTCAATAGTGAATTTTGATGGTGATAAACTTGAAGACTCTCTCTAAAAGCAAATTGTTAGTACAAAAAACTATCAAAAATAGAATTGTTTAAAAAAATTAATGTTCGTACTTGCCTTACGATAATATCAGGTTCTTTTTCCAACTCAATTACAGATCTATTCCATAATTCTTCAAATTCTTCCGTGGTGATATATGGTGCTTTCATCGATAATAATAAATCATGTAAATCAGTCAATTTGATCCCACTTTCTGCATCATTATTACCTTTACCACATTGAACATTTGCATTTTTGCTTCTTAATAAATCTAATGCTACATCAATCATTATTTCTAATTTTTCTGCCTTCTTAGTATCTGGAATACATTTCTTATGACCAGGAACTACAAAGTCGTACCATGGTTTATATTCCATGAAATCTTCAAAACATCCTAACTCCAAATTTGGGAAACATCTAGCATGAGGGGGACAATTGATACAAGTTGGTTTGCAATTATTATCTAAAAAACTACCAACTTTTTGTAACACCATGTTATTGGCATTTGGAAATGTCAGTTGATCAATTTCTTGTCCACAATAACCGACGGAATATTGTTGCTCATGATACCAATATCCAAAAAGACCAGAAAGTACAATAAAAATCCACAATAAAAATGATAATGATAAGTTAGAAATCGAGGTTTTACGTGATGGTTTTTCTGATGCCGTAGATTCATTGATTATTGAAGTATTAGTGGATTCTATATCTTCCAATTCCTCATCATCTAAATCAGCCTTTTGAGAAGTGATTGAAATTAATCTTGGCTTTGGAGTTAATGTATATTTGGTAAGCATAGGCGATCTTTTGGGGGTAGGTTTTTTAGAAGATGAGGGTGATGCAGTTTTATTTTTACTAGTTTTAGGAGACACATTTCTGGATCGTGGAGTTTTAACTTTTGGCACGGCTATTGTAGGAGATTTGGGACTTTCTTTAACTGAGTGGGAAGGTCTTTCAATCGGAAAATGAGTTTCTTTGGTCGGTTCAGGACTTTTTTGGGGTGAGTTAAATGTTTCTTTCTTTACAGAGTTTGGGTAATCTTTCTTGGAAATAGATTCGCTTCTAGTTGGTGCTTCATTTGCTTCGAGCTCTTGCTTTCTTGGCGGATGGTGTATAACAGGAGGTTGAAATCCTTGGATAGTTATTCCCAACAGTTTTGCTCGCTCAGTGTCAATGCTTGGTTGTTGTTGTTGCCTAGTTTTTATTCTTTTCAATTCTTTGTCGAAATCATGCTCTTCTTCTTCGATGGATTTAAATGATGCATTTGCAGAACTTGAAGCTTTGGGTGATATGATAGTGGTTGACTTTTTAGATATAGCTTTTAGTTTCGTAATCCTGGATGTTGAAGGAGTCTTTGCTTCCTTTTCAGGGTGCTTTTTCAAAGAATTTCCGCTTTTTTTAATGATTGAATACTCAAAAATTTCCGAATCATCATCATTATCATCGAAGATTGATTTATGAGCGGGAGTTGAATCAACTTTTGGAGACTTCACTTTCTTAGATACAGTAGGCGTTTTATCATCGCCTTGGTGTTTCCTCTTTCTTGATGCTGGTGAAACTGGAGACGCTTCTTCAAAAGACTGGAAAACATTTTCATTACCAAAAGAACTTAAATCTTCATTTTTTGAAGTGTCAGGTCCTACTGAATCGGCTTGTTTTAAATTCTTTGAATTTTTTCTTACTTCCTTTGTTTCAGGTTGTTCTTCATGATTTGAACTGGGGCTTGAAATTGCTTGTGCAGAGTGCAAAGCTGCATCTTCGACCTTCACTTGTACATCTGGAGTTTTCTCTTTCGATACTCGTCTTGTTTTCCTTAATGGCTTAGACTCAGCGGGGTGATTTGATGACTTGGACTTTTTGGCTTCTTTCAGCCCTTTTGCTGTTGATCTGCCTTTCTTGAAATCCTTATCAGCAGTAGTGCTCTGAATAGCCAACTCCACACCATCGTCTTCACTATCTCCCACGGTTCCTTCATCATCTCCACTGTCATCCGCTACAGACCCTTCATCGTTTTTGCTTTCGTCAGCACTGATAAAGCCTTCATCGTTCAAATTCTCAATTTTTGCGTTATATTCGGATAGCAATCTTTCAGCATTGGGGGCAATTTTGTCCTTAAATAAGTCAACCAAGACTGACTTCTTTGCAGAGCCAGGATACTCGATCTTATGTCGATTCAACAAATTTCTTAATTGGGCTACTTTTAATGTACTTGGATCAAATCCTAAATCAAAAAGGGGCGACGCGTTAGTAATAATGGTCTTTCGACTGTGGTTCAAAAACTTGAATGAATGACGATTGTGATTACTTACCTTCCTTTAAATGATCCATTGTAATAAAAACATAAGATTGTTCGTTTTCTAGAAAGCAAAATCAAATTGGCAGTGTTTTTGTTATTCGCTGTCTTCACGGAATACTCTTTTTTTTTGTTTTGTTTTGTTTTGTTTGTATTTTTGTTGAGCTTATGTAATAACTGTCTAAGGCTTACATAAGCGGTACTATTGACCAACTCAATTCTCAACGGCTGTCATCATCATGATTGCAATTACTGCAAAGAAACATATGAAGCTTATTAGCAATTTTTACATGCAAACGACAAGCGAAGATAAACAATAACAAAAATAATACTCTGATAAAACAAACATCTCCTTCTCCACCATGTTTTGTATTTATCTAATACAACGATTAGAGAAGCGAATAATGTGGAAGAGAAAGACAAATGAAATGAAATATTGGTCCAAATTAATTCGATACCGGGAAATAATCAATCTTGATCAACACAAGAATTGCGCCATAGTGCATATCGATCTATCAGCAAGGAAAGAACTGATATAGATCGAATTCTGCATATTAGTTCCTTGCATTTGGTAGTGTTACGTATAATGCACGGTACTACCACGTGTGTATACACAGTTGGTTCGAGTTCAAGCAAGACTAAGAATAATTCCGAATAACTGTAACCGCACCCACTATAATACCAACTACGTATGTTAAAGAAAACAATAACAACGTGTTTAGCTAATTATTACATTCATTCAGGAAGCAATGCACTAATGATACATTGCATGAGGTTCATTCTTTAATATGATAGCAAGCCTCATGATACACATTTCTTACATGTACTACTTTTTTTTTTCTCCATCTCATCTGAGGCACACGTGAGCTTGAGAGATCACTTTTTGTACATGACCTTCGGCCATGCATACATAGCACAAGTTTCCCAGTATTGCAAAGTTCTCTTATTTATGGTTGAAAAACTCCACTTGTTTGTATATCTGTTTCTTCTCTTTTCTATCTCAAATTGGTTTTCAGTTTTGTTCTATTATTTTACATATCTTAGTTAACTTATTTTGGTTGGATAGCGATTCTTTTGGTATTCAAAGATTCATTGCGGTGATTCTCTTTATAATTGCAGTAATCTAACACACCATACATAGTATTATATATACATAATCTATACAGATATTCAAACTTATTATTTCATTTCCAAAGTGAACTAGGATATAGAAGGTTCAGTCCACTTGATCCAGGAGAAGACAGGTACCACTATACTGTTGAATGGAAACAGAGGTAAGCCAAGGCAAGAGCAAAAACGGAAGAACAAAAAAAAAGGTTTTCATTCTTTTTTATTGTTTACTCGAAGCAAAATAGAATCACCTTGTCACCCAAAAAACATCACCAATAATAGTAGTATTAATAATAGGATTAATATCAAAAACAACAGTAATACTACTACCAGTGATAGTGAGAACATAACAAGAACAGCACCTGCTACAGTGGCACTATTAATACAAAAAACAAACTCATTTCAGCACTACCGGATGATATAACTATTGGTACATTTTCTCCCTTTATGATGTCTGCCGCCTCAACACAGACCACACCTACGCCAAGTCCACGAGCCACTAGCACGACTAGCGCCACCTCCACCACCACTACCACTACCACCAAGTATAACGGTTCTTCATCGTACAAATTTTACCAGAATATGAATATAGGGAAAAAGCTAGGTGTATATGATAGTTATTACAACAAGAGAGGCATAGAAAACTACAACAATAGTGAAAGTGATAATGTAAGAGACTATGACTTTGTCAATGACAATTACAATGACAACAACAGAGGCAAAGCTAATGACAGTGATTATATTTCTGGTGTCAGTAAACTTACTGACCCATTTCTTTCTCAATATGTTAAAGCATCAACTGTAAAAACCACATTAAAGAATTTTCAATTGTATTTTCAATCGATTGAAAAAGAAAGAAAGTTAAAACTGCTCGAAGTTTATCAAAAATATCTCAACAAGACTAAAGCGAATCGTCATCACAAACATTATAAACAGTATGTCACTAAAGCAAGTCCAAGATTTAAATCTAGAGATGAAATTATACCGAAGCATGCGCATAAAGAACCAATTCAATTACCCTCGCCATCACCACCATTACCTCAACTTTCAGAAACCAAAACACAACCAGCAGCAGAGGTGCGACCACCACTACGACCGCCACCACCGGTTACCGAAGTGCTTTCACCTCGCAAATTTACTATAAAGTCACTTCCGTTTGAATTTATGGATTGTCCAATTGATAGCTTGATAAGCTTGCTCTCTAGAATGTTACAATCCTTAATCACATTGAATGATAAGTCCGTACCAAATTCCATATCAAACCCACAACCAAATCCACAATCGTATTCGCAGCCATTATCATCATCACCAGCAACAGCAAAAGCAAATGCCGCAACTACACCCGTCACAAACAACCTTTTGACCAGATATCATTCACGTACTCCACCATCGATATTAACATGCACTTATCTTACGCGGTTGACAAAATTCAACAACTTCAATCCAGCCACATTACTAACAACGATTTACTACATAGATTTGCTTTCGCATCAATACCAACCATTTTTTACCTTGAATTCGTGGACGGTGCATCGATTTTTGCTAGTTGCCACGATGATTGCCCAAAAGTCATTGGAGGACTTTTTTTACACCAACGAGCATTATGCGAAAGTGGGTGGGGTCGCTATTGGAGAATTGAACTGTTTAGAATTAGATTTTTTGAATCGAATTGACTGGAGATGCATACCTGGTTTACAGAAAAAAAATGGCATGGGTTCAAATTGCCACATTAAATATGCAAAGGATGTTTTGAATTTGTATTATTTCCAGTTGATTGAATTGATGGGCAAAAATACGTTACATGACCAAACTGAGTTTGAAAAAATTCATTTTGTTAAAGCTGCCGAGGAAAGAAGAGAAGAGAGAGATATGGATTTAGATGATGTGTTTTATGATAGTGACGATGATGATGAAAATGAAAATGAAGGTGAAGAAGAAGAATACGACGACGATGAAAATGAGGAAGAAGATGGTGATGATGATGAAGACGATGAAGACGATGAAAACGATGAAGCAGAGGACATGGAAGAAGTTTCACCTATAGCGTATCGACGCGAATATGCAAAATATGATTGCAACGGGAAAAGCATGGATGGTAGTTCATCCCCTCATTTGAAAAGAAGATACAGTAGTAGTGGCCAATAAAGTATGGTTCACCCAGGGGAATTCACGAGAATTGGTGGAACACGTAGTTGATGATTAAATGGTGGCGGCAAATACAGTCGTGAGAGCCTTTGAATTTATTATAAATTTGTGCTATACTGGGTTATAAAGGTGATTTTGATTGATTTTGATTGAATTTGAGCTAAAAAATTGGGAGTTTGTATGAAATAAACGGGTTTAAATGTAAAAATATGAAATATATAAAATACACATTGTAATTTCGGCCGTTCTTTTGGATTTAATATCCGTCATAAATGTACACCTGAAATGTAGTTCGGAAAGGCAGCGATGTTAATTCAAATGTTTATAGCAAGTTAACCAAAGTAAGATATGTCATTTCATGGCAAAGCATCTAATGCGTCATGCTGAGGATTATCTATTGTTTTGACAAGATGGAAACATGGAACCCTGGTTCTTATGGCCTAGAAGCAGCTGTTCACTGGAGAGCTCCTTGCCTGCAGGAGAGAGTGTGTCAAACGGGTCTCGAATTGTCCAGCATTGCCGAGTTGATTATGACTTCTGAAGATATGCAAGGTCGCTTCTGGCAGAATGTGATGGAGAAATAAGAGGCCATCAAAATGGATGCGTCTGGCTTCAAAACGTGTCTCTTTCCACAGCCACCTAACCGTCTTCGCTTTCTAATTTCGTCCACAAAACTAGTATACAAAAGCCGAGTTATACAGAAAGTCGGAACATCATCAGCAAATGCGCGGTCTTTCTTTTGTTTATGTTTCTATATTTTTACTTATTTGGTCTCTTTCAATTACGTCTGCAAAATATATGACAGTATATATGTTGATTTCTCAAAAATGTACAAGGGTACGACTGACAGGTGAACATCGAGCATTAAACAGGTGACCAGGTGAACAACAAACAGGGTGACAACAAAATCCGGGTGTAAAAGCAAGTTAAAAAAATAAAAGAAACAACGAAGCCAAGAATGTCACTGAAACCTTCCCTTGAGCGATACCTCGTAATGATTCTCACTCCCTTCTAGACACCATTAGTTATGATTAATAATCACTACTAATCTATTTCGTTAAAAGCTGGCTACGTAAACGAAGGTAAGGTAGAGTTTTGTGATATATGTCTAAAAAACGGTATTTCGTCAAATTTCGGTAGTTTTCGGTCCGTAATTATTATTTTTCGCACTCTTTTACGGCCTTAATGCCAAACTAGGCAAGTGCAAAAGGATAAATCCGTTTTACAATTATCAACGATTTTCGCGGGTATAACTGCATTTTATAGTGTTCGTGCGTGCAGCAAAGCTTACTAGCGTTAGTCGAGTCCAAAACTGGGCTTTCTTCGGTGGAAAAGGTGCAACCAACCGCCGCGCGACTATGCTTACGAAGACCTTGCACTTGCCGTGTACACTTTTGCATATGATGAACCATGAATTACATATAAACTATACAGCTATGCTTGTGAAGGAAAGCTAATATCCATTGGGTCTAGAAAATACTTCAGATAACACCAAACAAAACTTTATCGTTTGTGTTCTCTTTCCATATCTATTATTTCAATCGCCACTTCTATTGTTGTCTAGGTGTCAGTCGTGCATGTGTAAAAGAGGATCTCATGCTATTTCCGCTAATTGCGAGTTTTGCAAAAACTGCGGCTATTTAGATTTTCTGGTGCAGATATCCTTCGCTAGGAGTCTTATTTCCATTGAAACCTACATGTGCATCATAAATATGTAATATGTGAATTAACGCTCTATTTGATGAATAATCAAGTAGTGTACAAGCACAATCCGTGTCTCTTAGCATTACCATTCATCTCATCGTATATGCATAGTCTCACACAAAGTTAATATGTGGTTACGGTTATGCTTGTAGTTTATAAAGCTTCTAGATCCCTACCATTTCAATTACACTTGTCCCCGCAAGTATTTTATTTATCTACTTCTTTTTGTTATCGAGTGTTTTATTCCATATATTCATCACTTCTTCAGAGTCGAACTCAGTACAAGAAAGCCTCGTTAGAGTAATAACCAACTATGACTTCAGAATCTGAGTCTTTTGAAAACTCATCATTTGAAGAGTCCATCGGTCATATTCGCGACTTTGAAGGTGATTTGAAATCGTCTGAAGCTACCACTCCTTTTGAAGACTTCGATGAAAATGATGAAGAAAGTAGAAGATTACATTTAGTCAAAACAGTTTCATCAATTAGAGAGCAGAGTTTGAATGGCAAGTTGGATAGCATATCGAGAGAAATATCCCGACAAATCACTTCAAAAGATGGAGAATTTCTATTAAAATTAAATGAATTTAATTTATCTAAAATATTAGCAAACTTTGTTTATTTTGCTAAAAAACAAGGTATCATATTAAGAAAAAGTGGTGTTACTTTCCAGGACTTGTGTGTTTATGGAATTGATGAATCATTTGCTTTTGTTCCTACTTGTCTAGATTTATTGAAGGGTCCAATTGGTGCAGCTCAACAAATCATTTCTAGAATTAGGACTCCTCATAAGAAAATTTTGCACAATTTAAATGGTTACGCTAAACCCGGTGATATGGTTTTAGTATTGGGTAGACCTGGAGCCGGTTGCTCAACTTTCTTAAAAGCTTTAAGTGGTACTGATTTTGATTTATATAAAGGGGTAGAAGGTGATATAAGATATGATGGTTTATCTCAAAAGGAGATGATGAATCTATTCAAAAATGATTTGGTTTATAATCCTGAATTGGATGTTCATTTCCCTCACTTAACTGTTGATCAAACTTTATCATTTGCCATAGGTTGTAAAACGCCTCAAATGAGAATTAATGGTATAACAAGACAACAGTTCGTTGAAGCTAAAAAGGAGATTTTGGCAACTGTTTTCGGTTTAAGACACACCTATCATACTAAAGTCGGTAACGATTTTGTACGTGGTGTTTCTGGTGGTGAAAGAAAGAGAGTCTCAATTGCTGAAGCTTTAGCATGTAATGGTTCTATTTATTGCTGGGACAATGCAACAAGAGGTTTGGATGCCTCTACTGCTTTGGAATTTGCTCATGCTATAAGAGCTTCAACTAAATTGTTGCGAACAACTGCTTTTATAACCATTTATCAAGCTGGTGAAAATATTTATGAAACTTTTGATAAAGTTACTGTGTTATATCATGGTAAACAAATTTATTACGGCTGTGCTAAAAACGCTAAAAAATACTTTGAAGATATGGGTTGGCAATGCCCTCCAAGACAAACAACTGCTGAGTTTTTAACTGCCTTGACTGATCCAATAGGTAGATTTGCTAAGCCTGGTTGGGAAAGCAAAGTTCCTCAAACTGCCGAAGAATTTGAAAGTTATTGGTTAAATTCCAAGGAATATAAAGCATTGATTCAAGAAATTCAAGAATATAATGATCAAACTGATCACGAAGAAACAAGAGAAGCTTATTATCAATCAATACTTCAAGAGAAAATGAAAGGAGCAAGAAAATCCTCACCCTTCACCATTTCCTATTTACATCAATTGAAATTATGTGCTAAAAGAAGTTATCAAAGAATTTTAGGTGATAAAGCATATACAATAACCTTGATTGGAGCCGCTGTATGTCAATCTTTTATATCTGGTTCATTATATTATAATACCCCAACGAGCGTTTCAGGAGCTTTCTCAAGGGGTGGTGTTATCTTCTTTGCAGTATTATATATGTCTTTGATGGGTTTAGCTGAAATTTCAGCATCATTTAGTAGTCGTCCAATCTTGATGAAGCAAAAGAATTATTCAATGTACCATCCTTCAGCTGATGCTTTATCAAATTTTGTTATGTCCATTCCAATTAGTATCATTATTAATGTCTTTTTCGTTATAATTTTATACTTTTTATCAAACTTAGCAAGAGAGGCAGGTAAATTTTTCCTTTTTTATTTGTTTGTGGTTCTATTGCATCTAACAATGGGAGCAATGTTCCAAGCTATTGCCGCCGTTAATAAAACTGTTGCTGGTGCAAACTCTTTTGCTGGTGTCTTGGTTCTAGCTTCGTTGATGTACTCATCTTATATGATCCAACGTCCTTCAATGCATCCATGGTTCAAATGGATATCTTATATTAATCCTGTTTTGTATGCTTTCGAAGCCATTATTGCTTCCGAATTCCATGGTCGTCATATGGCATGTACTGATGATTATCTTACGCCATCGGGACCTGGTTATCAAAATTTACCCTCTGGTGAACAAGTTTGCTCATTTATTGGTTCAAAGCCCGGTCAAAGCTGGGTATTAGGTGATGATTATTTAAGAATCGCTTATACTTATAGATTTAGTCACGTATGGAGAAACTTTGGTATCTTGATTGGATTCTTAGCATTTTTTCTCACCATTAATGCATTAGGTACTGAATACGTCAAACCTGTTAGTGGTGGTGGTGATAAGCTTTTATATTTGAGAGGTAGAATTCCTGATGAGGTTGCATTACCCCTGGAAAAACAAGAAGGCGACATTGAAAAAGGTCCAGCTATGGGGGATCTAGATGATCTTGAACCAAAACTCAAACCTGGGGATGAAGATTTACAAATTAAGGATATATTTATTTGGAAGGATGTTGATTATGTCATTCCGTATGATGGAAAAGAACGTAAATTATTGGATAATGTAAGTGGTTATTGTATACCGGGCACATTGACTGCATTAATGGGGGAATCTGGTGCTGGTAAAACCACTTTATTGAACACCTTGGCTCAACGTATAGATTTTGGTACTATAACCGGCGATATGTTGGTTAATGGTAAGCCATTTGATTCTTCATTTAGTCGTCGTACTGGTTATGTTCAACAACAAGATATCCATGTTTCTGAAGTTACAGTTAGAGAATCATTGCAATTTGCAGCCAGATTGAGAAGATCAAACGATGTTAGTGATAAAGAAAAATTAGATTATGTTGAAAAAATTATTGATGTTTTGGATATGGGTCATTATGCCGATGCCATTGTTGGTAGATCAGGCAATGGTTTAAATGTTGAACAAAGAAAGAAATTATCAATTGGGGTCGAATTAGTTGCTAAGCCTTCTTTATTATTATTCCTTGATGAACCTACTTCAGGTTTGGATTCTCAATCAGCTTGGGCAATTGTTAAATTATTACGTGATTTAGCTAATGCCGGTCAATCGATACTATGCACTATCCATCAACCCTCAGCCACATTATTTGAAGAATTTGATAGATTATTATTGTTGAGAAAAGGTGGTCAAACGGTTTATTTTGGTGACATTGGTGATAAATCTAAAACCATTTTGGATTATTTTGAAAGAAATGGTGCTAGACATTGTTCTGATCATGAGAATCCTGCTGAGTATATTTTAGAAGCTATTGGTGCTGGGGCAACTGCAAGTACTGACAGTGACTGGTTTGAAATTTGGTCAAATTCCCCTGAGAAGAAACAAACTGACGCTAAACGTGACCAACTAATAGAAGATTTAGCAAATCGGCCAGTAGATCCAAGTGTTAAAGAAGATAAGAAATTACGTAAAAAGTACGCAACACCAATTTGGTACCAATTCCGTTGGGTTTGTCAAAGAACTGCATTAACATTCTTCCGTGATCCTAATTACATAGCAGCAAAAGTTTTTTTGATGACAATTTCGGGTTTATTCATTGGTTTTACATTTTTCGGTTTAAAGCATACTAGAACCGGTGCACAAAATGGTATGTTTTGTGCATTCTTGTCCGTTGTTGTTTCAGCTCCCGTTATCAATCAAATTCAAGAAAAAGCCATAACGGGTCGTGATTTATTTGAAGTCAGGGAAAAATTATCAAATACTTATCATTGGTCATTAATGATCATTTCCCAAGTTTTGAATGAAATGCCTTATTTGTTAATTGGTGCTGCTTTTATGTTTGTCTCACTCTATTTCCCTACCCAAGTCGACACCGCAGCATCACATTCAGGAATGTTTTATTTCACCCAAGGTATTTTCTTGCAAGGCTTTGCTGTTTCTTTTGGTCTTATGGTTCTTTACATTGCTCCTGACTTGGAGAGTGCCGCTGTTTTGGTTTCATTCTTGTATTCTGTTATTGTTGCATTCTCTGGTGTGGTTCAGCCTGTCAAGCTTATGCCTGGATTTTGGACATTTATGAATAAAGTCTCACCATATACATACTTCATTCAAAATTTGGTAAGTTCATTTTTACATGGTAGGAAGATTGCATGTGACAATAAAGAATTGTCATTTTTCAATCCACCAAGTGGCCAAACCTGTCAAGAATTTGCTGGTGAGTTTGCGAAAAGAGCTGGTGGGTATTTATCTAATCCACTGGCACAGTCAAATTGTGGATATTGCAGTTTTTCCAATGCAGATGAATATCTTTTAACCATTGGAGCCAAATTCTCGAATAGATGGAGAAACGTTGGATTCTTTTTCGTTTATATTTTCTTCAACCTTGGATTTTGCTTATTTCTTTATTACGTGTTGAGATTCAGGAAATTGACAAGCAATGTAACTGTAGTTGTTGAAAAATTCAAAAGAAAGAAGAAGAATTGAACAAAGTCGTTTTATAATGACTTGTTGGTCTTGGCTTGTACATGCGAGATTTAACTAATATCAGTAGATGTTTTAATACTAATTGGTTTTAATATTTTAAAAAGAAAAAAAAATTGTTGGTTTGTATTAATTAATTAAATAATAGAGTATACATTTATTAAGTTATTACTATGTTTCTGTCTATGTGAGCATCTTGGGAAGTAAGTCAATCACTTTTGTTGATCAGCAAACGTGTCGGCTTTTACTAATTGAGAATTCAACCAAACGCTAATCAACAACAAAGCACAAAGACCTCTAATCCAAGAAATCACTATGTATGAAGAGTGCACCATTTTCCATTTGGCTGCAAAAAGAGAATTGTATCAGTAAACAGTTCGTCACCGGTCAAATAGAGGTCCTGAGATCCTTGATTCAAAAAATCTTAAAAGTACACTGTAATGCATAACTATTAATATTTGGTAGCATCATAGAGAAGTTATTCTATTTTATCAATAGTATAGGTTTATGCTATCATCCAACTTCACCATGCTATTAATTGCAACTCTTTAATTCTATTATACCGAAGACTTCAAGATTCATCACAGGGAGTGATACTTGTACAATTGCAGTGCATTTGATCACTTAAATAGATTACAGTGATCATCTGAAACTAATCATGCAATCGCGCCCATTGCTGATGTAAAATACTTGTGGTTCAACATTGTTAAATCAAGGAAGACTTGATTCGACCCAAACTATATACAATATACGTTAAACATTCTGCTCACTCTGTATTAAACAAAAGTTCATAAATTTATGATCTATACATTTATTCTTCATCAATTAATTGTAAATACTCATAATAAAAGGCAATAATCTGTAAATGGGAATCAAACAAAATGTTCTCATCTACACCATGAGCATGAGCCTCTACAGACGTAGTTAAGCCAGGTCTATATCTGAATATATTTTTGGTTAAATTCCAATAATGCTTTGTGTCTGTGTTGCCCGTAGCTATTCCTGGTGCTACAACAATTTTCTTTCCGTGGTATTTGGAAGATGGACTCAGAAATGCAATTTGCTCGTATACGTGTCTGATATTGCCGGCAAATAATTCCCATACCTTACCTGATGTAGGGGTTGTTGGCGCTGGGTCAAGTTGTGATTGTTTACGAATAGTGAAAAAGCCATTACTTGTTTTGTTTCTGATTACGTTGCCTTCCAATATGGCTCCAAGAGCAAATTTATCTGCAATTCGTAAAACATGTTTCACATCACTTTGCAATGTTTCATCCACCGAGGATTCAATTGCAATTCTATGATTTACGTTGATTGCAACATATTCTGGTAATGCATTTGATTTAACACCACCACGTATAATATCTATTGCCTGCGATGTACTAATGAGGTATCTACTCAATAATGATTTATTATAAAGGTATTGCCTTGCAAGTCTATTTGCTCTTGGTTTGTCGGAATTTAAAATCGCCCACTTAATTCCTTTGGGCAAAGTAGGTGAATACTTTGCAATACATTGATACTCATGGTACGTTGGATTTTTCGGAGTAAGGATTGGCCTAAATGGATTCCCTTCCAATAACTCAACCAATTGTGACATTATACCAATAGAAGTATGATTTGGAGGTACTGAGGAATGACCACCGGGAGTAGTCAATCCAATTATTATATCAGTAGATCCTTTTTCTCCCGTTCCTGGCAATGCCAATAACACATCACTTTCCAAAGCTAAACTTTGACCACCTTCATCGATCAAGGCATAAAATGAGTCATTACCATATCGATTTACCAAAAACTTGCTAATTGAACTTGCGCCTCGCTCACCTCCAATTTCCTCATCGAACCCAAAGCCATAAATAATGGTCCTTTTTGGCCTGAAACCACTCTTGTACAATTCCTCAGCAGATTCCAACAATCCAATCAATAAATTTTTACAATCAGCAGAACCTCTACCCCATAATTTCTCACCGGTGAATTTTCCTTCATAAGGAGGATAAGTCCATTGATTCAAGGTTGAAGATTGAATGGGCACAACATCTTGATGAGCAGTCAACAAGACCGGTTTAAGAGTATCATTTGATCCTTTCCAAGTAATAACTAGGCCCCAGGAATTGACTAATTCTATTTGAAAACTTTCCCACACTATGGGAAAGGTCTTTGCCAAATATTCATGGAATGGCTTGAACTTTGATTCCCAATACTCTGGATCTTTTTCAACTTTTGGGTCATTATCGTATACATCAGTGGGGATTTGAATCGCCCCTGATAATTTTAATGCCGATTGATTACGGAATGTTTCATTGTAAATAATTTTATGAACTGTAGAATTATCAGCCAAATAAGATTTGGGATATTTATAGTCGTACTGTTGGCATAATTCAAGAGGTTTTTCTCTGTAAACCACAGCCGAGGTAGAAGTAATGGTACTAATTTGTAAATAACTAGTCAATAACAAAATGGAGAGTACAATAGTATAAATAAATGGTGATGCTGATGATATTACAGATGTTCTGTTACTGTGGTGTGATCTCTTTTCATCATTCATTTCGGATAATATACACATGTAATACACCTGTAGTTGTATGTTGCAGTACGAGTAAAAGCGGTAATTATCTGTGTAATCAATGACTGTCTATATTATTCATATGACTTCAATTGTACTTGTAACTGCAAATCATTGGGTTATTTTACCTGACTTGCTGGAGGTTTTAGAGGGAAAGTGAGCAAGTGTGTGGAGATACATGATCCTGGGGGTACATGATCCTAGGGGCACATGATCCTGGGGAACATGATGCTGTGGGGGAATTAAATGATGACGTAATATGGAAAACTTGAATTAATTTCGTAATCGGTTATATAATCATTGTTACGTAATATATTACGTAATAGTGCCGTAGTTTTCTTGATATCCTACGGGCATTAGTATGGCTGCCACTATGTGTATTAAGTATTATGTATATTATCTCTGCCTATAATACATGCATTATTCTCTATCTCATCACCATCGATTTCTAGTATATTTTCTTATTTGATTTCAGCAACCCATCTTATAACCACCATCACAACCACCATCAATACAGTATAATACAATCCAATCAGTGAAATACAACACTTCCAGTTCATTGTCATCATTACAGCATTTATTTCAGACCGCCTCCACCTATACACACAAACAAACACACAAAGAATTATGTCGACATGCTAGCTAAGTTACCATTAGAAATCCAAATCAAACTACTTTATATGGTACCAAATTCAAACCTCAAGTTTGTAAATTCCTATTTCTATATATTATATCATGATTTGTTTTATCAGAAAATTGCAAAGGTATTTGGTCAAGACATAATGGATGTCATTATCAGGATATTACCATGGCTAAAGCCTTACATTAAGTCATTAGATTCATTTAGATATCAAAATAGAATGATTATTGCATCTAGATTAAACTTGAAGGATATAGTGAATTACCATCCTTCCATACAAAATGTATTGAATTGTCAATACATTAAAGATTCGTGGAAATATATATATTCAATATTGAAAAATAAGCGGTTGTTTGCCGAATACTCCGATTACAAAATAGACGAGCCTTCGAATTATATATATAACCATTTTGTGGAAATCAATCGTACGTATTTGTTAAGCTATAGGAAATGCGTATGGTTGGCCGCCGGCATTTATAACTTAAATATTGGATTGGCAGTTAAATATGGACACGGGTTAGGTACAACGAAATTTGAAATTAAATATCAAGACGGTGAAAAAGTGAAAACTGAAGCTTTTTACCCCCCGACTAATATAAATGAGATTTTACCCAAGAATCAGTTTTGCTTTTTGAAAATTGGACAATTTAAAGTACCACGCTCAAATTCAAAAGCAAACAAATTACAAAGAGTTGAACTCGTAATGGAAGAAATTGGTTTGTATTTGAAATCTGGTTTCCGTATTTATTTCATCGACATTGGTCAACCATCATTGCTATATAATGAGTATGATTTACTATATTACACCATTAACGAAACAGATTATAAATTCTTTATCAACATCCTATTAAAAAATTTATATAAAGCATTGAACTACGTTCAAAATGGCGGATGCTCTGATGATTTAAGTATTGCGTGTGCTCCAAGTAAATTTGGAGATGGTGATCCGTACGATATTTGGGATAAGTATGATAGATCGTTCTTGAAGGAATTTTCAGACTCTGAATCATCCCCGTCGTCTTCTTCATCATCAATATGTTCAACATCAAGTCAATTTACCTATGATGATAAACAACTAATGAAGTATGCGGATTCTTTTTATAATAGTAAATTCAAAAAAAGATATTTCAAATTCTCGACAATTTATCAACAACGTCAATTCATCAATAAATACGGAGACTATGATTTTGATTGGAAAAATTACAATGAAGAGGAGGAAAATAAGGATGATGAGGGTAATTTGGTATTGAGAAGATGCACTTATGATAAGGAAGGTTTGAAATGGAAAATCCCCCTTGTGGGTGAATTATAAAAAGGTATATGTGAAAACAACAGCATGGAATCTACAAGGTCTAAAAGTGTAGTTTCTGGCTTTGAAATCAGATTTGCAAACAGATTAGTATTGCAATTATCTAGTAATATAGAATTGTGTTTATAGGTTAAAGGAATGAGTGGTCTAGTCAGGTTTATCTTGAATTAGAATCTTTAGCTTTTGTAAATCTCTGACTATCTAGTCTCTCTAGGTTCAATGTAACGAAATGACAAATGAGTTGATGTACAATATTATGGTATAAAAAAAAGAACCGGGGTGTAAAAAGCTGGTTGTAAAAGTGAGCCTCACATTAATCGATCTATGAGATCAAGATCAACAAGTTCTCAAATAGAATCAATACAACATACTATACACCACCAATGCCGATATGAGTAATAACCTACCATATCCCCTGTTATTATCATCCGATGAGACTCCACGGGTTAACGTACAGGCTAATAATACACCAGGAGAAAAGTGTCATCAATCTGACAACAAGGACCATGACCCACAGGCAAAACAAGAGGAAGAAGATGGTCAAATTGACTATCAACCAAACTACGAATTCAACAATAAACGTATAATATTGCAAAGGTTTACGATATATAATTCTTTAACAACAATGTATATAGTCGGGAGTAATTCCAAGGAGAGCTTATTCCGAATAATGGAAATTGGAAAAGATCCAGATGAAGAAGACCAAGTTACAATTATCGAAGATAAAAATTACTTCTATACCCGCAAGGATATGATTGAATTATTGAATGGATTGAACGATTCTATAGAAGGTGGAATACATAAACTAGTCCAAGGTTTTGGCCTATTGGGATTGATTAAATTCACTAAGGATTACTATCTTAGTTTAATTACAAAATGTTCACAAGTTGCTATTCTAGGAGGTCACTTTATCTATCATATTGATGAAACCAAGTTGATCCCCCTAGGTACAAATTATAAACGACCAGAAAAGTATAGCGATGAAGAGAGATTATTATCAGTTTTCAAGTATATGGATTTGGGAAAGACTTTTTATTTCAGTTACAACTATGATATCACAAACACATTACAAACTAATTTCATGAGGAATAAAATTAAAGCAAGTGAAATACAATTTGGTTTTGATTCAAATGGTAATGAAGTATTTAATAATTTCGAACATAATGAAAGATTCGTCTGGAACAATTTATTATTGAAACCAATTTTGGAAAACCCTGAAGTTGCCACATATGAATGGTTTCAACCTATAATTCATGGTTTTATAGATCAAGCGAATATCTCCATTTATGGTAAAAAGTTTTACATCACCATAATAGCGAGACGCTCTCATCATTTTGCAGGTGCCAGGTTTTTGAAAAGGGGTGTTAATGATAAAGGTAATGTTGCTAATGAGATTGAAACGGAACAGATTGTAAGTGACATGTTAACTTCATCATTTCATGATTCAAAGTATGGTTTTTACAATAACCCAAGATATACTAGTTTTGTTCAACATCGAGGGTCAATACCACTATATTGGACGCAAGATATGAATAAATTACCTAAGCCTCCAATACAAATAAATTTACCTGACCCGTATTATCAAAGTTCGGCATTACATTTTAACGATTTATTTTATAGGTATGGACTGCCGATAATTATTTTAAATCTTATAAAGCAAAAGGAGAAACAACCAAGAGAGCTGAAATTAAATGCTCAGTACATTAATTGTATAAATTATCTTGATCAGTTTTTACCTAAAGACCATAAATTACAGTACCATGCATTTGACATGTCTAAAAATTCGAAGAAAAATCTTGATGTTATAGGGCCATTACAAAAAATTGCAAGAAATGCCATAAAACAAATTGGATTCTTCCAAAATGGAATAACTATAAATCATACCAAATTGCAAAAGGGAATAATCAGAACTAATTGTATCGATTGTTTGGATCGCACAAACGCGGCACAATTCATTATTTGTAAAGAAGCATTAACCCAGCAATTACGAAGTTTGAAAATTATTCCCGATAGTAAAGATTTAGATTATGATTCTGATCTTATAAATATTTTGACGGAAATATTTCATGATCATGGAGATACCATAGCTATTCAGTACGGAGGTTCAAACTTGGTTAACACAATGGATTCGTATCGTCGTATAAATCAATGGTCATCACATACAAGAGATGTCTTAAATAGTATCAAGCGAATATATTCAAATTCCTTCATGGATTCAATTCGACAAGAGGCTATAAACTTGTTTTTAGGAAACTATGTGTATTCACCGAACAAACCAAAATTATGGGAATTACAGAGTGATTTTGCGTTGCATAACGATTTATCAGTGAATAACAATTATAGAATCAAAAGAAGTTATACACACTGGTTCAATGAAGATTATTTACTGAATTTAAGGTTCAATTTCAATACTGATACGGATTTGATTCCTTATGGAAGATTAGATCCGTATCCTGATTGTAATGATAAATGGTTTAATGAGTGTTATGTCCCCAGGAAATACCAATCGTTTGTCGACTTATTTCAATTCAATATGAATTCGAATTCTAGATATTTTCCGCTGAATGATAACAATCTTGAATTTGATTATAGCCCATTTGAATCAAGAAAATTTAGAAATGATAGAAAAGTCGGAGAGAGTGAATTAAAATATTTGGATTGTCGAATCGAAGATAATCGAAGGTATCACCCTAAAAAGATTAGAAAGTTCTTGACTTCAAAAATTAAGAACACGAGAAATCAACAAGATGTAAAAAATGATAATTATGGTGATGATGATGATAACAACAGTGGTTCTATGATAACAAACCCGCATACGGAAGCAACAACGATGGCAACAGTAACGATTAATGAGCAGGATTTAGAATTATACAATTCACAATGGGATTACGAAAAGATCCTTAATTCAAAACCAGTATTACCAAATCATACACAAGTTAAACCCAATATTCAAGATTTAGAGAAATATAGGTATTACACTAAAGAAATTTTAAATCGTGTTAGTGATTGTAATGGAATTGATTGTAATTTGGTTAATGTTCAGGACTTGAAGATGTATTGGCTGTATTGTGGAGATGAAAGGTTAGATTTGAATACAGATAATAACTATTTCATATAAATATATACAGTTATCCTCGCTCTTTCCGGTTAATGTCCGAGCACTTAAGGGACATACGCGTAGTTTAAACTATCAGCGATGTCCCATGACCAAACTTCACAGGCCCGGCCTCATCTGATGCGTCCTAGCTTAAATAAGACTAAGAACAATACTGGATCTTTTCAATCTAATCCCGTACCGCACTCTAGCATTTTGTTTTATTCATGCTTTCGTCTACAAGTTTGACTCAAAAGGTCATCCCCGAAAATCATATATCAATAATTCATAAACCTACCCAGTGTAACTTCCTCGAGCTTACCATGTTTTAAAATCAACCCCTTTTCTCTAATCTCCTTCAAGAAGTTCAATCTGTGCAGTTTCAGCTCCTCAATATATTTCAAGATTGCGGGATCCGTGATCTCATCCTGGTCAACTGCACGGCTCATTAACTCATCCTCATCGACTTCGAGGTCGTGCAAATTCACTGCTAGTTCAGGTTGTTGAGGCTGTAGTGAGAGGTATATTTTTTGATGAAGATACTGGACTTGGTGTTTGTGAGGGTAAGCGAGTAATTCTGTTGCTGTTATCGTTATCATTTGTGTGATGTTGATGATGTTGTGATGGATTTAATGTACTACAGTATTTGTATTTTTTTTTTGTGCAACTACTCTTGCTAATTGAAGAATGTACTGCAAGATACAAGCTTATGTTGTAGCAATCAGTAATTAAAGCATGGATTACCGAATGAGTGGCTTTGCTTCCGTTTATTTTAGTATAGATATACCCTTGATAATTGCTGTGGCTAAAAGCATTGATTTCCTGTCAACCGTAGCGGTACCTTGTAGCTATGACAAGAGGCAGTAAGTTTTCTTGCAAAATTGGATAAGCTTTTAAAAGATGCAACTCCTTTTTTATGCAAATAAGGCATACCCAGTGCAGGTTACTTATTTTATCGTGTTTTATTTTAGGATCTGGTAGTTGCATTATAATCGCATTTCATTATTAATTTGTTATTATTACATAGCCTTTAATTTATAAAGGATTTGGGGTATGGTTAGAAATGCCCCAGGGTGAGAGAAATTCCCAGGGCATGAGCGATCTACTAGTGAATAAAAGACAAAAGCTGTTGTCATGGTAAATAATTAGTTGGACGATACTAAAATGAATCTAAAAAGAGTACGATGCAAACGGAATAATACTGAAATGAATCTATTAAATACAACATGCAGAGTGAAAATATGATTGCATTATACTACAGAAGTCCATTATTACTGCCTTCCCCTTTAACTCATTCTAATATATGTTCTTAAGTGATTGGTGCAAGACCTGTAGCCACTGGTCATGATTCTACAAAAGTTTATTGATGATTATTTGAGCCAAGCCCGATTAGACTTCAAATTAAAAGCTTCAAAACTCCAAATCAATTAGTTTCAGGAGATCATCATGTGTATCATACGGTTGGGTGTTTGCATCCTTATACTGCTCCCTTACCTCAAGCAATACACCCTTTCATGAAAGACTATCGGTACAGCAGGACTTTATGAGGCTCTCAATATCTCTTTTCAAAACAATGTAACGAATTGGGTCCAATAAGTCTGTAAATGAACCTCACGACCCATTGACCAAACGATTGTCACTTTGAAATGAACTGAAAAGGTTCTTAAACGCAAAACTCGACAAAGAACACATGTTGAAAAAAACAAGCGGCACGAAGGTAAACATGCTTTATTCAACTTTCACCAAGGACGAGAGATGTCATGAAGATAAAACATGTAGATACTTATGGACATAATGGTGCTTGCTTGCGAAGGAAGCAACTCGGTAAAACAGGCGAAGCTAGCTTCCGGGATGATCTGCAGTACAATTATTGATCCTGTAGGGTAAGGAGTTACAACAGAAGACGTTTGAGGTTTTATGTGCTACAGTCAGTAAACGGTTTTTAAACTCCAATGTCATACAATATAACTCAGTGGTTGCTGTATTCGTCTCTTCTCTTTTTTCATATGAGATTGCAACGATGGCCCTCTACTTTTCATGTGAAAACTCTTTTTTGGTCTCATTAATAGAAACACACAACAAAAGCAAATGATATCACCGATACATACATAAGGACTAAAATAGTGAGCTCTGTCGTCAGTTTATTTATTGATATTTAAATCATCTCGATTTGCCTGGACGTCTTTATCTCTTTACTTAGCCAAAGGTTGTAAATAACTGTGTTGGTCCAATTGGGCAACTGGTTTTTGTAGTGAAGATCTAACATCAAACTGTTTTACGATATTTTGTGCTTTTAGCTTAATTCGAGTCTTGGGTTTAAGATCGGGTTTTATGTATAATTCGGAGTTTGCTTAATGTGGAATTTCTTCATTGGGAAAGCGGGGCACTCGTTGCTCCTTCCAGAAATTCCTCTTTTTTTTGCCTATGAAGATGTTAGTTTGGCTTCACTAATCAGTCTTTGGAAGTAGAGCTCACTACGAGCAAAATGTCTGCGCATTACCAGATTAATATCCCGGAAGAAGATGATCCACAGTTTCCTTGTTGAACGCTTGAAAGATGTAGAATTGCTGCGGAGTTTTGCCAGTGACTCGGGGGGTTCAATTTGGATTTGTCAAGTCCGAATGACTACGTAGTTTATTTTACCCCATACGCTTTAATGACCTAATCTACGTCTTAAAATTTAACTATGCGTTCGAATGCCAGTGAGTGCTTTGTCTACTGTAGTAAATGTGGATATTTTTATTCCATGCAACTCCTCGTATCACATTTAATTCTACTTTTATTTCTCTTGCTCCTGCAAATTCAGTGAGAGAAAATGAGTGTTTAGAATATACTATGAACAAATAAGAACAAGTTGAAGAAAACTGATCACATGAGAGCTATGTGGAGCTTCAGTAGCTGCACATGAGGAAATGGAAAAAATGAGAGACATCGAGAGAAAGTTTATCTATTGTGGAAGTGTGAACTTGGAAGCATATGGTAGTAATTCCCCTCAAGATAATCCAAAGCTTCACTGTGAATTTCCACACAACCCAACAAAGGAAAAGTTGGTGTCTAAGCGTCTACAACGAAGCTAGTTTTACGTTTTGTTTTTTCATTCTAATACATGAATTACATTGAAAAACTTATCAAAATATCATAACCAGAAAATAACAAAAACTGTAATATTATTATTGTTTCATGCAAGGTCATAGTTTGATTCCCCACATGCATTTTAAAATTGTTGACGACTTGAAATCGGAGCTGGAAGCTTGAAAGACTTTGTGTAATAATACTCAATTTAGATATTGATGAATAATGTTGATGTTCCAGAATATATATAGTATACTGAATTTGCCATTTGCAGTTCTGATCCTTAATTGCAATTAGTCTTCTTGTTGTTGTATTTCTTTGAAGAAAATCTTTTTGTTTCTATTCGACGTTACTTGACAGATATATCAATTATACACCATGCCGGCTGTTAAAGACATAGCAAATTCAGATCTTGTGCAATCTTTTGTGCCATATTTAACTAAATGGTACGTTCTTGTAACTGGTGCATTTATCATATACATAGTATCTTTGAACATAAAAAATGCCTACATGGCCCATAGATTAGGATGCAAAAATCCACCATATTTAAGGACTGCAGGTTGGACAGGGGTTTTTGCATTATTGGACGCAATAAAAGCTAAGAATCAAGGTAGATTGGCAGATTTTGGAGACAATGTTTTCGATGAATACCCAACTGGTACATTCTACCTAAATGTCATTGGTTTATTGAAAATTGTTTTCACTATTGATCCAGAAAATATGAAAGCATTATTGGCAACTCAATTTAATGATTTCTCCTTAGGTACTAGGCATGCTCATTTCCAACCATTGTTAGGTGAAGGTATTTTCACTTTAGATGGTGAAGGTTGGAAACACAGCAGAGCTATGTTGAGACCACAATTTGCTAGAGAGCAAGTTGGTCATGTCAAATCTTTGGAACCACATATTCAAGTTTTAGCTAAACAAATCAAATTGACCAAGGGTCAAAAATTTGATTTGCAAGAATTGCTTTTCAGATTTACTGTTGATACTGCTACCGAGTTTTTATTTGGTGAATCTGTTCATTCCTTATATGATGAAAAGCTAGGTATGCCTCCCCCAAATCAAATCCCCGGTAGAGAAGGGTTTGCGGTCGCATTTAACACTTCCCAACATTATTTGGCTACTAGAACTTATTCACAAATGTTTTACTGGTTAACCAACCCTAAAGAATTCAGAGAATGTAATGCCAAAGTTCAAAAATTAGCTAAATATTTCGTCGAAAAGGCATTGTCATTTACAAAAGAAGAAATTGATGAAAAATCTAAAGATGGTTACATCTTTCTTTATGAATTGGTCAAGCAAACCAGAAATCCAAAAGTCTTGCAAGATCAATTACTAAACATCATGGTTGCTGGTAGAGATACTACTGCTGGTCTCTTATCTTTTGCTGTGTTTGAATTAGCTAGAAATCCAGCTATTTGGGCTAAATTAAGGAAAGAAATAGTTGAAAACTTTGGTGAAGGTGAAGACGCTCGCATTGATGAAATTACGTTTGAAAGTTTGAAGAAATGTGAATATTTAAAAGCTGTATTAAACGAGACCTTAAGATTGTATCCATCTGTTCCAATTAATTTCAGAACAGCTACTAGAGACACCACATTACCAAGAGGTGGCGGTAAAGATGGTAATTCACCAATTTTTGTTCCAAAAGGTTCTACTGTTGCATATACCATCTACAAGACTCACAGATTAGAAGAATACTATGGCAAAGATGCAAGAGAATTTAAGCCAGAAAGATGGGAAACCATAAAGAGATTAGGATGGGCTTATTTACCATTCAATGGTGGCCCAAGAATTTGTCTTGGTCAACAATTTGCTTTAACTGAAGCTTCTTATGTTATAACTAGATTGGCACAGATTTTTCCAACTTTGGATTCAAAAGATGACCAATACCCACCAAAGAAATGTATCCATTTGACTATGAATCATGATAGCGGAGTTTTTGTCGCTATGAAATAAGGGATATTTTTATAGGTTTATGTATAGGTTATTCATTCTTTATTATTTATAGTGCATGTAAATTTCAAAACCAATTCTCATGAATTCTTTAATCCTCGTTTAGCTTTAGCTCAGTAGGGGCATATTTTGTGTTGATACCATACACTTCTTTTCTATACTAACCCATTATTTTTTAATCATGAAGTTGCAACAATTTGACCCATCTACTGACAGAGAATTCCTCCTTCAAGACTCAATTAAGATTCTTAATTTACCGTGGCAAAAAGGTAAAACATATACTTATGATTCAATTTCTTCAATTCCAGTACCCACCCTTCATACAACAGTAGATGAAGATCATTGGTTTTTACGACAATCCAACATACCCAGAAGGTACCTATCCAAATTGAAGGAATGTATAATTGGATCAGATACGTCTGGATCTACCCATTCAGATCATGAATTGAATTACGTCCATCAACTAAAAATCATGGATGTACGTAACATTAAACAAGAAAAAGATGGTTGGTGTTACACGATTCATGCCATATATGATTTAGGTTTTCCGTTAAGCAAGAGAGTATTCAATGAATTGGTCCATGTATACACATTTGATACTTGCGCTTACGTTGTAAGTGTTTCTATTGAGGGGGAGCAAGATGGTGTCTTGGGCATGTATAATTCTATTGAGAAATTGAGTTGGGAAGGAGATGGGGATATTGAGTGGAAAATGGCAACTACTTCAGTACCAGGTGGATGGATACCTGATTGGCTCACAAAATTAAGTATCGCTGGAGCTGTTGCCTACGATGTACCTAGTGTTTTAAAGTACATTGATAATGATGAGTTTGATTTGAATGCAAGAAATTACAGAGGATAAGGTGATACCTATGAAGAAATTGAGATGGATATATGGAGCTTAGAAAACATGACTATGATTTCTTCATTCTGTGTGTACAAATAATGATACAATGCTATGATATGCAAGTCTCCTATATGAATATAAACCTTCAAGCATCGCCGGTATCAACAACTTGACCTAACCAATATTTCACATCATCACCGAGATTATCCAAAAAACCTAAATGAGCATAGTCGATTACGCTATCGGATATTTTATTTAATAGTGATTTTTCAATTATAAGAGATTGAGTATTGTGTTTATTTTTATTCTTTATGATTATTATGTATTTCCCTTTATAGTTGATGTAATAAAACATCCAATCGTTCAATTTATTACTTGTGAATTTATGGCAAAATTCATTCTCCAATCCTTTGAAGAAGTTAGGTGTGAATAGATGAACCAATTGATTATGTAAGTAACACATTGCTGTTTGGTATCTGATCAAGTCGGAATTCAAGCTGATAACGTAAGGTAAATAAGGTAATGAAGATTGGAAATTTGACGCCACCGGATCGTAGATAATATAAAAAAAGTCTTGATCTATTTCTCCAGATGTTGTAGGTAGGTATATTGATTTTAATGAAGAAATACTGTTTTGTAGGTTGACGCTTTCTGAAAGAAATGCACTTTGAATTTCTTCAATCATGGGCAAAAAGGTCGAAACTTCTAATTGTTGATACAACTGCATATTATCTAATTCTTTAGTTGCTGCTGATTCATAAATCAATGTAATATAGATGCTGTCTTTTGTATATATAATTAATTGGAATTCATTTTCTTCCTCAGTCTCCTCGTTTGTTGGAATATATACTATTTCTCGCGATATGGACTTGTCAGGCTTTAATCCAATGATGAAATGACCGCTATCTTCTACTTCTTCTTCATAATCATCTTCTTGTGCCTCCGCTTCTCTATCACTCGTTGTCAATTTTTTGATAAACAGAGGCATCGATAACCATCCGTTTTCCTCTGACCCTATTTGCGACCCTATATTCATTACGCTGGATAACGTATAATTTAAAGGTGAAACTACTAAATTATTGGTTATATTCATAGGGTTTAACAACTTTAGTCCGAGTATTCGACCTTCCTCAGTATTCTCTATTTCTTGTTTTGGTAAATTTGTTGAGAAAGTCCCAGCAGACTCTTCACCGAGTTTCTCATGATAATTAGCAAACTCTAACCAATTGTATATATCGATTAACGAATCCATTGAAATCTCCTTTAGAGTTTCTGCATGTACTAACCCATGTTTCTTTGGGTTTAGCCTGTTGAAGAAGTTGATTATTATACCGCTCGGAACAAGGTCCATCCCATATAGCATTGATCTGAATTCATCTTTCAATGATTGACTGAATGTTACTGACGATTTCTTGTACTTGCCATGTGGTAATAGTCCTAGAAATCCTCTGAAATTAATCGTATTTGGCCAATTCAAATTGGGCGGAAATTTCAAATACTGACTATTATAGTTTGACACAAGCTCTGTCCAATAATCATTTAGTATCTTGCTTAAAATATCTATTCCATATTGATTATTAATCAGATTAACTGATTTATTGAATAATTTAAACGTCCTGTTCGCTTGCTCTATTATTTTAATTAGTTGTTGAAGTATCACCGTATTTGTGGTGGCTATCGAGCATGCGACATAATAGTTAGTTTCCAACTCTAATACAATTACTGAATCATCCACGGATTTTATTATTGTTGGCTTATTATCTTTAGTGAACCTTTGGCCAAATGAGATGATGCCTCTTATTAGACCAATCAATTTTAATTTCATCAAAGATTCAATTTCCTTTTGGCCTTGGGTTATGAACACAATAATTTGTTTATACAATTCATCATTTGATTCCTCCTTTGATGATACCAATGTGGGATTGAACAATGAAAGATAGTTTATACGAGTTTTCTGAGTCATAGGTAATGTGTCATCCGTGTTTGATTTATTGTTCAATGCGAGATTTGGGATATATTGCGAAAGATAATCATTCATCATTAAATGATATCATCATTTAAAGTAAATGTTCAAATCTAGGACAAGTCTTTTATTATCAAAACTCTAGTCGTGTATTTACGATAAACTAATTTGATTGCAAAAAGGGATCAGAATTAACGAAGAGATAAGAGCTTACACGCAAAGAATGCTTGTAATCAAGGATAATCAGGCATAGCACCACTGGCATCATATTTTCCAATTGCTCTCAATGTAATTTCTTGCTTTCTACCGCAACAATTCTTTCTATTGTCCCTCAAAGAACCATGATAAATATATGTTAAATTGTCTTCAGATGAATGACAGGCACTCCATTTAGCATCATTATTATAATGTAACATATCTCTCTTGACGCTAAAATCTTTGGATGACACGCCTCTTGGACACAATTTCAATCTATGAGAATCTTTTTCAACTCGAATGAACTTACCATGTTTATTCAAACCATTAGTTGCAAAACTAGAATTGAAAAGAATCTTTCCTTCAATATAATACTTATTTACATCTATGTCATCGGATAAAACAAGTTTGGTCCCATTATATGTCACTTTTTGAATACCAGAATTGAGAACGTTGTCACAATCGGGAGAATAATTTGGATCATAAGCTACCAATAGGAATGGTTCTGAATGAAGTTTCTTATTTTCTTTCATATCTTGCTTAACATTGTGAGTAGAAGCTAAAACGATATATGTTAAAAATATTAATAATTTATTCATGACGGGTTATATGATTTTAGATATCATTTTCATAAAAAGCGGTTTTACTTTTTGTTGCCTGTATTTCTCTATATATACTGATTCCTCTGTATTTGGTATGCAAGAAAGAGTACTATGCCGCCAAGTTGTATTTAGCTTTTATTGACATAACATTTATGATCCAGTCTTATTTGCTTATGCTTGATTATATTGAATGCTGTTTGATTTTCTTTACATTTTGATATTCTTAAAAAAAAGGCATTAACTACATCCTATATTGGCATGATCCCTCTTTTCGGATTTCTTATTTCAAGTTTTCATCTCATTTATGAATAAAGCCTTCATGGTTTCCATGAATTCAAGGAAGAATAAAGCTTCTTAAGTACTTTGAACGCCCCTTTCCAAGAGTTGGTGTCTTCTTAGTTGCTAACTTCTTGTATTCATCAACAGGCAATCTAGGGTGGAACAGGTTCAATCACCTCATATGAATTGCTGTAGAAAAGCTAATGATTTCAGTCTTATTCTCATGAATTGATATATTAGCCGATTTCAAATCTATATGAACAATACTGCTTGAATGAAAATATTTCGAGCCTTCTGAAATTTGGTATATATTTCTAGTCTGAGGTTCGTTCAATTCATTGCTTCTATTCGTCAAATCTTGCAATGTGCTTCGTAATGTTGACTCGGTATAAATACAATTTCTTGATCATTTCGTATATTCGAAATGTAATAGCGCAATATAGTCTTATGGTCAGTTCTTTTTAACATTGATAATTGAGTGCAAGCTTAAAATTTATGACAGTCGGTGTTTAAAATGGTTCTTTTGAGCTGCCAATTCGTTGATTCTTGTAGATTATTTAATTTAACTAAATTATCGTGGTAAGAAGCAGTACCAACACCTAATAAAAAAGATACGTCAACATTCTTTCCTAAAGAAATATATAGATTCAAATATTAATTATATCTTGAGTGTAGAATATATATTGGTTGTTCGACTTATCAAATTGTTGCTTGGTATATAAGTTAGCATAAAGATTTTCCCTATACAACAACTATTTGGCGCAAAAGCTTTTTTTGCAGCCATGTTTTTGTCTAGATGAAGCTAACATTATCCTGTTATTATAAATAGTATTGTATATGATATGACATCAAACCCAAAAAGGAGACCAAGTGAAAATAAAAAGGCAACATTTTTCAACTATTTAGAATTTAGTGAAACGCCTTCCCGTTGCCAAAATGACGAAATGATTCTGTGATGTTTGAGAGCATTTCACTAAATTTACTTAAACTTACAGAGAAATACCATGTTCTCAATATATTAAGAATTTAAACGTAGAGTATAGTAGATCGCTATGTGGTTTTATATTAAGCATTTGTAACAATATACAAATACGTCAAGGAGGATTGATATTTACTGAGGATTAGCTATACGCATATGGTAGCAAGGGTGACTCAGTTAGGTTTGATTTGATGAGTAAATGCTGAGAAATAAATCACAATAAATCAAAATAAAACCATTAGAGAAAATTTGGTTTAACATATCTCTATATGGAATTGTATGGTTGCAAAAAATTGTGTGAGCATTTGCGCCTACTTCCGGAGATCTATCACCTAAAAATTCGTTATCGCTATAATGCTTAAGACTGACCAAAACTGTAATATAGTGATGCAACTGGTACGAATTATGCAAAATGTCTAAAAAAGTCTACAGCTTGAATCTGGTGCCTAGATTTAAGATGTAGACTTTTTTATAGAAAGAGTATTAAATTATTACCTATACTCTAGTTTGCTTCTGAAATTCGGTTTCAATAACAACGAGTGGCCCATATTTTTCGAATACATAGGTACATGGGACTCATTTATTTCTTTCAGGAAATTCAAAGTATTTTATTTGACATCACATGATGAACCTGGGATTTTGAATTAGAAATTTCTCTCTACTGGATGACAGTATTGTCATCATCAGTAATGCCTGCGAATTGAGGGAATGGCCTAAAATAAAACTGCAACCCTTCTTTGCTCTCTTCTATCATAATCAAATTGCGTTTGATAAATGAGGCACCTGTATGAGATTCTCAGTGGTGTGGATTTTGAATAACTAGTTTCCTTTTCTTCTGAAAACTAAGTTTCTTTGATATCACTAATAGAAACTTTCACTGAGAATGCTTCCTAAAGACACATTGAGGGGACTGAATTCATAAATAAAATACTTACAAAGATTTTGCAGTCGATTATCTAATCAATGTTTGAATCTCAACCTTATGCCATGGAAGTGATTTTATTTAACCTGCTGGTAAACGTATGGTAGCTGTGTGTTCTCTTGACTCTGCTACTAGTATTAACTCAATAAAAAAACGTATCCTCATGTGAATTGTCAGCAATATTTGCATTTGGTTGTTAATCACAGTTTTGATTTGTGTAGTGAAAAATTGTGGTTGCATAACCAGTAAGTAGCCACTTGTTCCTTGCACAACTATGGTAAATAAATGATCATAAGGGCTACCTCCACGATAGTCTAATTAGACAATCAAGCCACTTCTGGTTACTTTTTTAAAAGTTGTTACCACATCAAGACCGAATTGTGAATAACCAAGTAGAGAGTAATCGCTTGTAAATGTTCCCACAGTCATTTCTGTTATTTTTCTAAGGTTAGTCTTCTTGTGGAAATCGCCTATACTCAACCATTTTTTATAAACCCGTTATTTCAACTGCAGTTAATCAAAGAGCCACTATGGCCAATCAAATGCAGTTCATGCAAAATCAAATACTGTTTCAGTTGATTTTATGAAATATTTGTTTAATTCTCGCATGGTGCTTTTTTACTATCAAGAAAAACATGTGGTACCAGTATTTTAAGCTTCGAGAAAAAACAACTCAAAATAATCACATTAACCAGGACTTGATCATTATCTAACAAAATGCCATCTCAAGAATACCTCGCAAGGGCCAAAGAATTGATATTTCAAAATCCATATCTCATGATCTCAAAATCATGGTGCCCCGATTGTCATTACGTGTACAAAATCTGGTCCAGGTATAATGTCGAGAATAAGATTCACATTATTGAATTAGACAAACTTAAAGACCAAAAGGATGCAAGGGAATTGGAGGATGCGTTCACGGAAATTCTGGGAAGAAAATGGGTTCCCACGTTGTTCTTCAATGGTAAAAAGTTAGGTACTGAAGCTGATTTAAAGAAGTGGGACGAAAATGGTGAATTAGATGATATTTTTAGAAATGAAAAGTTGATTGATTAATCTAAACTCAGTTTTCTTCGTAGAGCACTTCCAGCGGCTACAGTAACTGGGTAGTTTAGTGACTTGATAGAGTACTAGATCTATTGCTCAGAAAAAGAAAAAATGAAAATCGCTAAGAGGCGCTTGAATTCAACTATCAATAGACAATGTATAATTAAAATAAAACAAAATAAGATCGCTTAGGTTGAATAAAGTAATCTTTTACAATACATATATAACAGAAGTGAAAACATAACAGTGTTGTACGTAATAGTTTAATTCATTTTTTTTTGCTTTTTGGATTCCGTAAAACTAATTACCATGACAAGTGTAGCTAGCCCTATTTTAAACAGCTAATGGAAATGATCCAGCCCATTCAGAAATTTCTTCCTTAACGGCTTCTAATTTATCATCTCTCTCATTGAGTACTCTATTTTTAAAGTCTTTTAATTTATTGGCATCTTTTGGTAAACTAGCTTGAATTTCTTTAGCATATTTTACGGCAAAGTCAATATAGTCGACAATTTTTTCGAAGTCTTTTTCACCTAACCCTCTAGTTGTCATTGCTGGAGCACCAATTCTTACACCACCAGGAACTAAAGCTGATTTGTCACCTGGAATGGAATTCTTGTTCAAAGCAATATTGATTTTTTCACAAACGGTTTCAACTCTTGCACCATCAATTTGTTTATCCTTTAAAGAGACTAATACCATATGAGAATCAGTACCATCAGAAACTAATTTATAACCTTTTTTAGTGAATTCATGTTCTAAAGCCTTGGCATTTCTCAAAACTTGTTCCTGATATTCTTTGAATTCTGGTGTTGCAGCTTGTTTTAAAGCAGCGGCTAAAGCAGCAATAGTGTGATTATGTGGACCACCTTGATGACCTGGGAAAACTGAAAAATTAATTGGGTTTTCTAAATCATATAATACTTCTTGACCAGTCTTTGGATTAACTGATCTAACACCTCTTCTGAAGAAAATCATTGCACCTCTTGGACCTCTTAAGGATTTATGAGTTGTAGTAGTAACAATATCAGCATACTCAAATGGAGATGGGATGACACCGGCAGCAATTAAACCTGAAATATGAGCCATATCAACAACCAAGTATGCTCCAATTTTATCAGCAATTTCTCTCATTTTCTTGTAATCTATTAATCTACAATAAGCAGAAGTACCAGCAACCAAGACCTTTGGTCTATACAACACGGCGGTTTTTTCCAACATATCATAGTCAATTAAACCAGTTTCTAAGTCAACTCTATAAGGCATAGTTTCAAAATAAGTTGAAACTGCAGAAATTTTTCTCAGGTCAGTTTGATAACCATGAGACAAGTGACCACCATGAGGTAAATCCAAACCCATTAATCTTTCATGGGGTTTCATAATGGCTTGATAAACTTGTAAGTTAGCTGGAGAACCACTTAAAGTTTGGACATTAACACCCCATTTGTCGGGAGATAAACCAAATGCATTTAAAGCTCTTTCTTGACATAAAAGCTCCATTTTATCAATATGTTCATTACCACCATAATATCTTGCACCAGGATAGCCTTCAGAATACTTGTTACACATTGGGGTTCCCAAGGCATCAAACACAGCGGTGGTAGTAAAATTCTCAGAAGCAATCAAAACAATTGAATGTTTTTGTCTATCGATTTCATCCTTGATGATTTGGTCAACTTCTGGATCAATTTCACTTAAATGACCTTCAGTTAATTTTCTGTGAGCTTCAGATAAAGCGTATGACATGTCTGATAGATTGATAATTTGATGATTTGATAGATTGAATTGATTCAGTCAAGCGATGGCTGGGCCTTTGTAGTGAAAAAATGGAGAGTGAAAAAAAAAAGAAAAAGAAATGGTGGTTATTAAATATGGGTTACGTAAATGAGTAGGAAAGTAAGGGGTCAAGCACTGTGAATACTCAGTATAAGTGTACTCGTGTTGTTTTCTCTGGTATAATGTGACTATGTAGACATTGACAGAGTCAAACAAGACAATTAAATGAAGTAATAAAAAAGCAGAAAGTCTTATCAAATCAGAGTCAAAAATATAGCTTGCACGTGCACACTATATCAGCTCCAATCAATTCATCTGACTCCATGAATCTTCAAGTATTTATCTTCTTTACGTGGCAGCCAAGTCAATTAAACATAAAAGTGAAAGAAGAACCAAAAAAAAATATTGAAATAAAGTAAGACGAGTCAAAGGTAGATTATAATTATCTTCAACTTTAACTCTTGTTACTATATGTTGGGATTTCAGTCTTTCGTTTACGTATAGATTGAGGATTGGACTCGTTGTTCAATTTGAAAGTAACAAATTTGTCTGACAATGAAACCACTCTTTCAAAATCTGTTGTTGCCTCTATTCAAAGCTATTTTATCTTAAGGTATCTCAGTTTATATTTTTGTTCCAGATAAGGAGACGCAAGTTTACAAATCGTAGGTGATTCCGATAGCAACCCGATAGCAATCTCTTGTAAGATCTGAGACTCTTTTTTAGTCATACAAGACCGTTTCTGACCAGTACTTTTTGTTCGCATACCCGACCAAACCTGTTCATCACGTAGATGACTTTGCATCCAGAATCGAGTATTGGGCCCAAATCTTTTGTTCACCTAAATCACAGCTTAGAATTCCAATCAATTGTCTTTCTTCAAAATCGACCTTACCAAGTTCTTGTCGCTAACTACAAGTACTCACGAAATTAAAAAGCAAGGTGCAACGTACACAGTTCTTATGGCAAGGTTTGAATGATGGTAAAATTGTATTTATAGACTATACAAACACTACATGATCAATCAAGGATTGAATACTGACAAACCAAAAAAGTATAGTATAAAATTTTGTACTGAACTGAATTTGTCATTTTTAAATGAATTCAATTGCTTCTCTCGTTATATGTAAATGGTCTTTAATATTGTCTTTTATCTCTTAGCAACTTACAATCCCCGTGCCCCGGCCTAGTATAAAGTTACTCTTAATCTATGAGCAATAGCTAACTTGGGAATAACAACACAAAGACAAGAAACCCCATTCAAAATAAATAAATTCAAATTATAACTTGAATAATGGGTACTAATTAAAAACAAACCAATTGGTACTAACATTAAAAACTTCTTTGACGGGGTGTATTGATCACCATTATCAATTTGTTCCCACATTGTCAAGTTATCATAAGCTCCGCTATTGAATTCAAATGGGGTACCTTTTACTTGATGGAACATGATATACGAGCCAATATTATAGGTCAAATTGGTCAATGTCCATTTCCAATCATTGTCTAAGACACTAATAAAATTGAAAATAATTCTCAAGAAAAATATAATGACAATATGTATGATCCATGCTCCCTTTTGATGAACCCAGTTGGCATTAACATTTGGATTCAACGCTTGGTCAATTTTCGTATCCAATGTGTCTGGTTCCAAATGCTGGATTATGGACGACGATCTTCTTTGCCTGGTGACTGTATGCGCCGGCTGATGATGTGATGGTGTTGGAGTTAACTCACTGTGACTATGGCTGCTGCTTCTATTTCTTCCCGGTGATGTTCCACCATGGATCCCAGTACTAACTGTTATACTACTACCTCTTCGATGAATGGATGAGGTTGTGCCGGTTGTGGATGATGGGTATACGCTTGAATTAGGGTTGCCGCTTGGTTTACTGGCACTTGTGGATTCCTTAGGTAAAGGTGCTGCTGATGCCTGTGATACTTGCGGTGGTGTGACTGTTATTTCTGTTGGTGCTAACAAATCTATACCGTCGGAACTTTGATTACTCTTAGAATTGGGGAACAGATCAGTCATTCTACGGGATCTCTTGATAATGCTATTAGTGAATACTAATGTTTATGGAATGTATGTATATAAAAATATTGACTATGACAATGGCAGCACCAAGAATATTTAGTCTAACCCTTGAGTAGTGATTAGTGATTAGTGATTAGTGATGGTATAAACTCTTACTTTATGTTGTGAGTTGAAAATACACAACGTTTTTTTTTGCCTCTTTTTTTCTTTTAGTTAGCTCGCTGTTTTGTACAATTAGTCTTGTTTTTTTGTCAAGTAATATTGATTGATTAATCAATTAATCGGCTATTTTTGAGTGCATATATATATACCGTACATCTAAGTGATATGCATATCTATGGTGTTTTCATTATACTACGATATGTATATACATATATATAGCTTTGTATATTTGCGAGTAATTGACTGGTGGTAAATGATGGAAATCAATCAGCAGTATATCCATACTCGGGGGACTTTAAACGATGATGCGGAATCGTATAAATATATTTCAGATTCTGATACTGCCTCCAAAAAGTAGTTGCAGAGCGTATTTGCTATACGAATTTATCATATATGCTATCACCAATGATGCTTGGCAAGCTTAGTAACAATTAAAAAAGAAAGATTATTGCTGTCTAGGAAACACACACTACACAAAAACGGGTTACTAACTGTTAATAGTTTTCGTCATCTTTTATAACTCAAGGAAAGACTATTTTGCACAAATCGTCTGTGCATGCTCAAATGCCAAGTCAAGCTATATTAACTATTCTTAATCTTCTTGTATAGGTACATAGATACCACCAGAATGCCATCCACTTGCAGCAATGGAAACCCATTTTCCTTTATAATAAGGATTTTTAACTTTTAAAGGCTTCAATACTTTTAAGTTGTCACCAACAGATTCACATTCTTCGGGATGTTCATGCATAACTAACTCTTTGGCTCCTAAGCCCAAACATCCACAGCTTCTAGATTCTAATCCCCAGCTTAATATTGAACCTTCTATGGTTAACGCTAAATAATGATAATCACCAATTCGTAAGCTTTTAATGTTTTTCCCTTGTAATTCGTCTATAATTAGTGGATGACTACCTTCCATGTTTTCGTCTTGATAATGCACTAAATGATTTCTTGATCCAATTAATACCTGATCATGGTTTGTAAATACTACAAAATTCGTATAACAGCTATTTAATTTTGTAAATTCGACGTGTTCAGTTCGTTGATCTTTCCAATCATTGAAATTGTCCATAGGAAGGATACTCTGAATCAATTCTTGAGCATCTATGCTCTCTATTTGCGTAGCAAATTTATGAGCATCAAACCTGAATTGGTATAATTTTGAATCAGATTTTTTGATGTACAAAACATAATCCGCCCCAACTGTAAAGTCAATTATATCATTTTTAGTAAACGGAATTATACAATATTTCGCTTCACTTTGGAAATCCTGCAATTCAAATTGTTCTCTAGTTATAGGCTGTCTCGAATACCAAACAATCAACCCGAAATCTTCAATCAAACAAGCTGATAAGTTCCAACCAGCGACGATTTTTAAAATTGGCGCATTTGATGGAATGTTGGCAAACCTTATATGTATACCTATATTTGAATTGCATCCAGAATCCCATGTATATATATTATTAGAATTATCCAAGGCAATAATATGTTCTCTACCTGCACTTATTGATACAATTTTTCTGTTTCGATTGGTTCCTCCACCGGTTGGTGGCAAAAATAATCTTGATAAAAAATTTGTCTCATGGATTTTTGAAGGTGGGTGGGGTATTGGATACAATTGTGGTTGGCGTGTAGGTTGAGAAGATGAGGATGATGATGATGATGATGGCGGTCCTGGTATTGGACCTGGTAGCTGCATTTGCGTATCCAAGTGAACTCTTCTTCTTGATTGCGGAAGTTCAGTACTTGCCAGTGGAGATGTAGTATGGGTAGGAGTAAAATCACGCCCATTATCTTCGTGACTTTCGTCTTCCTCTTCGCTACTGCTGAATGAATATCGTCTTGTCATTAACGGTATAGGTAATACTCCAGGTGGTCTTATGATTCTTCTTGATCCTAAATGTCCAGTTGCCTCAGTTTGGTTATTCATTGTCGCTAATGCCATTGTTCCTGGATTTGGCTTATAATCCTTAGTACCAACTGGTCCAGGTGTAGATAATCCTTGCTGTTGACGTTTCCAATCCATACCCGTGAACCACATTTCACCCGAATTGGTCAAAATTATAAAGCTATACCCATTAGCAACAATATCAACAATTAAATGATCGTTGAATTCAATAACATTAGTTGGGGTATGTACCGACCACCCCAATCTTCTTGACACATGAGATTGATCAATTCTAGTGGACAAATAACCTAATCTACCACCATTTGACTCTCCCCAAGTATAAATTTTTTGCTCTTTATTACATCTCAACTGGAATAATTGTTTCCAATTTAGATTTTCCTGCAAAGCCAACGTATAATTGTTTTCATTATTTGTAAATTTCTTGTTATATAACAATTGATACAATGTGTTCGATGTATTAAATAATTGATATAAGGCTTTATTAAGGGTAAAAAACTTATAAATCTCTTCTGGAGATAAAAAAGCTGAAATCTGTGAAATTAGTATATCATCACCTAAATCTAATATAGTCAATGTCATTAGCAATGGTTGTTTTTATGTTTGGACGAATGATTGACCAACTGAATGAATGATCAGATCTACAGACAATAGAGTCGTCATCAACAAACCCCTACTTTTTTCGATTGATCGCGCGCCTCCTGCTTACTAGTAATAGTTCATTTATTATCTGTTATTGTTCCTTTTTTTCCCCTTCAGTTGTTGAATGATTGCAAAGTCCAATCTTAAAATTGAAACCCATTAAATCATCTCTTATTCTTATGCCTATTCTTTTACAATTTGTCCCGGAAGAATTTAAAGTTTAGTATTAACATGCAGTAATAACTTGTACTTTCCAGTTTTGTATGATCTGTTAGTTTGGTAGCGCCAAAATAGTATTTTAAGAAGGCTCTTAAAAGGGGTTTTACAAAGGGTTTTAGAATGCATTTTGACTAGATATTAAGTTTGATAGACTCTTATAGTTATGTTCTTCTGTTCTATGTAGATATAAATTCGTGTTTTGTGTCGGGTTACCTAGGGTTACTATTTTGCAACAGCCATCGTTAAAATTTTTGCGAAAGACTCTGCGAATTCTACGAGAATTAGAGGTTGTGTTGTTGATTTGCAATTCAAATGGCTATAATATAAATCGAGGTAATTTGTTAGTGAGGCGGTTTATCTTTTGTAGAGACCCTACGCTTGAAAAGACTTACTAAACTCAGCTAATTCACTGTGGTTTCACAAATGTTGTGAAGTACCTTTATAGGGCCCTGACCAAAGATTTCCATTGAAGCAAAAGGTAAAAGAATTATAAAACTGTTCGAAATGAATTAAGAGCTTCTTCAATAATTAAAGTAGAATGAAGTAATATATGGATATCAGAGATGATTGGAAAATATTGCACAGTTCTTGTTGCAACATAGTGCTTTTTCATGCGGGAATGAGATACTTGGTACATGAGTCCCTTTCATTTGATTAGGCCCGGCTTCATGACTTCACAGCTATGTAACTCATTCTAGAATACATCACTCATTCACTAAGCCCTCTCAGAGAATATCGTTATTATCTCCACTTCGCCTTGTATTCTCTGGTATCATCTATCACTCTTTTCTCATGTATACAGATAATGCGAAAACACACAACACGGGCCAAGATGAACAAAAAAACAAATCTGTTTGGTTGTATGTTGATAGTGTGAATTTTTTTTTTGCCTGCATTTTTTTTCACATCAGAAATTCTCTTTTCTTTATTGCAAGAAGTGCTATAGATAACCACCCCTCCTCCCATCTTCTATCAAGGTGTTATTATATGATAAGAAGGACATTTAAAAGAATAATGTCTACTAATACTGTTGCTAATAATAATAATACCTTCAATCCTCAAGATTGGACAGCTTCAAAAGTCAGATCCACTTTTTTGGATTTCTTCACCAAAGATAAAAATCACACATTTATATGCTCATCATCAGTCGTACCCCACAATGATCCTACCCTTTTATTTGCCAACGCAGGTATGAACCAATACAAACCTATATTCTTGGGTACGGTTGATCCCGCCAGCGATTTTGCCAACTTGAAAAGAGCTGTCAATTCTCAAAAATGTATTAGAGCTGGTGGTAAACATAATGACTTAGAAGACGTTGGTAGGGATTCTTATCACCACACTTTCTTTGAAATGCTTGGTAATTGGTCATTCGGCGATTATTTCAAAAAAGAAGCTATTGATTGGTCATGGGAATTATTAACTAGAATTTATGGCTTGGAAAAAGATAGACTATACGTTACTTACTTTGGAGGTGATGAAAAGCAAGGCTTGGAACCCGATTTAGAAGCTAAAAAGTTCTGGCTTGAAGTTGGTGTTGATGAAGACCATATTTTACCTGGTAGTGCTAAAGATAACTTCTGGGAAATGGGTGATCAAGGACCTTGTGGTCCATGTTCCGAAATCCATTATGACAGAATTGGTGGTAGAAATGCTGCCGATTTGGTTAACATGGACGATCCTAATGTTTTAGAAGTTTGGAATGTTGTCTTTATTCAATTTAATCGTGAAGCTGATGGTTCATTAAGATCTTTACCAAATAAACATATTGATACTGGTATGGGTTTTGAAAGGTTGGTTTCAATTTTACAAAACAAGTATTCAAATTATGATACTGATGTATTCTTACCAATTTTCGAAAAAATAAGAGAAATTACTGGTGTAAGACCATATACCGGTAAATTTGGTTCTGAAGATAAAGATGGTATTGATACTGCTTATAGGGTTATTGCTGATCATGTTAGAACTTTAACTTTTGCTATATGTGATGGTGGTGTACCAAATAATGAAGGTAGAGGTTACGTTTTAAGAAGAATATTAAGAAGAGGTTCACGTTATGTTCGTAAATACATGAATTACCCAATTGGATCATTTTTCCAGCAATTGGTCGATGTTGTTATTGAACAAAATAAAGAAATTTTCCCTGAAATTAGTAACGGTGCTCAAGATTTAAAAGAAATTTTGAACGAAGAAGAATTGTCGTTCGCTAAAACTTTAGATCGTGGTGAAAAATTATTTGAACAATATGCTATAATTGCTTCAAAGACTCCAGAACAAACTTTGTCGGGTAAAGATGTTTGGAGATTATATGACACTTATGGTTTCCCAGTTGATTTAACAAGGTTAATGGCCGAAGAAGCAGGTTTAAGAATTGATGAACTGGGATTTGAAAAAGCTAAAGAAGAATCAAGAGAAGCTTCAAAGGGAAGTGGCAATAAAAGCTCAACTAATTTAGTGAAATTAGATGTTCATGCCTTATCCGAGTTAGATTCCAAAGATGAAATTCCAAAAACAAATGACGAATTCAAGTACGGTACTGAAAATATTAAAGCCAACATTGTTGCAATTTATGATGGCTCTAAATTTGTTGAAGGTATTGAATACGTAGAAGATGCCCATGAAAATAATCAATATGGTATTCTATTAGACAAATCCCCATTTTATGCTGAGCAAGGTGGTCAAGAATATGACACCGGTAAGTTAGTCATTGATGGCAAATCTGAGTTTAATGTTGAAAATGTTCAAGTTTATGGGGGTTATGTGTTACACACAGGGTATTTAAATGAAGGTAAATTAAGTGTCGGCGATGAAATTATTGCCACATATGATGAATTAAGAAGATGGCCAATAAGAAACAATCATACCGGTACTCATGTTTTGAATTACGCTTTAAGAGAAGTTTTAGGTGATGGTGTTGATCAGAAAGGTTCCTTAGTTGCACCAGAGAAATTGAGATTTGATTTCAGTCATAAACAAGGTTTAGCTCCGAAAGAATTGGAAAAGGTGGAATCAATTTCAAATAATTATATTAAAGAGAATAAACAAGTGTATTACAAAGATGTTTCATTAAGTGAAGCCAAAGAAATCAATGGATTAAGAGCAGTTTTTGGAGAAACCTACCCAGATCCAGTTAGAGTAGTTTCAATTGGTGTTCCAGTTGAAGATTTATTAAAAAATCCTAAAAGCGAAGCATGGCATTCATATTCAATTGAATTCTGTGGTGGGACTCATGTTGCCAAGACTGGTGACATTAAAGATTTAGTTATTATTGAAGAATCTGGTATTGCCAAAGGTATTAGACGAATTGTTGCTGTTACTGGACATGACGCCCACCAAGTCCAAAAGATTGCATCAGAATTTGATAGGGAATTAGTTCATGCAAATTCATTACCATTTGATTCTATAAAGGAAAACAAAGTTAAAGAATTGGGTGTTCAATTGAAAAAATTATCAATTTCTGTATTGGATAAACAAAAACTAACTGAAAAATTCAATAAAATAGATAAATCTATTAAAGATAATCTTAAAGCCATACAAAAAGAGGAAACCAAAAAGACATTAGATGTGGTCAAAAAATGGTTAGATGATAAGGAATCTAAAGACTACCTTGTTGCTCATATTCCAATTAATGCCAATGCTAAAGCTATAACTGAAGCAATCAATTTAATCAAGAAACAAGATAAGACAAAATCAATCTATTTATTAACTGGTGAATGCGGTAAAGTTGCTCATGGTTGTTACGTCAGTGATCAAGCTATTGCTAAAGGATTAGATGCTTCTAATTTAGCCAAAGCTGTCAGTGAAAAGATAGGTGGTAAAGCTGGTGGTAAAGGTAATATTGTCCAAGGAATGGGTGACAAGCCGGAAGGTATAAACACTGCAATTGAAGAAGTTACTAAATTATTTGAAGAAAAATTGTAGCACTGTCATTGCAATTTACCATTGTAAATAATACAATTTAATATACAATAAAGAATCGATCCTAGTTTTACACTAAAGGAGAAACGAATAAGCATTAGAAATTGCCTTGATATGTAAACAATTTCTCCCTAGCCCTCGAAGTATATATAGTTAAATGAATCATTACAAGATTTTTATATTGACTATGTACATCGAAAATTCTATACAGCTTCACCTGCAACATCTTGGACTTGTCTTTCGTCTATGGAATCTCTGCTTGCTCCTCTCAATTCATTAATTGCATTCAATCTCTTTTTCATACCAATTTCAGCAGCTTTGGACAATATACCCAACATCAAATTTACTGCTCTTGTCGAATCATCATTACATGGAATTGGATATGTAACCAAACTTGGCTCCATATCCGTATCACACAATGCAATTGTTGGGATACACGCGGATATACATTCCTTAACACAATTTCTATTGTCCACGGGGTTTAAAATGACAACTAAGTCAGGCTTGATTATTTTGTCATGGTAAACAAACCCACGATCTACCGGTTGATTACTCATGTCGATTTCGGTTTTAGTTTGACCTTGGATTTGTTTCGTGACTTCCATATAATTAGTAATTGTACCAGGAATCCATCTCTTGGAAACATAATATCCATTACATCTATCTGCCGCTTTGACTAATGCTTCTTGAACTGACCAGTTCTTATGGGTTCCTACAAACAATATAACACCTCCTTTTTCGCTTATTCCTTCAATCACGTTGCACGCCAATTTCAATTTCTCAATGGTGAGGTTCAAATCAATGATATGGACACCGTCATAGATACCATAAACAAATGGCTGAGCACTGGGTCTAAATGAGGCCGTCGCATGACCCAAGTGACATCCAGCAGCCATTAAATTTGCAACTGTGGTTTCGGAATATTCTGACGGGTTATTAATATCCTTTTGTGGTCTGTATATATCGGTTACTTTCGAACCCAACCTTCCACTTGTTTTTGCATGATTCAATTGTCTAAGATACAATTCCTGTGTTGAATATGACTTATAATCAGGTGTTGGCTTCAAATTTGGATATTGGGCAGTGTATTGATTGGAAAATGAGGAAGCTTGTTTGCTTGGTGATAATGATGAGGAGGCGGGCGACGAGGACAATTTAAACTCTTCTTCAGTTTGTGAATTTTTAACCCATGGTCTATTTGTTGCAATGTTAGATGGTAAGCTCATATTGTTTATCATAAATTCCTTCAATTCATCATCTAATTGTTCAACCTTTTTCTGAGGTAATTTATCCAAATCAGCCTTCAATTTCATAACACGTTCGTTTATCAAGTTTGTCGGTGTCTTGTTTAATGTTGCTATCAAATCTTTTGTCTTTGCAGTTAATTCTCTTAATTCTTTTGCTTTTTTTATTGCTTCTTCTTCCCTGGCTAAAGCTTCGGCTATTGCTTGTTCACGTAATTCTTTACCTGATAATTTATTTTCTAGTTGATGCTGAGATGGATCTGCTGGAGATGCATCAGAATAAAACCTCAAGCATCTTCTTGCTGATGCTCTAGATGCTCTTAACATCATGGTTCTATCTTTATGATTTTATGGAAAAATTTTCAAAATTTTTATTTTTGGTTTTTTTTTTCATGATTCTAATTCTCAGAATTGATTATTGGTTTGGTGTGTAAAACACGCACGACTCAAATATTCGTAAGACCGTATTGATCTACATGCTTTATGCTTCATTATTTTAACAAAGAGACATCATTTGAAGAGTTCATATTGGTCATTCTACGACAAATAGATGATGATGATGATGTAAAAATACACGTGCTAATTTCAGATCCAGATATATATCACAACAAGATCAAATTCAACCTAACCCCAAAACTTATTCATCAATTTGATAAAGTAAATCTAGTTTTGATTGAGTCATGGAATGAGATATATGAATTTGTGAATGGTATCAATGAAGAATGCGTAATTGGTATGTACGGAATTTTCAAACATTTCGTGGAATTAGGATACGAGAATTATACCAATTTATTTTTGAAGTATCATGAATTCAGTGGTCATGAAGTGAACAAATTGCTACACCATTTATTTGTGAAGCATATCAAATTGGGCATCAAAGTGATTGTAAACGACTCAATTGGACCGGATGAAGAAGGCGAGCCAATGTTGTGGGGAATAGCCATTCCTAATGTCAGAGACTTAAAACAGAGATTCAGTAAACGAGTGTTAATCGATCCCAAAGAAGGGGAACAAGAAGTTAAGATTTCTTTGAAAGTATTGTTCATCAAATGGTTCAAGGTAATGGAGAAAAGTTAATAATGACCTCAAAGGTTGATCAATATATTGGGGTTTTAGCCCTTGCTTTTTAACGAATAGTGTCGACGAAAAAGTGCATTTCTTTTACCTAACTAAGAAAATAAGTATTATGAAATACTATAGAAAAAGGCTGCTTCTATAGGAAAGACCTTATTATTTAATTTCTTCAACTTTTTCATCTTCAGCATCATCACCTTCCTCAGCATTTTCGGCTTCGTCACCTTCTTCACCTTTACCTAATTGATCAGCTAATGAATTTATATCAAAATTTCCGGCACCACCTGCCCCGCCTGCTTGACCTAATTGACTGGCTAAAGCACTAAGATCAGTACCAGCTCCACCAGCTCCACCACCCATGCTACTCAACATTTGTGAGAAATCCAAACCTCCTGGACCACCAGCTCCTCCCATTCCACCCATACCACCCATACCACCCATACCACCCATATTCATCATATCATTTTCATCGTCTTTAACCTCATCTTGTTCGTCTTCATCTACCCACTTATCAAAATCAGTTTTAATGTAGTGGTATTTCAATTTTTCTTTGGTCAATCTTGGCCAATATTCTTCCTTTGCTTCCTTTTTACGTAAGATCATGAATACATGTGATCCATTTTCGGTGTTGATTTTCGATTGTTCTGAATCTATTTCTGCAAAGAAATCAATTTCTAACTTATAATGGTTCGAATTGTTTGATGAATCTGCTTCTAATGAGAGATGAGTAGGTTTTAAGTCATACTTCAAATTAGTGTAATCTAACATTTCAATTGTTAAATATACAATGTTTTTTGATGGATCTGTTTCGTTGGAGCGTTGTGCCCATAAGATTATTGGTGTATGGTTAGCCATATTGTACGATTACCTTGAGTCAATTGATTGATGATTCCTGATGAAGAAAAGAAGTAATTGTATTGAAATTTTGTTTGTTCAACATTATTCTGGCCCTTGTTTGAACCGCAAACCAATGGTTTTTTTTCTCGAAACTTCTGTGCTGGTTTCAGGTACTGTATACAGGTTTTGCAGCTATCAACTTGAAAACCATTTAATCTATAGAAGGTTTCTTAACTGTAGTCAAATTATTCATAAATAGCCATAAGAAGTGAATCTGGATTCACCCATATCTGGAAATGTGACTACATGTGATGCTTAATACGTATCTCACGAGTGCTCTTGTGCCCTCTCCTCCTCACAATACAATCAACACAAGAAGAAAGGACTCTGCATGTATCGCAATATAGAAACTATTCAAAGAGTAAACCGACCTTCCCAACAAATTATTTTTTATTTGAGAAGATGGGATTAGCTCAGTAACCAAAACCCGATGTTCTGCTTCTACTGTTTGGGCATAATCTTTTGTTGTATAAAAGCCTAAGCTCGTAAGGTCCAATCAATATGCTGGCCGCCCCATTGCTATTCTGCTTTACCTTCCTAAAATATTTTTTTTGTAAGAACCCATTCAATGAAGGGAATCTAATATAGATCATTCCTTCTTTAAACTTTGTGTATAAGCGTTATTGCCTCCGTCTAACTGGGTTCCTGCTGAAAAATTGCCGCAGTTTAAATACCAACTTCAGAGAGTTTTATGCCCCAAATATTCGGTAAACGATTCAGCACCAATTCCTTATTAAAAATACTTGTCTTTTAGAACAAACTCTCTATTATCTAAATGCATTTAAAGCTCTATAGAGTATTACTAATATTATACTACATACAAGTCGACATTTAATAACCTCGCTTCATAACAAAAGTTTTAAATTCTTTTCTACTAATCATACCGTCATATTTATTTTTGACCCTTGCAATTACATCTTTAATGGAGCTAGCCATTTCAAGATTTCCTATTTCAAGAGCACCACCACTCAATGCACCCAATTCTTTCCAAGTCCAACGGAATCTATCTTCAGACAGTAAGACGACCGCTAAAGCATCGTTCAACATATTCATTCTCCTATAACAATCAACCATGCTTTTAGCAAAATCAAAATCAGAAGCTTTTTGTATTTTTGGTGGTAAGTCTTTGAAATTTGTTGATTTTCTATATTCACCTCTTTCAGTTATTATTTCGTGAGCAAAGTCATAGTTCTTTTCTTTTGCTGCCATTTTTAGAGCAATCATATAGATCAATGTATCACGAGCCACTTTGAATTTGTTATCATCTACTACTTCTTGTAGTTGTGAAAGAATTGGAGATTTTGTTAATTGTGCAGCATCGGTCACATTTTCCTTTATGACTTGAGTAGCTTCAATTTCAGAATTATCATTGCTGCCCGGCTTCTCTTCTTCGGGTTCTATGATCTCAATTTCACGAACTTTTGGAATACCTTTTCTATCCAAATAAGTAGCATTATGGTACCTATCATTAAAAATATCCAAAGTGCCTAAATTGTAAGCAGCATTTAAATATGAAGTTATGAGTTGACAATTAATAACTTGTCGATTATTCAAAACTATATAAGCCCAAATTGCGCTCGACTCTGCAAGAACAGAATTATTATCTTTTAAATGTGAAAATGGTAAAAATGGAAATTCAGAAACTGGTTTGGTAAAATCTATATCTCGAAGAATGTTCATTTTAAATAATCTTCCGACTTTGTTGTTAGCGACAAGAAATGGGGTTTCTCTCTCTAATTCCGGTTTGAATTTGGAGTAAGATAACATTAAAAAAGCATATGCTTTAGAAGTAACCAAATTTGTTTCCAACATCTTGTAAAAAAGTGCTCTCGTTAAATCAACATCTCCATCTTGAGCAGCAATATAAAGCATATTTTCATAAGTTTGAATACTCGGTATCCAACCGTTGTCATAAATTTGAAATAAATAATCCCATGCTTTCAGATAATATTGTTTATTTTTAGAGCATCCTTTAGCTAATGTACCCAAAATCTCTTGTGAAATTGGAATATTTAAGTCAATCATCTCTTGATACAAATCCATCGCTTTTTCAAGATCATTATTCATAACACAAGAAACAATAACATCGGTATAAACACGTTTGCCTGGCTTAGTTTTTTCGGACAAAAATTTCATGGCATCAAAAGTTTCTAAAGCCTTTTTAGTATCTCTCTTATAGAATGTATATCCTTGAATGATTGATGTAAAAATTGATTTTGAAATTTCAATTCCTTTTGCGTTCATTTCTTTTAAAAGTAGATCAACCCTTTCCATATTATCACTTTTGATATATGCATAAACTAAAGTTTCATAATGATCAATAGTCAAATTCTTTTTCTCATCTCTTATTTTACTAAAATAATGCTCAATTTGTTGTAATTCAAGTTCATTAACTTTGCCACCACTTGTTAATGCTCTAGTGAATAAATAGAGCATCTTACTCGGAAGTTCCAAATTTGCGTCTCGATATCGTTTCTCAACATATGGTATAAATTTTTTTAATTCTTTTCCGGGCATTTTTTTCAACGCCTTGTAAATACTTTGTTGGGTATGTGTTTGGAAATCACCATCTTCAAAAAGTTGTACTAGTAACTGATACCAATTCTGTTCTTCGGGATTATCTGTTATCAAAAACCCAGGTGCTAGTCCAAGCCTTTCACTGACCTCATCCAGTATTCTCATCACTTTTCTTTCCACTGTTGCAGGTGGTGTTGACTCTTTCTTCGGATTAATATCTCTAAAAATCTCTTCAGCTAGTACATCGATATGTTTCGTGGTGGTATAACTATCATCCTGATCAATACTATTTCCTCTCAAATGATTTGTAACACTTCTTGATAGATCCCTAAGTTCCTTTAAGTCGTTTTTAGCTTTCAACTTAGTTTGATCATATACTGGATCAACCTCAAATTGAAATTTTTGTCGATTTAACTTGGCTTTGATCTTTGAATTATTTTTCGATTCCTTTTTTTTAGGAACTGATGATGCTTTTAAGCTACTACTCGGTACAAACAAACTCCTTGAAAAGTTGAAACATATGGAAGCAGGTATTATAGATATATTAGTAATATTATTTATACTTCGTATCATAGTAATATATACATATATATCTCATGAATACAAAATGAAATCGAAATTTTCAGAATTCAACTATTAATGTAGCGGTATACTTTTTTCTGCTCTTTGTAGATGAGCAGATAATTGTTCCATTAAACAAAAAAAACCAGTTTGTTCTCAATTGATTTTGATAACCAACAAGTATTAAACCATAGATAATCCCAGAATTCCCAAAGAGAACGTCTGCTACAACCGGGATATATTTCATCAAAAATTACAGGGATTCATATATACACATATTTATATATGCCCACAATAGATACCTATGGTACATATCGCCATGTCACAGTCTAGCTCGAATAATCCTTCAACCTCCAGTACAAGACAGAGATCGCAGTCTGCTGCAACTTTACACCCCGATCTAGGTATATTAAATGCAAACAATCCGTCTTTGGTGATGTCTAATACTTCAGGTATATCACCTGGTGTAGGAACAAGTGTTGTTGGCGCTGGTGGAGGTAGTGCTGATATACCTCCTGATATGGCAGTTTTATTGCAAAAGCTAGATGAAGATTTTTTAATGAACAAAAGTATTGATCAGTGGACTTATATAAATCGGAGAGAAGAAATAATGCAATCGATCAATAAGTTGCATCAGAGACAACAGCAACAAGATTTCATTCAATTAGACCCTTCTAAATTAGAGATGCCTTTAAATCCAAGGAGATCTTCAGAGTTGATGAATGAAGGGAATAAGTATACTGATGATTTAGTTGACATTCTAGCCAATAGATCAATAACCTACAGGTCTGATTTGGCATTTGTAGTACTAGATGCGAGAGGCAAAGAAGTTAGTACAATAACATGGGAAAAAATGTATCTAAAGGCCGTTAAAGTAGCGTACGAAATTCAGCATAAATTATCGATGAAAAATAGTGATACAGTAGTTTTATTGTATAAAGATGGAGAAGTTACAGAATTTGTTGTGGCGTTATTCGGATGTTTTATAGCAGGTGTGACGGCAATACCGATTCATCAAGATATTTCATTAAATGAAGTTTTGAATATTATTAACTTGACCTCATCGAAACTATTACTTTATTCAGAAACAGTTGCCAAGGAACTAGACAGGCTTAATTCTCAAAATCTGAGAATCAATTGGCCGTCAAAATTGGTTCGTTGGAGAACCACCGATTTTGGATCTGCTAAAAAATCAGAAATATCATATTGGAATTTAAAACAGCAAAACAAGAAAAAAAACCGAGCTGCAAATACTAATTTAGCTTATGTCGAGTTTTCTAGATCCCCTGTGGGAGAATTGAGAGGAATAGCCTTAAGCCATAGAACAATATCTCATCAAATGAATTGTCTAAATGTTGCATTACTGAGTCTTCCAGATTCCGGTGGAGGACTACAGAGAAATTATAAAGAGTACAAAGGTAACAAAAAAGTAGTTTTGGCAACGCTAGATATAAGATTTTCAATCGGTATAATTTTAGGGGTCTTGTTTACTGTATATTCGGGAAATGTACATATTTGGGCTCCTCAAAGAGTGATGGAAATTCAAGGTTTATATGCAAATATTATTACAAAATGTCGAGCTTCTTTGTTGCTTGCGGATTATCTAGGCTTAAAGAGAGTTACTTATGATTATCAACAATCTCCCAGCGCTACCAGATATTTTTCTAAAACTCAAACAGTTGATTTTTCTTCAGTTAAATGGGTGCTAGTAAATGCGTTAACAATCGATGGAGAGTTCATGGAGATTTTACCTCAGAGATATTTAAGACCCTTGGGGTGTCAACATCCAGAAAATGCAATAATTCCAATGTTAACATTGAGTGAATATGGAGGGATGGTAATTTCGTTGAGAGATTGGATTGGTGGTAAAGAGAAGTTGGGAATTGCCATAAAAGATGATGATTCTAATGACCTCTCATCTGTTCTAATTGATAAAGAAGCGCTTTCAAGAAACATTGTAAAAATTGTGGAAACTAATCCTTCAGCTTCTGATGAAATAAGTCATGATTTATTGAGAGTTGATGCATTTGGGTATCCATTACCAGATGCAACCTTAGCCGTAGTTAATCCAGAACTGTCAACATTAGTAAGCAAAGGTGAATTAGGTGAAATATGGATAGATAGTCCTTGTCTTTCGGGTGGTTTTTTTGGTTTAAGAAAAGAATCTAAGCTGATTTTTCATGCTAGATGTCGCGGTCCTGATGGTTTATTAGAAATGGACTTCTTAAGGACAGGTTTATTGGGGTTCACCTACTATGGTAAAGTTTACATTCTTGGATTATATGAAGATAGAATCAGACAAAGGGTTAGTTGGATCGACCAAGCGCTATACAAGAAATTGAATAGAGAATTTGTTATAGGTTCTGGATCAAGATATCATTATTCGTCTCATTTATTAGCTACCTTGGCTAGTGAGGTTAAACAAATTTATGACTGTACTATATTCGATATATTCATTGGAAATGAGTATTTACCGGTGGCAATTGTTGAAGCGGAAGTTATAAGGAAAACAATTGACGATTCAAGTAGTATCGAAAATGGTACATCTAGTGGAAAGACTGGAGAGTTGGATTATGTTGGTGGGGTTCCCCTAAACGAACCCGTATTGAATGCGATTGCACAAAAGTGCTTCGATACTCTTTACAAGAGACATTTCTTGAGACTATATTGCGTGTTGGTAGTTGACTGTGACACTTTGCCTAAATTAATGAGAAGTGGGGGAAGAGAGATTGCAAATATGTTGTGTAAAAAGAAATTTCTCGAGGGAACGTTAAGAGCTGATTTTGTTAAATTTTTTGTTAGAAAATCGATTAGTATGATCCCTCATGGTGAAGATGTTATTGGTGGTATTTGGTCACCTTATGTATCTGAATTAAGAAATAAAGCACTAGTTAATTTCCCTGATCAATATTCCACTATAGACTATAGAGAAAGATCAATTGATGACAAAACGGGTGCTCCATTGACAGATTTTAAATCAATACTGGATATTTTGAAGTTCAGGGTGGCCAAGTCTGGGGATGCAATTGCATTTCAAAATGTTGATGTTAGTGGAAAAAGTAAACCTTTAACCTGGAAAAAATTTGAACATCGTGTTTATGCCGTTTGCCAATACTTAATTGAAAAGGCAGGTATAAAAGCAGGTCAATATATTATTTTGATGTATTCGCTTTCAGAAGAGTTTGTTATTGCCGTGTATGCTTGTTTGATGTGTGGAGTAATACTTATACCCATGCTTCCCTTTGATTCCAATCGTATTGGAGAAGATTTTCCCGCATTTGTTGGAGTAATCAGAGATTTTGATATTTCCGAAATATTGGTAAATGATGAAGTTGAAAAATTTTTGAAAAACGGTCCAATTGCTGATTCATTAAAAAAGGTTACCCATAGAAAAGTCAAATCTTTAAGAATCAAGAATACTGTTAAGCTAACTAAAGTTTCAAACTTAGCATCATTGCACTCAAAAATTTCTACCTATCAAGCGGCTGTGAATTATAGAGACGAAAACACCACGGCATTGGTTTGGTTAAATTTCACTTCAGATCATTACCGAGTTGGAGCTACTTTAAGTAATAAGAATATAATTGGGATATGTAAAGTTTTCAAGGAAACCTGCAACTTGAACTCTCAGTCTTCAATTGTTGGATGTGTTCGTCATAACTCCGGTATTGGTTTTGTTCAGGCTTGCCTTCTAGGTGTATTTTTAGGTACCACGACATATTTAAGTTCGCCTGTGACATATGCTGAAAACCCTTTGGCATTTTTTTTGACACTTGCAAGATACAAAGTCAAAGATGTTTTTGTTACAGAGCAAATGTTGAAGTATGCTGCTATTAAATTTACTCCCAAAGGATTTAGTCTATCGCATTTAAAGAATATGATGATTAGTACTGAAAATAGAGTAGAAATTGATTTATTGAGGAAAATTGCCAAAGTCTTCCAATCTACTAAATTAAGCACAGCATCAATGTCGACTGTGCACAACCATTATTTTAATCCAATGATTTCCACTAGATCCTATATGACTGTTGCACCCGTCGATCTTTATTTGGATCCAATAGCCCTCAGACAAGGTTACATATCTGTAGTAAATCAGTCCGAAGTTCCAAATGCATTACATATTCAAGACTCAGGAATGGTGCCAGTTTGCACTGAGATTGCTATAGTCAATCCTGAAAGTAGAAAGATTTGTAAAGAAGGTGAATATGGGGAAATCTGGGTTTGCTCAGAGGCGAATCTTACTTCATTTACAAATGGTCCTAAAGGTCCAGTTGATCAATTCAGCCAAACTCAATTTAATGGCGTTATAGTAGATGGTAACCCAGATGTGACTTATTTGAGAACTGGTGATTTGGGTTTCTTACATCATATATCAATAACTAAAAACAACGGGAAGGAAGAGCAAGGAGAAATTTCTTCTTTTCAACCATTATTTGTTTTGGGTAAAATAGCAGACACTTTTGAGGTTATGGGTCTACATCATTTTCCTATTGATGTTGAAAACACCATAGAATCTTGCCATTCCGATATTTATAAAAATGGTTCATGTGTGTTCAAGTGTGCTGATTATACAATTGTTGTTTGTGAATCTAAACGAACTAGATATTTTGCTTCTTTGGTGCCACTTGTTGTTAATACAGTGCTCAGTAAGCACCATATAGTTATTGATATTGTTGCTTTTATTAAAAAGGGAGAATTTCCAATTTCGAGACTAGGTACAAAGCAAAGGGCAAGGATTGTAGATGCATGGGTTCAAGGAGTAATCCCAATAAGTGCATCCTATGGAGTAAATTATGGAGAAAATAGTATGATTAAACTAATTAAGGAAATTGATATCGTTGCTCGTGATGACCCAGTGACGGGCTTAAAGAATCCGGCTTCATCATATTACGATACAGAGCCTGATAGCATATTTGATGATGAGAACAGGCCAGTATTGACGCTTAGTGAATAATATAATCCCGAGGGAAAGAGAACAGAATTCTCATTTGGTAATTATAATGACGGTTTAGCATCAACGGAATAGTAATACTGCTTGGTTAGTATATAATTAAATATAAATAATTATTAAATTAAGTTTGGTCTATAAGAGTCTACTACACATTTCTCTTACCTGATAAAGTTTTTAATGAAGTAAATAATAGTTCACATATGCCATAAAATCCCTTAAAGTCCAAATCGTGAAGGATCTTTAATCTCAATTCATCGTAAGTACATTTCAACCACTGCTTATTAAAATTCTGTTGCATACTTTCAATGCTTTCTTTTGATATTGGTCCTTCGTGTCGAGTATTAACATACTCAGTTTTATCCTCAAGATTCCAAATTAATTTTGTTACAATAAATGAAAGTATTGGATTGACAAAAAAATTCCCTATTCTCTCTAGTGATAAAAATTGATCAAACATATGAAAGGAACTTAACTTAGATAAAAAACCGGGATTCAAATATAATGCTTTATGTGAAGAATTTAGCCTAGAGTCGTAATTTAAAAACTTATCTCTCCATAAGATGTTAACTGTATCCATAATGAAGGAGTTTTGAAGTGCTTTAAGTCTAGCGTCACCAAATTTATGATTCTTGCATAGCGCTATATGGTAGCAAATATCCGATAGTAGTATCAAGTCCCCATTTAAAAGTAACGAGTACACCAAAGTTCGAGGAGGTAAGATACATTCCTTTATATCATTCAAAATGCGGGAGTTTAACTTTTGACAAAACACGAGAATCTGGTCCGTTAAATAATCTTGACTACACTTGCTAAATTGAATGAAATAAAACAATCGTTGAATTATTGTGCTGAGTACATTCGATGAAATCAGATTCTCACGAGAAATCCACATTCTTAGTACCTCAAGTACGCTCTCAATATACAGTTTGCATAAATTTTCATCAGCTTGCCTATTTCTTAGATAGTTGTCTTTCAACGATACAGAATCATTGTATATCATTTCACAAAACTCTTCAGCATCAATACTCGACATATATCTTAGTAAGTTGGAACGATGATATAAATCTCCAAAATAATTCTCTTCTGATAAATTTGGATGTAGAACAAACTCAGTTACCAGTGGAAGTGAAATTGTTCCGGCACTTATCTCATAAATATGAGTCAATTGCTGCAAAAATATATCATGATCTCGTCCTGCTCCCGAATAATTGTTCAAATTGGTTCTAATGTACTCATCCACTTTTCTGTTAAAGCCTTCATCTGTTTGAAGTAAAATCGTAAGTAACTTGGCTTTTCGCTCGTCAACAAGTGAGCCTCGAAATAACACATAAGGGTTAAGTTTATCTACTTGATCCAATGCTTGCACAAGCCCCGAAATATAAATGTTTCGAGAAGATAGTTTTGATTTTTTTAACATATTTTCAATTTTCCCACTCCGGCTGTACACTTGGTTTAAATTGCTCAGTATGTTATTTAATACTTGAAAATTGTCTCGGGAATATATGATATAGTCTAACTTTGGATCAACCACTTTAAAAAAAGCCAAAAGTTCACGTAAGTAAATATCCATTGGAAATTTATTGAACAAATCCACCACCCATTTAATATGCCACAGTTTCAATGCCATAATTTGGTGATATATTTCTTTGTTGTCAAATGTTGTCAATTGACTATGCTCATTTCTTAAAGCTAAAATTATTAATTGGGAGATTTGAGAACGCAGATACTCGTAAGACAAAATTTTCACTAGTAATGTAAGTGCAAACGAACCCGATTTTGCTAAACAGCTTTTAAAACAATCAAAGTTTTGGATTAACCAATCACAAAGTTGAAGTTGTAATGGTATGGAAAGTCTCCTAGTTTGGAATTTTTCATTCTTTTTGAAATAAATTTGAGTAGATCCGATATTGCTAATGATTCTGTAAAAAACATTTATAGGTAATGTAGAGATAGGTACAAGACAATTGTCAATAAGAAACTTCTTTTCCGATACTTTAATTGACGTAGCACCTGTGTTAAAGACGTGATCGAGTATGGCCGTAATCACATCCACTTGACATCCATTTTTACTTCTTTTCGCTAAAAGATACAAGGAATTTTTATTGTCTTCCCCTTTTCTACCTATCTTTTGTATAATATTTAATATTTCATCATTCTCATCCATTTTTATACTTGGAAGGGCAAGTTTAGTTGCAATATAATTGGTAACCTGTGTTTGTTTACATTCGTAATATTTTTTTCTTCAACAGTGCGGCTCAGAATATACAATTCAGTAGTCTAAATCGAGGAACTGAAAAGAAATGCAAGAGCTGTTCATTTAGACAAACTTTATATGATGTCCGAATTTGAAGTTCTGGAAAGATTTTATGAAATTTTGAGTTCCAAGTATGCTTTAGCTTTAAATGAAAATCAAATTTTGTTCAATGGCAACTCCGCAATCAATGAAATTGATAGAATCAGAACGGGTAAAACAACTGTTGATGTCCAATTAACATTATTAACATCCTTGATGCATAGACCAGAACAAGGTAACAAAGATCTGAATCCTTTTAGCAAACCTGAACCAGAATTAACTATAATAGAAAATTACGGTCCCGAAAATGAATTCAGAATTGTTTTTAATAAGTTCCCGGTAGTTCCTAAGCATTTCATGCTAATCACTCAAGAATTTAAATCTCAGAGTGCTCCATTATCACCATCTGAATTATTGGCAACATATCGCATTTTATTAGCAATGAAGCGTTTAAGTCCATCTGATGAAGATTGGTTTGCCTTTTACAACTGCGGTCCTGAGAGCGGAGCTTCTCAACCTCATAAACACATCCAATTCATGACATTGCCTTCAAGAAGGGAATTTAAAGCTTATGCTGAAACCATATCCCAAGAATCATCTTGGTCGAAGACAAAACTGGAGCCGTTACAGGATAAAGATTTACCATTTGCTCATTTTGTATTAAAATTACCTGATGATACTGATGAAGATATTCTAACTGCTCTGTTTACATCCCTTTTACAAAAAACGTTGACAGTATTAAAAGAAAATGATCAGAATCACATATCATACAACTTCGTAATGACTACCTCATATATGTTGATGGTCCCTCGTTCCAGCAGTAAGTTTGAAAATAAATTGGGAATTAATTCTTGTGGTGTCCAAGGCTTGTTTCTATGCAAGAATAAAGAACTAATGGAGATAGTAAAATCAGCTGGCCCACTCAATATTTTAAAGCAAGTTGGATTTCCTAATACTAGTGACCAACCATCAAATGAGTACGATTATTAGAGATATAGATCTGAAGTATGTAGTTCGTAATAGAAAATTTAAATGTTAGTCCCAAGTGTTGTACACTTCCCAATCAGGAAGTCAAAAATAATTAACCAATTAAATTTTTTGAAAACTAAGTTACTAATTTATGCTATTTGATTTCTTTTGCCAATCAGAAAAATCAAACAGTTAAAAAAAACTGAAAAGACAGACAATAGTATATTAACCTATTAAACCATCCTTCAAGAACAACGATGCTGCAATCTATGACATCCGTCGCTAAGGCGGCTAACTTTATCTTATCAAGACCAACATTAGCCAAAATCGTGATTCCAATTGCTGAGAAGTTCACTGCTTACGCTGGATACAGAGAAATGGGTTTAAAGTATGTTGCGGATTTACCATTATTGAAATTTCTAATATATACTAACGTGTTGCGCTCTTTTAGATTCAATGATTTGCTCATGGAAGAAACACCAATCATGCAAAAAGCAATCAAAAGATTACCAGCTGATGTAAGTTATGCCAGAAACTATAGAATCCTCACTGCTCATCAATTATCTTTGTCACATCAAATATTACCTGCAGAAAAAGCAGTTAAACCAGAAGAAGATGATCATTATTTAATTCCATATATATTGGAAGCTGAGAAGGAAGCTTTGGAAAAAGCTGAATTGGATAACATTGAAATTAAAAACTAGTATTTATCAACAGATCATAAGTATTTATAAAGAAGGAGAAATATTATGACATTATGTCAAATTTAAATATTCACTCACGTGTATAAGCGTAAAGTTTTTAAATAAGTTATAACAACTTATAAATGAGATATTAGGTATTGTATTTCTATAAGGTTACGTCTCTATAAATGTGCTGAGTTAAGGTACGGCAAAAAGTATCTCTTTTATGAGCTTCGTAAATCCATCTACATGCCCAATTTAAACTTTCTTAATTGCTCCAAAACTAAGAAAGTCACTATTGTATGCGGTCCCAATCTTATAAATGATGGCACCCAACCTCGAAACATAAACCCAACTCCTTCATATTGAACTGCTTTTTTCAAGATGGAGAATGCATTACCACCGGAATCTTTGCTATTCATAATTCTAGTTTTCACTACGTCAGCAGGAGAACATACAGTAGTCGCGACCAATCCTGCCAACAATGAAGCACTAAAATGAGTTGATTTTTTCGACGGATCCATACGAAACTTGTCAATCAACAAAGTTTTGGCTATGTCATATGTTACAACTTGTGAAGCAGTCATTAAGATTCCTCGTACCAAATTTGGCCCTAGTCCCCTAAACAATGAAAAAAGTCCTTCATCTTTACAAATTCTGTAAACACCATCGAAAGCATTACGATAATTTCTCCTATGCTCCTTCGGTAATGTGGAATCATTTTGCATCCTAATATTCACAACATCAGATGGATTTCCAACTAGACCACCCAAGGCCCCTGCAATCATTGACATGGGCAATAAAGTTCCAGTATTTGGTTTGGGGTTGTGAGTTATCTCAACATATTTATCTTTCAATAATTCATATATACCAAATCTTGCTGTTGAGTAAGTTGCCTGTCTTAAAAGGGACGCAGTTAAACCTGAGTATATTTTGAAAAATCCTTCTTTTGTTACGATTTGATATATCATGGAAACTAAAGATTGACCTGGGTTAGAGGCTGTTTGTAAACGCACTTTAGCTAGATCTAACGGATGAGTCACTAAGCATGCGGCCATACTTGAAGCTCCACCATACCAAAATCTAATTAAATTAAAATGTTAGTATAGATTTAACAGGCATTGAGTTTTATTGACATACGGATATTGCACTCTTGTTTTAGATGAAGTCATGGGGATTCTGAAGGAAAGAGATTAAAATGTAGGTAAACAACAACACAGTATTAACGAATTGAATGACAAAATCCCTGGACAATGTGATCTAAAAATTTCTAATTAAAATTTGAATGAAATAAGTACTTCTTGATAATCCCCGGTATTTAGCACTAAAACTTTTTTTCTTATTTCAGGACTGAAATGGTTTAATGGGCCAATTCGTTTTATCCGTTAGCGCTCGTGCGAAACAAATTAGTTCTCGAAACTCACTTTCGAATCAATACAAATTTTCAAATACACGAAGCAACCTCCTAACACTGAAAAAATCGATTTCCTTCTTATTAGTGAAAGTTAACGACAGTAAATTCTCCATTAAGAGTAATTTTGTACCAATGCAGGCATAAACACCGTAACGGTATGAGAACACAGTCACTAATGAAATCTACACAAAATGTTTAAATCTAACTAACTTACCCCTCAAATTTGGATGAACTACAGTCCAGTCCAGTCCAGATAAACATACTGGAAATTCAAATTAGTACAAATAATAATTCTGCAATTGATTTGGCGTGTCGGATTTACCAAATTCCTATCAACATTCCAAAGTCTCTTTTCCAAGTCCTTGAACAATCATTAAACAAGTTGACTTTCATCTCCCTATTAACAACTGTTTACATAAACTTAATTTTGGTGATTCTGGAGTACCTTCATCAAGCATGGATGGTCTTAAGATGTGATTGATGGATACTATTCTAAGAAAATGAGCACCGGGTACAAAGAAAACACATCAAGTCTTGCTTGTTGAATGGCTTCACCGACACTAACGTCAACTTTCTTAACAGCAACAACATCATCACTGGCATCTATTTTGGTTAATCTCTGACCTTTATGGTTTGAATATTGGTTAAACCGCTTTAACAAAGCTTTCATACTACGCACTATTTTTTGTTCGTCTTGATAGATATCTCCTTTCCTTTTCTCTTCTTCGTTTCCCTTCTTTGTTTCCACTCTCAAAAGCAATTTGAATTCTTTGTCTAACCAAAATGTTTACTTCATTTCCACAGGTACCCAGTAAATATATCATGCTCAGTAAAATAAAAAAAAAGAAAAAGAAAAATACCACAAAGGTTCCAGACCATGTGCAATATTACCCTTCCCACCGTAGCGCTGGCTAACAAATTCTTTAGCAGGAAAAAGAAAGAGATAAGATAACAATCAAAAACTTTCCCGGAACAGCACGAAAACAACATTAGCCATTAAATGACCAAAATTCTTATGCACGAAATGTCCAATTACACCTGAACTCTGATGTGAATAAGCAATCAAACAGCATAACATATTTGTACACTTCACAGATTTGCAACAATGCAATCAATAGGCAAGTTCAGCAGCAAAAAAAAATAAAATGATCCTTCGCCAAACCCACCAATCTGGTAAACTACATGGCACCGGATAAATATCTTGTCTAAAAACACCTGAACTCTTATGTGAATAACAGGTACTACGAAGGACATGATTTAGCCTACTCAATTCCAAAATAAAACTAAAATATACTACGAACCGGTTGGCTATGCAAAACAGTTGACAAGTAGTCTCAAAGTAAGTAAATCGAATTTCATTTTCTAACTCAAAAGGTCAAACGACCTTGTCTAATTTTCAAAGTGCCACTTCTCCAGAAATACATCACATTTTGCAACGCAAATAGGCAAATATAAATACTCTGAGCTGGTCCCTACCTACTCACTTGTAACATCTAATCTATTTCTCACCTTCCTCGATTGCAAAAATCCAACCGATGTTTCGGAGACTATAACTGATTCGTATATTGCATACTATCTAAGTTCAACAATACCACATACATAAGTCCATATCTAAAGTTGAATATTTGTGACTCAAATCTTAAATATCATCAACCGAACAAGAAAATTTACTCGAGCATACAAATAATAGCACAAACCGTTTAAAACTAAATTGGCAAACCCTTTTCGTACAAAGGCCAATTACAAACTAAAAATCCACGACAACCCAAACATGCCTGCTACTATATCTCTTTCTACTATAAATACTTCTTTATCTATTAGTCTTTGTACAAATTTTCCGTATCCACCTCCATTTCAACCTGCCATCTTCTCTTTTTGGCACAAAATTATGAATAAAGGCAGCTTTCCTCATACAATAATAACAAACTGGTAAGATTTAGAAAAAGTATGTCCAAATTGGTTAAAAATAAAACATGAAATAATAGAAAATAGAAATGATAATAAAATATGCTGGAAGAGTTATAGCTCGAAGTGGTATATATAGTGAAGATGTATTATACTACTATTATTTATAACTATTCTTTCGGCTGAAAATAATAATTCTTTAATATATGGTAGAAAGAATGGAATATGAATACACAGGATATATATTTAGTAACTTTATTAACAAGTTATATGCATTAAAAATAACTCATAGATCTCGAATTATAAACATTCGAACTCACCACTCGAAATACTTTTCCAAAAACTAAAAAGACACTAATTTAGAAGAGAAGAATTCACATACCGCAAAAATATGCGTGATTTCAAAAGAAAATACATCAATTGCGGATCTGCAATCATTTGATTAACTAACAAAAGTAAAATTCTTGCTCCTTGAAATTGTACCCTCCTGATCATCAAGAAATATACTTGAGGTGTCTCCAAAATAAGTCTGCCAAGCGGCTACAAATAGTGTCCATTCAAAAAAAAAAGTGTATTGCTGAGTCATTGACTTGCATTCCGAAAACGAACAAAGCAAAGGAAATCGTTCAAAAATAAAAGGAACAACTTTCAGCACAATTGAGCCACAAATATACTTGGTAGACCAAGATTTTAAGTCCAGAAATTCTTAAACGAAAAACTGATAGATCGACTAAATTTTGGAAAATAAACGGTGAGAGTACTTGACAAGTTTTGACAATTGCATAGAAGTTTATATATTACTCTTAAGCTACGGATCTATAGTCGGTTATAATCTAGTCTTGAATTACATTAGGTTTGGTCTACGCATTGTATTATTCTGAAAAATAGTTTCGCACCAAATAGCTCTACTAGAGTGAATTGAATTTGATTGATAGTGAACTCGTCTTTATGCGTGCTATCTATGCAAATTATCTATTTGAAGAAAGTGGATTTGCCCCGCAGCAGCAATACTTTATACATCCATTATATATATAAAACCGCATTCAATGAATATAATATGCTTGGAATTTTAGAACTTAAAGCTTCATTAACTTAAAGCTTCATTAGATGGTCATGTATCCAGAGACAGTTATGACAGTTATCAATATATGCGAACTGTAATGTTATTTGTTTTTATTCAGCACAGATAACTCTTGTCTTTGTAGATAGCTTTTGTCTTTGTAGATCACTTTTGTATATTTGGATGTCGGATGGCTGAGCCTTCGAAGTTCAAGTGTCGACTGACGTTAGGATTTTTTAAATTTAATTTTCTAGAGAATATTATCGCTATTTGCAAAATATTATGTGTAAAGAATGCTTGCCATGTATATTCGAAAATAGTTTAATTTTTTTTATTGAGATTGATACTGATGTATAGAACTGCGCAATATAAAGCATATATAGTGCTTGATATGGGACTATGACGATCACATCACAATAGTACCTCTAATTTGTGCTATTGTTGTTTCAGTAACAGGTTCGAGGCACTTCTGAAATTTATTCGTATTTCTAGAAGCTACCTTGATCCAGAATTAGAAGAACAAGTATTTGTAGTTTTTAAATTAAGTGACTACTTTTGATAGGTACATAAGTAGTGGTGGTCCGACCCAATACAGATACTTCAATGTGTCAATGATTTATAGTGATTAAGAATTTACCGACGTTTGAACTCTTGGCGATGTCCAATATAAAAGTTCTAATAAGTTTCAAGTATCAAAAACAGTTAGACTTGAAGCTTTCATCGTTTGTAAATTATTCTAGATGGGTGTATACATGAAAAATATTTATATGAATAGATGAAGATATACGTGATGCATTTATCGATATGTCGAATATCAATCCTGCTCTTTCAAAATTTGAAAAGTATTTCGCGAGAAATAATTGACAATTCAATCAAGAAAACAAAATTGGTAGCGGTGTGAATAAATTATTAATGTCTGCAGCTTCTGATCAAGGGAGTTTAGTGTATGGATTTCACATCTTGCGTATTCCAATCTTTCGCAAACTTAGACTAAATTGTCTGAGCTATGTTGCATTCAATCTTTTTTTTATATTAATCAATTTTGCAATGAGGCGCCTGATATTGCTTCGCTATAAATATATTTCATTATCATTATGTATAGCTAAATTGTAATACTCCAATAAATTTTCATTAATTGATTGTACTAAAACTTAATTCTGTGTAAGCTTGAATTCTCTTATAATCTTTCTTCAGGCGTATGGTTTCACGAGCAACCAATTTTTGGTTTCTCGTTTCTTATCCATTAGGCTAACTAAATAAAGCATTAGTAGTGCCATCGCCGATTTATAAGTAATCAAGCAACATCAGCGTTCTCACCAAAGGAATTGATGAGCTTTCTAGTTTTATAAATGAAGTTAGTAAAAGGATCGTGAGAATAATCAAATAAGCATTTTAGACCTCCAATTTCAGTGCCTAAGTTTGGTTTCGAATTGAAATAATCTCAGGGAATACTTGATTTTGAGGGACTAAGGTCTTCGTTGGGAGAACAGGACTTCTCGAAGTTTTTTGAAGATTGCTTGGGAGCACTTTTGCAAATCTGAAACATCTGCAATTAAGTGGAAATCATAGACAGACAATGCGTTTAATTATAACGGAAAACAAAGAAATTTCAAGTGTATTTTACTTTTTGCAACATGCTGCTTTTATATTCACTCCTCTGAGATTATCCATAAGCCCAAATGCCGACTCTGCAACAGAATCGCAGACACACAGAACCACGCACTACTCGCAACAAATAGAATCATATTGTTGGAGTGCAGTCTATATATTGAGCCCACGGTCAAACACACGGAATCTAGTTCACTTACTCGTATAATTAAATCAAAACAATACCCAGCTGGTACTGCAAAACGAGTTTAGCTATCAGCCACTCGTATAACCTATCATTATACGCCATTCAATAATAGATGCCATTAATTTCCTTATTTTGTAAGTCTTTTGATTGATGGATCGATTGGCAGCTAAAGGGTTATTTAATCCCATTCATCAAATCTACATTTTCTTAAATGTAGTTCACCAGAATTCGATTATGTAATCTATCTAATGAAGCAGTGCAATAGAAGAATGCTTCAATGCTTGCAGCTATAACTTCGAGCCTGTTATCACTTATGATTCTTCTCTGCGTTCTGTTTTGTCTAGCTTTATGTTACCTGATTCATTCGATTAGATTGATTAATAAAGAGTGATTAATCTCGGATGCTAATTTTTCTATTCTCATCTGTAAACAACGATTTATTATGCCTCAAAACATTTGGTGGATTTCTCTGATCAAATTATGTCTACCTTTATTTTGCCAAAAACTATTGCGTTCAAAGTCTCAATTGTGTTATTTGCTACTTGAGCGCTTATTAATGCACCATGTATAGTTATATTGTATGCTCTGGAGTAGATATTCACAGTAAGGTATTAGATATTATTGATTTGAGAAGACATTTCAATTACGTTTTTATTAATACTTGGCGTATTTGTGAGTTTTTTTGCCTCTGCCCTACGTGTAGAAATCTTGCTCGCTTCTCGCACCTTCATGCAATCCCAATAATACTAACTTAGTCAGGAGGAAAATAATGGGTAGCATCAAGAAGTGTTTCATTAATCGTACAGCACTGCTAATTATCAATTACTATTAAGGAGGTGGGGATAAGAGCTACAAATCGGTCGTTGTGGTATGGGTTTACTGATCTAGTTCTGTTCAAAAATCCCAAAAATATCTTCTTTGAATATGAGGAACCTCTAAATATTCTTCCTAGGTTTTAGGTTCTTCTTACTCGTAATTTGGAATTTCTGCATTTTCTGGTTTGGAAGTTCCTAGGATTACAGTCGTCTAGGTTACTTGAGGAATTTGCTTATTTAGTAATAGGACAACAGACGACAAAAATAATAAGCGGTTTGAATTTCTTGAATCTTTGCTGGATGTATTAGCTATTGCATTGTTGGATTCTGTGGAGAAATATTCCTTAATTACTTGAAGGTTTAAGATTTCAGATGTAATATCTGCAAATTCTTTTCGTTGAACAGAACCAAATTTGTATCTGAATTTCTCAAATCAGTTTTGAATATATTCTAACCACGTCCTTTCTTTCACTTTTTGGCCTTACTTCTTTCGCTTTGTTATTGTTGGTTGGTGAAGTACAATTATCACCAACTTCCGTAATAATTGCTTCTTGATTACCGGCGAGGATTGTCGTCACGAACCAACTTCATCAAACTATATTTGAATAGCAATGACATAGGAGAATAAAATTCGTTTCTCTGAAAAGGAAGACTTAATATTCTCATTGCATCTGTTTCAAGGTTTGGTATTAGGTGGGAGCAGAGTCACCTGTGGGTTGATTTTCTTAATAGTGGAGAAAGTCTCTGAATTTGTTTTGCGTCAAGGATTATTTCATGTGTAACAAACACTAAACAGAGTATTACCAATATTGCTTAACTGCATTTGCCTTAAAAATCGTAGGGGCTTAAATATTTTGAAATATATTAATAACTATTTGATTAGAAAAAAAATGTAGCATCATCACTGTTATACCTGCCAATGGACGTATAAATATCTAGTTTACATGTAAACAATTCATGGCAACAAATCTCCCTTTTGAACATCCTTCAATTATTTTCATGCTTGTCATCATCAATTTTCTAAAACGAACTAATCTTTGATTGTCTTAAATTGTTTATTCAGTCAGTGTTAGAGTTTTTTTTTTGATATCACTTCTTTAATGGGGAACGACTCTTTGTTGAGTCGTTTAAGACATTTGGTGAATAATTTTGACAACGCACTGGTGAAAAATGCGGGTGCTAAATTTATCATGAATCGCTTATTTCTAGTACCACTTTCAAAGTAATTTATGTTCGTTCAACATCTTGAAATATAAAAGGCATTATTTGATATTTTAATTTATGTTTTTATGGCAGCTGATATCTTGTTCGTTTCTGTTTGAAGCTTGCTTTCAATTCAATTTCAGGAATTAAACACTGAGACCCAGCATCAGAAGATTCACCTTTCTTTATCTTTGCTTTTTCAAGTCCTTAAAGTTTTTTCGAGGTAGAACTGGTGTTCAAAGTATAACCAATGAATTTTTTGTTTAATTATTCTATTTTGAAGCAGAGAACCATTATTATCAAAAATATTTATAAAATCAAACTGTTGCTTTGCAAATAAATTGTTTTCATTCCCTGAAACTCATTTTCCATAGTTTTTGAATAATAAATGAGTCAATTCTCCCAGCATCGAACATTTAAAATGTTCAAATCCGTTATTGACAGATACTAACAACGCAAGTTTTCTTACTTTCTGGATGCTTATTGTCAAATAATTTTGACTTCACATTGTGTTTCTGATACCTGCTTAATCTTAGATCTTTTCCGTATACTTGAGTGTTGTACAGACGAAACAAAGGAATGCAATTTTGCAACCAAAATCTGATGTACGGATGCAATAGTTTTGCTGCAATCGCAGCACCATACAGCTGATTTTAGAGGGGAGGGTTATTTGCAGCCGTGTAATATTATGTAACAAGGGTACCTCAATATTTTACAGCAATTAGGAATTTGTGAAATCTTTTGATGTGGTGGATTTGAAAGTTAACGATTTAAAATCTTGGAATTTTCCATAGAAACTTTCTTTGCGTGTAGTAAAATAGTATTTCTTTATCCAATTGATTGAATCATAAATTATTGTATCAATTCCGATGATTCTTCCACGGTAGGCAAAATTAAGTACTAAATCGGTACTACGGTTCAAAAATGTTATTAGCAGCACCATAATCCTCATCAGCTGCTTTAATAAATGAGATCAATCAAGATGGCAAGGAACATTTTCGAATGGCATTAGATTTCTAGAATAATTCATCATGCTGCTCGAAATTGCCTTTGTCAGTTATCAGACGACAAGAATAGGAAACATTTAGTTGAGTGCAACTGCATTAATGCACAGAGATTGGATGCTGTCGAGTTAAAGAATAGATTAATGTCAAGCCAACTCAAGTTTACCTGAATCTGGTACAATTCTGGCTACTTCAAAACCGAATAAAATTACTATTAGTTCAACAACGAACACTGCAAAATGCAAATTCTAAGTGAATCCAGTCCTCAGTGGCATCATTCCTATTCATATACCTATAAATGCAGCTAGAAGATTAAGTAATTGGACTGTGGCTACGTTGACTTTATTTGGATTGAATTTCTTGTGAAGAGTACGGTAGATTTCGCAAACCTGAATATACGATTGATTTTTCAAAGCTTATCAATTAACCCCAAAATGCAGTTGATAAATCACTCTAGTACCAGTAGCAACACCCTAATTGCTTCTAAATCGATTTTTGTAAAATCATTTCAATTGTACTGACCTTGACTTTGTTTAATTTGCAGTAATACCCCAACAAATTCAACTCCATCAAACACTAATAATTGAAATTTGTTTAGTTCTATTAATTTCGATTATCTTAAAAGTGGAAATACTTTGAAGTACACTGTAATAATATACTGAAAGTAATACCGTTGTGCTTTTCGCACCATATAAGATCTCGAATATATAGTACTAAAGGCAAAGGTAGTTTTATAGCTAAAAGGCTGTCAGCTGACCGATTTTGCATAAGAAAAGCGTACATAAATTTCTCAGTATACGAAGCACTGTTTGCTCAACATTAGATACTGAGGAAGCAGCAGAAGTGTATGTAGCAGATAGAATTTAACCAGGAGCAGTTTTCACTAATACTCATATCATCCATTAACTTGGGTTTCAAAACCTTCAAAATTTCACAAATCTTTACATCATTGTGATATAATTCTCAACTAATTCAACTGCACTTTGATACATATAAAATAGTAATATCCAATAATTTCTGCATGGTTATTAAACCTGCTAGCAATTTCTCGCACTTTCGACATTAATTACACCTTCCGAATAGCGATAGTTTTCACAGTAAATACTCTCCACAACACTTGGACTTATCATAAACGCGAACAGATAAACATAATCTAATTTGAAACTAATTGATGTCCGTACACTATATTCCCCCTTATCTTACCAAGTAAAGTAATAAACAACAGTTTAATGTCAAAAAGGCACGGATGCATAAACAATTCTTCAAATAAAGATCATCGTTACTGTATTAAGATGTCAAAAGCGGGTAACTCACAAAAGAAAAAGAAGAGTATTCGAAGCCGGCGGTTTTCCAACAACCAGATGTTGAAGATATGTGAATTATTTATTGTTGCTTTTCCCTAAAATACTTATTACAGGACATGATGATGTAATAAATGTTTAATTTTTTGCAAACAAAAAATCCAGTGCCATAATACATCAAATATTGATTTCCATGCCTTCCCCTCACGAAAGAATCCTAAATAGGATATCTAAAACCTTAAGTGTTCGAACTAACACCAGGTAGGGATTTGGGTTTTGCGCTTTTAAATCTCGAGATCCCGCACAAAGGCATTGCCTGTTTCAAAACTAATCAGCTTTTACAATTTCAAGGGCATGAATTGATTTGATTTATTTCTTGTTATCTATTTTTTTGCAAGATAAATCTATTTAGCAAGCTATTCAAAGAAATTCATACCAGTCCAGAAGATATTGAGAGGAAGGCATCATTAATTAAATTCTGTTCAATTACGGTCGAAAGCATGTTCACATGTTTTTGCTTAGTATTGACATTAGCCAAGTATGGCTTAGATAAGGATCATATTGCTGGCTACGGGTCTGTATTAATGTCGAGTATTTGCCCTATAGATTTGCTAGAATCCTGGGAGGAGAAGTGGACAGGTGGAGACAGCGCCGGGTGCAGGGCCACCTCTTGTTTCTGGTTTAACAGTTGGATGCGGTGGTGTAGCATTATCGAAACTAGTCGCTAATGTTGCTATAAATGCTGTCAAGATTCATTGACGATCAGGTGGTATCCAAACTAGTGATCTTCTCGACTTATGAACAGGAGAACCATCTTTTGGTCAATTATAGGGTACATTCATGTAGACGAATATGTTACACTAATCATAACTAGACAAGCGAGATATTGATGCATAAAAGTTAACTTGCATTAGAGTCACATTGTTACACATAGCTTGAGCAAAGAAAATAAGACAGGTTCAATCATAACCTAGATGCTTCTTACGAAGTTGAAGTTAATTGGTTTTTACAAAAGCGCTAGAGGCCCACTTGTCTATAGCAAGAGAATTGTGGGAAAAAGGGCGAAATGGAAATATACGAGAGAGCAGGTCACTGATTGATTGACCGTCATCTTGGACGAAAAATATGCGCTTCAGTAGCTAATTGTCTACAGGCAAAGCACAAGAGGAGACAGAAACTCACTTCGCTGCAAGTCGTACTGGAATGGATGTGAATATATATACAGGCAGTGCAACGGCAATGGGAATGTTAGTAACACTGGTATAACTCAGCTTGATATTCAAGCGCAAATGAATAGATAAAAGAAATATAATATAAAAAAACAAGAAAACAATGAATATCATTGAAATTTATGTTAAATAAAGATCTGGGAGGCCAAAATAACCCGGTGTAGCGCTTTTCCCATCCAGAATATTTGAGTGATACCATGCAAGTGGATGAAGGTATTACATTTGAGCGGAAATTAGGAATCAGTGCAAGCAAGACTCTCTACTTTCAACTTATCAAGGTGAGGACGGACTGAACGAACAGGTATAGACGGAAAGTAAAAGTTCCAGTAGTGAGGCGAACTAAGTTTTAAATTAATATACATTATACCTTAATGAATTCTACAGTTTCTGGTCATTAGAATATCTGTCCTCTTGTTCTTGTGAAATTTCTTTGACATCGCCACCGATATTTTCAACAAGTTCTTTAAGTACCCAATCTAATTTAGATTCATCATTTAATCGTTTGCCAATGATGCTAATTGTGTTGATACGCCAGTTCATGTGAGGATAACTACCCAATTTGATAATTCCGGGACCATATTCATCATCGCATCGCTCTTGTAACTTGGTCAAAAATGGAGCTATTTGTGCCTCCCCCGATTTTGTCTCAACGTATCTTCTTATGAAATTCGATTTCTCAGTTCTCTTTTGCAAGAAAGGCTGCATGTCCCTGATTAGCCTAGTGAATAATTGAGGCACACCCGGTAATATGTAAACTTGTTGATTGATTTCAACAATAGGGAACCATAATTTATCATCAACAAAATACTTTTCAACTGTTGTAACATTACCAACTTCAGGAAATGGTAACGTTGCCATTTTATAAAACGCATCTAGTTGTTGTTTATCTAACTTGTCTAAATATTCGCTGCGAAGGGACTGCATTCTTTTCACAACTTGTTGGTCCAATTTATAATCTAATCCGAAATAACCACTAATTGCTTTGTAGGTGATATCATCATGAGTGCTTCCTAGTCCACCGGAAGTTACAATGAAATCCAATTTATCTTGGTTTATAAGGACATCTAATGATTTCCTGATATCCTGTTCATCATCCCCGCATACAATTGTTCTTTTTAGGGGAATCGACAATTCATTAAAACAAAATCGAGCAAAATCATACGAATTTGTATCCAAAATTTTCCCATTTAGTACTTCATCACCAATAATTAAACATCCGGCGTTTCTAATAGGCTTTAATGAAGTAAAAGTTGATTGAGTCATGTGAGAGAATGTTTGGTATAATCGACGTAGAGACTTAGATCTCAATGACATATAAATGATTGTATCGAGTATACGGCAATTAATAAATGAGGAGCAAACAAAATTATCAAAACATTTTCATTATCAACCAAAATATAGTTAAAAAGATTGCAAATGTTCTGTACATACATAAATATAAAAAGACACTATACAAACTATAAATATAAACTATATTCCTAAGTAAAAAAAAGTAACATTTATCATAACATCGTTAATTATGATAATAGCAAAACGTACCAAAATATCTATCTGAAAAAACACTAAAGAGGTTTGATCAATTCAAACGAGCAATATAGACTTTTATCAACACTCATAATTGCCCCAAAATTATTAAATTCACCGCAATAATTTGGGGCACTAAAAACCGTAACCAATTTACGTTTGTTGAAAAATTCATATCCGTCTTCAACAACCATATGACCCCTCACAATTAAATCTAATTTAAATCTATTACAAAAATAATCAACGTGTTTTTTGCCAAAGCAATAAGAAACTCCTCGATCATTTTTTGGCCAACTATTCAAAGTAAAATTTTTCACCAGAACATCAGGATCTGACCATAATAAATCAGCCAATAAACCCTTATCAGGGACGTCTGTGGGTCGCTTGATGTTTTCAATTAATTGAAAATCCAGTAAATCAGGAGAAAGACCACCATGAACACAAAAAATTTTATCATTGATTGTAGCAGCAATAGGTAAAGTATTAAACACATCAACAAAATTCTTCCATAATCTATGATTGCTTAATCTTCTTTTGCACTCATCATAAAATCCGTAAATTTTAGTAATATTTGCAGATTCATGATTACCTCGCAACATAAAAAAATTCTCTGGGAACTTAATCTTGTAGCAAAGTAACAATAAAATTGTTTCCAACGATTTTTCTCCACGATCAACATAATCACCCAAGAATAAATAATTTGAGTGGGGGGGATATCCACAACAATCAAAAATACGAATCAAGTCATGAAATTGACCATGAATATCACCAACAATTTTAACGGGTGGGGATAATCTCAACAACGTTGGTTGATCCAAGAAAACTGATCTACTTTTACCTAATATATACTTGATTTCATCGGTACCTATTGGAAATTTATCCCTTGATTTAAGTGAAGAAAATCTTTTCCTTGTAGCCAATAATTTTTCAATAATCCTATCAATGTCTATATCCACCTTTTTTGATACATGTACTGCAGGCGGAGAACTTGAAATGCTAGAAGAACTATCAGACACATTTTTTGTTAATTGACGTGAATTTGTTTTATTGTACTTGCTCAAATTCTCTCGTGAAAGCTTTTTAGGTTCGGGAGAGGATTCCGTAGAATTTATCTCCGCAATGGCATCTAATTTTTTCAAAGAATCTAAATTTTCAAAGTAGGATGAGTTCGCTTTGTTATTATGACCAATATTACTAGGGCTAGAATTTAACGACAGTAACAGATCCTCATCTTTTGATTCATAAGTAGTAGTAAAAACCGGTGAGGAAATGGATGTACTCAGAGATTCTACTGAGGAAGAAATATCTTGTTGATTTTTTAATAGTTTAGCCATTGACATTCCGATTTCGAAATCAAAATTATAGGAATCTGAGGAGTTGTTTGAACTTGAATTCCGTTGTCTGGAAGGAATATTCTGAGGTGACGATAAATCTCTATGAAGGGTATTATTATTATTCTGATAATTTTGGTTTCTGCTATTACCAATATCAATAGCAGGAGAATATAACGAACTTCTCCTCTTGCTATTGTATTTATCATTATTAATTATTAGTTGAGATAGCGCAGGGGCCATCTCATCTGGATCTAAATCGGTAGTACCATTTGAAGTACCAGAGTTATTATTTGATGATGAAGATGACGAAGACGATGACGACTTCGGTCGGGGATCATTCTTGGATGGGCTATTTCCCATTTGTCGTTGTGATGTACTGGTCTGTTGAGATTTGAATTAGTTGGGATTGCCGATACGGAAAAAAACAAAGGCAAAAATAACGCTAAACAAAACTAAAGTTGAGTAATATCTAAAGGTAATGTGTGATGAAATGTGTATATTGAAGCCTCCGTTTGGTTAGATATTGATTTTATTTAGCAAATTAGTCTTGTATTAGGATGATAACTTGTAAATAGACTTGATGTTGTTTCTAGTGTTCTTGTGGTGTTGATGATTAGTAAAAAAAAGAATGGAACGTAAGGGTGGATAAATGCTTTCGTCTGAGAAGCTTTTCTGTTTTTTTTTTTTGTTGGTTATGTTGGCGGCTGTGCATTTTTGGTTGTGACACACTGGAATTCCCAACTTGTCTATTAAGTTTTGTACTCTCACTAACTATTTGAGTGTAGGTAAGATTTATGTTATGTCATGTTATGTTAGGTTAGGTTCTATTGATGATGTTAGGGTATGCTCTGAGGATGTAATGTAAGGTTATCTCTATTGAAGAGCCATATTAAAATAAGAGAAATAAAGAAGAAAAAAGCATTATAACCAACTGCCTGCTTTATGTGCTGCACTTTGAATTCTATTGAGCACGTAGTAGTAGTTGATTAGGTGTCACTTTTGGATGCCGATTAACAGATCTATCTCTGAGATGCATATGATTGATCTATTTCATGCGGCACAATTAAACAAAAGACATCTATGGCGTTGTTATTTGGGTTGATAATCAAGATTGGCTTTTTTTTCTCATAGTATCTACAGTGTATATATCTGTCTGTTCTTATTTAATAACCAGTATTGCACTTTAGACTACAGTACTCTCCTAACCCACCATACACATTTCACCTCATGTACCAAGTTGGCCGTGATGTGTGTAATTTACAGTTTGAGACACACAAGCATCATCTTCGAATATTCAATCTGAGCTTGTAGATCATGTAGATAGAAATCTAACCCTTGCAGACTGGCCGAAATATTCATCGGTCACCTGTAGCACCCATCTCACCCACGATAGACATCTGCTTGATGGTCCAGTTTAGGGCTACCATATGATATATTACAATGATGTTATAGAGCGTGTTGCGGTACACTTTTTATCTACTTAAAATGTGTCAAAGCCGCATTTCTCAATTTCCGCGCTTGCGGCAATATTTTTGGCAAATGATATCAATGAGGTCAAGCCTGTGCGTTCCATTAATAGATACTTTAGCCGTTTGATGATAATGCTCACAAAAGCTTGTTTCTCTTCGCTGGTATCGCGTATCCTGCAGTAGTCCTCGCAAGTATTGCATTATCATACAACTTTGTATAACATTCCTACAATCTCTTGGCAGTAGTACGTGGGGTTGATTCTTGGAACGCAAGCTTGGTATGCCACATGAATAGATATCGATGCAGAATAACGCAGACTTCCCTGCAGATCATTATGGTAACGTACCTTGAAGGGTCAAAGTTACTGCTGAATCAGTCACACCGTGGGCCTAAGTCTCACCACTTTCTTCACCGCTGACAGTCATATCCTTAATAGCGTCCAAATGAAAATAATCAGTTGATAAATGACAAAGACACCAGTAATTGTGTAATAGCTGTCATAGTAGTGGTTGCAATTGGACCAAATAGACTCCTTCAGAAAGGCGTTATACGCACTAGTACAATACTGATAAAAAGATAGATCAATCAGGTGAATAGAAGGTAGTGTACTCTGTACCAGTGTTTCGAAACGAAAAACAAGAAAAGCAGTTAAAGATCTCTGAGCCACTTAGGAGAAACAATCTAAAACGTCTTGAATCTTTCCCACGTGTCCCCAAGATATGACACTATTGTAAAAACTTCACAGTTAAGCAACGAGCAAATGTCACAGAAGTTATATTTATTCCGTTGATGCGTGATTCAAATTTACATAGTCTTGAAAAAACTCCTATCTACGCAGACACGACACTGATGCATCCACTGCGTTTGTAGATGTAGCCTTCAATTCAACCCACATATTGAGTTCGTTAACGTGCTATATTGTATTTTGGGTGCAAACTGTCAAAAAATAGTGGGTATGAATCATCCACTGAGATCAGGAAGGCAAAATGGAAAAATGCACGAAACGGACACGAGAGAGGAGGAAAGTGGTTCAGAGAAAAGAGGAGACGTGGGAGGAGAGGTGAGAGGAGTGCATAGAAAGAAAATAGAAAACTGCCAATAATGGTTATGGCAAAGCTAAAGGAAGCAAGGGAAAGCTGCTAGAACTGCAGTTCAAACGTACCAACTGGAGAATAAGATAAAATAAGGGTAGATGTTATTGGTCTTTGAAGTGCTTTATTGTAATCATTCAAGTTCCATGTAATATCCAATAATTAACAGGTGTAATCAATTATTTGTTATGATGTTTAGCGCTCTTTAACACCTCTCTTCAACACCTCTCTTCAAGATTGAAGAAAAAATAATGCTGTTAGCATTTTGCATTAACAATACTGTTCTTTTTGTTTTCCAATAGAAACGTCGTTGTTCTTTTTCACTTCAGGTAACCTCTTCTCTAAATCTCTCGTACCTGAGGGTCGTTGGTCTTTTTTAATATATCATTTTATTGAGTATTGATCAAGAACGTCTTAATCTAACGTGCTTTATATATTCATTTCAAATAAACTATAAATAAAAAAATCAATTGCAAGGAGTATTGTATAACTCCTGTCATTTTCCCGTCTAAAAATAATTATAATGTAGAAATCAAAACAATAAGAATAAATAGATTTTTAAACCATCAACACTCATTTATGCTAAGTCTATTTTCTGTCTTCTATGTCTTTTCTGTTTTCTGTCTTTCTGTCTATTTGTATTCGATTTTTTACTATCCAAGGCCACCCTGTAGTTTCGTGTCTAGTGTCCCATAGTTAGTGAACGATCTCTGTCATAAATACCGGGATTTCTAATAAAAGGATCCAATTGAATATAATTTCTGGATAATGCAATGTTCAAATCTATTTTATCCTTCAAGTATCTATCAGATACCTGGGGATTGGTTGCTTCAATCCATCTCTTTGTGGTTTCAAAAAATCTCGTGAATAATTCATCTCTTTCTCTTCTTAATCTTGCATATTCGGCATCTTTTCTTTTTGGTGGGAATTCATCGTTTGGTTCAGGAATTGGATAAAAACCTCGTGTAGTATCCTCACCGCCCAAATAATCGGGAATTAACGTTGGATCAACGAATTTGGATAATTCTTTAGCATCTTTGGTAAAATGAATTTTTGATGCAACAACAGGATCTAACCAATTCTTAATAATATTCCAAACGGTTGAGAAAATCCATGGTGCGTTGTGAATCAAAATAAAACCCAAGGTTTCTGGATAATGAGCCTCAAAAACATCAGCCAAGAATTTAATGGTAGCATAATCAGCATTCTTTAAAGAAAACCCAGTTAAATCAAATACAATTGTACAAGTATCAACTGATTCACTAACTTCTCTAAGGAATAATCTAACCCATTCAATAGTAACAACAGCATATCTTTGATTTTGAGGTAACGGAGAATCCGCTGTTAAATGCTTTTTAGCTTGAAACATAAAAATTGGATTATTATTCTTATCTCTACCCTTTATCCACGATTTTTCAGTGGTGAAATTTTTAATAAATCCTTTATTAGTACCATTCAAATACGATGGGCCATCACCTTCCATTAACCAATCATCAGTTGGAAATTCAGTAGCTCTCCAATTTAAAGACTTAGTCAACATAGTGATAGCTTTTTCTGTATCCCATTTTCTAGCTCTCACAAATTTCAATATCAAATTATCCAATAAATCATTGCGAGTAACTTTATATAATGCTTGATGAATCTCTCTTGGTTTATATTGTGCCAAACATGGAAGAAGAGACGTGTCAGAATTGACTTGAATTGGGTTGTTAACCGTGGCTTGGAAAATGCTAATCCCACCATTTTGTTGCAAATGCTGTGATGGTGGTTGCTGTTGATTATACAGTTGGTTTGGAAAACCAATTCTACCACCATAGGCTCTGCCATTGAGTTTGCCATTACCATTACCATTAGCATTAACGTTTCCATTATTATTGCTATTACTATGATTATTAAAAATATGAGCTGGCATATCATCATAATCAGTTAATGAAGTAGACGCGGTAACAAAAGTTTCCATAGAATTGACAGAGGCAGCATCATCGTAATCATTGTCATTATTATTATTATCAAAATACGCACCACCGCCGTTGCCGTTCATCACGCTACTACCATTGATTGCTCCATATCCGTCACCAGCAATGCTTTCATCATAATCATCGGCATATTCGTATGCAGTTTTATAATGATGTGCATAAACAGAATAAAATAATTCACCAGGGACATCAACTGGTTGGTATCTTTCTGCAGAAGACTGGGTTTGGATCTGCATCATTCTTTTAGAGTTCGGAGATGGAGAACCTTGAGCAGTACCAGCAGCGGCATTTTGAACACTAGCACTAGATCTTTTGGACCCAAAAAGACCTTTTTTCTTTTTGGAGGCTGTACTTTTACTTGAGTTGATAGAGCCTCTCGTATTTGATCTTCCTAATAGGCCAGTTGCAATGGCTTGCGATTCATCAAAGTTTGCTGTAGAAACGGAAGCAACATAACATTGTCTGTATGGTAAGTCTTGAGCACTAATATTGATGTCATAACCAAAATATTTCAATAAATAAGCCCATGTTTGTTTCAACACAATTTCTTGATCCCCATTAAGGGTCTGAATTCTTTGTAAACGATATTTGACGTTTTCCGACGACATGATTGCAAATTATTTATGGTGAATTATAAAAGTAACTTGTCGAATGAGACGTAGAAGTGGGAAGCTAGAAGCAGTAGAAGAAGAACGGTGTTGAAAATGGGGGGACGTACGAGTTAGGTGTTCTTCAGTTCTAATAGTGGAGAGCGGACTGAGGACGAAGCAAAAAAAATAAAACTAAATCAAGTAGAATAAAACGAGAGAAGTTTTATCTGTAACCGACTTTAATTTAATTTATGTGGATGTTGAACTTTTCAGCCTGTGAATTTTTCTACTGTGTTTTTCTGTTTTTGAATTGCTTGTCTGAATGACTGATTGATTAGTGGATTTATTAATAAACTAATTGATTGCTTGGTTGCTTGATTGATTGATTGATTGACTGACTGTGCCGAGCGAGCAATTTATTTATCCTTCTTGTAGGTAATTGCTAAAGCGTCAGTATTGCCAATGAATCGCTAGAATGTACAGTTGCAAATTCTAATTATTCTTCAATGATTCCTGAAGATATATCGTTGCAATATCAGTTCCAATCAATTGCTCTGTATCTGGCTGATAAAGTAAAGTGGATTCGTTGACAAATTTTGTTTTTAATATCCGATATCTGTGTATCTTGTATCGAACGAATCTTGGTTTGTGTTTCTGTCGATTCAATATCTAAGATTCGACCAAATCGGAGGCAAAGGGGGTGCGAACAGGTCCAACAAAGATTTCAGCGCAAGTGAACAAAATTAAAATATGAATCTTTTCAAAGAATCAAAAATCAAAGAAGAAAACAAAAAAAGACAAACTAGAAACTGGCTGGAAAGATTAGTGATTATATATCTACGTATATATGGAATACAATTCCGTTGTCATTAAATTCAACAATCGATCACTCACTTAATCAATTAATCAATTAATCAATTAATCAATTCAAGTTGAGAGTTACCAATTGTTTCAATTTATTTTATTTCATTTTTTTTATTTTTTTTTTTCACTTGGTGTATTTCTCAAAATGGAAATTTGGTAATTTTTGTTTCCTGTTTTTGTTCTGTTTTCTTTTCTTTTCTTTCTCCACATAGAAAGAGTACAACAAGCAAAAGAGATGATCAGAGGAGCGTTGAACATTCTAGTGTGATATGAAAGACCGCACTGTAGGTATAGTAGGTATAATAGTTATAGTATCCATAGTAGTTACAGTAGCCAGAGTAGTTAAAGTATCTATTTAGTTATTGTTTGCGCTGATAATGCAGTATTTATCATTTATAAATCGGTGAAAACTTATTCTCTACAGTAAAAAAGAACAGGTATCATAACTATCACAGACAATTACTTGAACGTACATACTTGATTTTACATTTGCATGATGAGTGATTTTTCTTGTGAGAAACCAACAAAATGGATTCTGTTCTTCCTGCTAATACATTCGAGCAAGGGCCCCAGCCTGTTTTGAAAGACTCTGATTTCTTAGAGAGACTATCGATTTATCGATTTCCAGTCGATAGAACTCTAAGGACAGTTTTTATTTTTGGTTCTTTCTTGCTAATGAGTATATCATCCTTGATTCATTGATTACCTGATTCCAGGTTGTAGTAGCGCTTCTTCTATGCGATATGAAGGGGTCCATGCCTTCAGCATACTTGATTACCCAACATATTTAGTTGATTTTGTTCCCCTGACAATACCTCTACCCACTGTTCTCCTTTCTTTTCTTTTGCCCTATTTGTGTCGACGGAATTTGTCATTTCATCGACTGGCAATGGCAATGTTTCTGTGTCTATACACCCTCCAGCAGCATATACCAAAGTACTCAACTTTTGTATAACTAGAATAATTTGTGAAAAGTTGCAAAAAGTCGTTTGCTGGGTACACATAGCATACTGCCTGATAACGCGGCAAATCTCCTTCACTTGCATTAAATCCTAAAACATAAACGAACAAGGAAATACATTAGTGTCTTTTTCTTCTTCACATGTTCCACTTAACTCCTAAAATTTTTCTGGCAATCATCGGTTGCAATTATTTGCCTAGCTCTTTTGGGGTTGAGTTTTTCTGGGTTTTGCATTCCTATTGTTTGGAAATAATAGCCACCGCAGTCACGCCCCCTCCCCTCACGCCCCTTCCTCCCCTCCACCTCCAGGTTTTTCATTTATTCCCTTTAACCTTGTGACGACTTTCTTCTTTACCTCACTCACTCACTTACCCGCCCCACCTGCCCTGGCCACTTTTTCTCTTTTATTGATGGTGAAAATCTTTGTCATGCAGTAAGTGAAAAGACACGTTGTTTTATGTGCAGTATTCTACATTCTGTATTTTCTTCCCATTATCAATGTCATGTGCACATGAATTGATACATCACTCTATCCAGAACTAGCAATGCACTCAATACGGTTCATTTATTATATACGGTTAAGGCGACGGTATAAACTAACTATTTGCAAGGGGCTCTGAATTAGCTTAAAGCACTAAGTTAGCAATAATGTAATAAGACTTTACTACGACCATTTGAAGGAAACTGTTTCTCTGCATATTTCCACTATATGAGTCGTATACAGATTTGCTCTACTATACGAGAATAAAAAATGCAGATTCTTCACCATGATGATACATGATACTGTAAGGTATTCAATTACAATATAAAACATCTCTACATATATATAAAGCACACATACATTCACTCATTCTCATCCTCATCTTCTTCTTGATCTAGGTTGTATTATTCTACGAGGGTTAGGCACTGGTGGGGTGGGCGTAAGTACTCCCGGTCCGCCTGCCACCTGGTCACCACCAGCGCCACTATTGTTTTGAAATCCACCAACAGTAAATGGACCACTTGTACTGGCGCCAAACATTCCTCCAGATTGCTGCTGCTGCTGCTGCTGCTGCTGCTGTTGTTGTTGTTGTTGTTGTTGTTGTTGACCGAAAGAACCACCAGTATTCATGGTCCCAAAAGGTGTGCTTTCTCTACTACCTACTGCATTAGATATCGTATGTTGACCAAATATAGTAGCAGGATCAGGCGTTGCCTCTTTATTTCCTGTAAAATTAAACAGTGGTGCAGCTTTAGCAGTGGGTGCCACAGCAGAACCACCAAAATTAAACGTAGGTGTTGTTGGTCTGCTTCCAAATACACCGCCACCGCTATTATTGGCTCCACCGAACACACTCATATTATTAGCACCACCAAACGCACTTATATTATTAGTTCCACCAAACGTACCACTTGCAGACTGACCTCCAAATACGTTCGTACTTCCTTGATCTTGAACAGGAGGTTGACCAAACCCTCCAAATGATGGAGTCGTCATTGTTCCAGTGGATTGTCCACCAAATGTAAACTGCTGAGGAGGTTTTATGGCTGGCGGCGGTGTTACTCCGGCAGCAAATCTAAAGCCACTACTTGAGGATGCTGCTGGTGCTGCTGGTGCTGCAACAGGTGTAGAACCTTTACCAAACGTGAATGCCGGTGCTTTGGGAGCCAATTTCTTCTCCGAAGTAGTAGTAGCAGTAGTTGTTGCTGTTGGAGTTCCAAATGTAAATGCCGGTTTGGAACTAGTGTTAGCTGAAGTGAATGTGTTTGTTGTAGGCTCAGTGCTTGGTGGTTTACTCGCAGATGATCCCCCATTTTTTTTATCGTCTGGTTTAAATGCTCCAAATGTAAATGGTGTAGTCGTTGATGAAGTCTCAGATATATTAGAAGTTGTTGGTGCTGGAGCAGATTGCCCAAAAGTAAATCCACTTGTCGAACTCTTTGCTGATGATGGCTGAGAGAAGACATTTGCTTTATTACCTAATTCATTAATTGTAGTGGTGGTACCGCAGGTTTTGTCAAATGCAGATGTGGCAGCGCTTGGCGTAGTAGCCTCTTTAGATGCAACACCAAATGAAAATACAGATTTTGCTGATGCAGCATTTTCTCCAGTTCCCGGAGTTTCCTTATTCTTTTTTCCAAAAGTTAACGTTGGCTGTTTACCACTTGACTCTTTGTTTTCACCAATCAATAAAGGTTTAGCATCAGGCTTTTCATTAGAACCAAACAATGATGGCTTGGAGGTATCTTTTGCACCAAAGCTAAACGATGGTACATTATTGCTGTAAGTTCCAGACAATTCGCTTTCCTCTGTCTTGGACTTCCCATCAATTAGATTCGTTTTATTATCATTATTTCCAAACAAAGACGGTTTCTTCGCAGTACCAGATGTATCACTATCATTTCCAAATAAAAATGGCTTTGCTGTAGTGGCAGGTGAAGTAGTACTATTCGCTGATGTAGCCGAGTCTTCTTTACCAAATGATGGTATAGCTGTTGAGCTCTTTTTACCAAAAGTAAGTGAAGGTGCCCCTGTTTCAGTAGTAGATGACATGCCAAACAGAATGGACGGTTTTGTGGATTCTGTGGATTGTAATGTTGTTTGTTTGCCAAATGCAAATGCCGGCTTTTTTATACTATCTTCCTTAGCTGATCCATTAAGTATCATTGAATCTTTAGAATCTGATTCATCAAAAGGATTTTTACCAACTGAAAATGTCAGCCCTTGTGGTGTTTGTGGTGTTTGTGCAGTGGACTTTTCAGCTTCTCTTTTATCGAACATGAATGGAGCAGTTTGACCAGACAGATACCCTGCTTTGGGAGTTTCCAGTTCTTTTTCGACTGAAAATTTTCTCTTTGAAGCAGTTTTTCTTTGTTCCCCACCAAAAACAGAGGGATCTTGAACATTATCTTCATCAGTTTTTGCGCTATCTTCTTTTGTTACTTCTCTACCAAATCTCAGCGGCTCGCTCATCAATTTAGAAGAAGTAAGTAGATCGTCTTTTTCTTCGCGTTCTTTGATGATACCATCTATATTATCTTTTTTAATGTTGAACCTGAATCCTGAAGATGGTACCGATGTAGTTGCTCTCTTTTTATCCATGACTGTTGTATCTTTTAATTTTATTATATCAGATATCGACTCAGATTTCTTCACGTATTCCTGATCTAATGTTAAATTGATTTTCTTATCGAACATATCACGTTCACGATTGGGCTTAGCAAAGCTTTTAATACTTGGATCTTCATCTTCCCTAGGTATAATATGAGTTATTGATTTCGCATTCATGTTCGGCTTTGAAAATTTTGGTTTATTTACTTGACCCAAATAACCATTTAATGATGTTGTGGACAGTGTCGGTGCTTCTTCACCAGTGTCATATATGAACTCTTTCATAAAAAATCCTTTTCGTTTTTGCTTTTTATTCATTGGACCGACTTTTGTTGGTGCTTCTAATCTTTTTTTAAAATGCAATTTTGAATTTAAGTAATCAATATCATGAGTTTGAGTCGAACTATCCACCATATTCGTTCCTTTGATACGACGGCTCAATGTTTCATTAGGATCAACCATGTATTTTATTCGTTTCTGTAGTAATTCTGAGGCTTCTATTGATCGTTTCAACTGAAGCAATTGATGCCTTTCTCTAGGATCTAAATTTATAAATGGCGGTCTCACGAGATTGCCGTCTTCATCCTGATACAATGGTGCATATTCCTGTTCAATGGCGAAAGGCGATTCTTCTCTTAAATCAGTATCAAAAGAAGTTATGATTTCATTATTGGGAGCTTCGGGCATCTCAGCGAGCGGAGAATCATCACGACTCATTGGTTCGCCATTTACTTGAGTTGCAAGTGGCTTATTCATATCCCTATTTGAAATTCTTCGTTCTAAATCATTATTCAATCCCTCCTCCTCAGATTTAAAATTATTGAAAATTGTCTGGTATGATCTTGAAGACCTGAGAGATCCTAGATCACTTATGGAAGATGAACGAGGTATCTCATAGTTTGATGGATGATTTTGTACTGATAACCTTCTCCTTTTTTCTGATGGTGCAAAATTATTTGATAGTGGCTCATCCAAATTGAACTCCTTCTTAGGTGTCGAAATTTCTTGTTGAGGTGATGAAGGCAAAGATGATGCTGTGTCTATAGATTCAGGAAATATCGAGCTTTTAAGTTTCGAGAAATAAGAAAATACACTAGTCTTCCTAACTTGTTTCAAATTATTCGTGACTGTTTGCGAACTTGTTGATCGTCTTTCTGACATTTGAAACCCGATTTTCAAAGAATCAGATTGAAGGATTGATGATGGAATGTTGATGTTGTTTGCTATTACGAGTTTTTTTTTATAATCTTATTTTTTGTTTTTATTTTTTTCTTTCTTTTTGGCTTTATTTTGTTTCCATCAAATGCTGAGAAATCTAAAAATCATATCAAACGATATCTGACTCTTATCTTTTATACATACTGTGTCTTTCATATGGTACGACAGTTGCTGGTAAGAATTGGTAAAGATTTCACCAGGTCAGCTGCAGCAACGACTTCTTTCGTCAATGCCAAAAAAATTGATTTTGCAGAACTTGATGAAAAATGGAAGAAAATATGGAAACAACAATCACCCAGTGGAGCCCTCCATCCAACTAAACATTTGAATAATGCCGACAAACCAACTTTTTATTCATTGGTGATGTTTCCATATCCCTCAGGAGTATTACATTTGGGACATTTACGAGTTTACACTATAAGTGACGTACTTGCAAGATATAAACGATTGAAGGGATACAAGGTTATACATCCAATGGGATGGGATGCTTTTGGATTACCAGCAGAAAATGCCGCCGTGGAAAGAAATATAGAGCCCGCGATATGGACGGAAACTAATATCGCCAAAATGAAAGAGCAAATGCAATCATTTCTTGCTGATTTTGATTGGGAACGTGAAGTTAATACGAGTTCGCCCGATTATTACAAATGGACACAAAAAATATTCTTGATGTTGTATGAAAAGGGGTTAGCTTATAGAAGCGCAGCTGAAATAAATTGGGATCCGGTAGACCAAACTGTGCTTGCGAACGAACAAGTTGATGATGAAGGAAGATCGTGGAGAAGCGGTGCACTTGTTGAGAAGAGAAATTTAGAACAATGGTTTATTGGAATTACCAAATACGCGAAGGAATTAAGCAAGGATTTGGAGTATTTAAGTGAATGGCCGGATAAAGTTAAGGTGATGCAAAGAAATTGGATAGGAGAATCTCGCGGTACTAAAGTCGCTTTCCCCGTAAATTCAGATTTTGAAAATATCAGTGTATTTACTTCCCGTCCAGATACTTTATTCAGTGTTCAGTTTTTAGCATTAGCATTAAATCACCCTATTGTAGATGTAATGTCTAAAGAAGATAAAGATTTGGCAAGATTTATTCAAGAATCTAAAGGACTTGACCCTGATTCAAAAGCCGGGTACAAGCTCAAAGATATCAAGGCTTCAATTCCGATGGATTTCAACAATAAAGCTGTTAGGGACTATAATATCCCTGTATTTGTCGCACCTTATGTTTTAGGTACTTATGGTTCAGGAGCTGTAATGGGATGCCCAGGACATGATGAAAGAGATTATGAGTTTTGGAAATTGCATGAACCAAATCGGGATGTAGTACAAATAGTTTCTCCAAACAGCATTGGTGATTTAACATACCCGTATATCTCTAAATCTGGTGTGTTACAAGACAATTCAGTTTTGCCTTGTGGATTGGAGAATATTGGAATTTATAAAGGAAAAACAGTCAAGGAAGCAATGGAATTAATTACTGAGAATTTGAAGAGTCTTTCTCTTGGTGAAAACCAGACCCAATATAGGCTTAGAGATTGGTTAATCAGTAGACAAAGATACTGGGGAGCTCCAATTCCAATTATCCATTGCGAAAGCTGTGGTCCAGTCGCAGTGCCTGACGAAAAATTGCCCGTACTATTACCTAAAGTGGATGGCCAACATTTTGGGAAAGGTAATCCCTTAGAGAAAATAGATGCCTTTGTCAATTGCAAGTGTCCATCGTGTGGCAACGACGCAAGAAGAGAAACTGATACTATGGATACATTTATGGACTCATCATGGTATTTCTTTAGATATTTAGATCCTAAAAATAATAAGAGCCCCATAGGACCATCAGCTAGTAAAAACATGCCGGTTGATTTATACGTTGGCGGGGTGGAACATGCAATTTTGCATTTATTATACTCTAGATTTATTTCAAAGTTTTTGAGTGATTATGGTTTATGGAATGGGGATGCATTTCACAAAGAACCAATCAAGAAGTTAATTACTCAGGGTATGGTCCACGGTAAAACTTTCAGTGATCCTGAAACTGGTAGATTTTTGAAGCCAAGTGAGCTAGACTTAACTGATCCATCAAATGCAATTATCATCGATTCAGGTAGAACCCCAAATGTAACGTTCGAAAAAATGTCGAAATCTAAATATAATGGTGCAGATCCGGGCGCCTGTATTCAAAAACATGGTGCTGATGCAACTAGAGCTCAAATGTTATTCCTGGCACCTGTTTCAGATACTCTTAACTGGAATGAAGAACAGATCTCTGGTATGGATAGATGGTTGAGAAAAGTTATTCAATTGGGTGATAGCATTTCTAAGATTTCTACAGAAACATTTACTTCCAAAGATCCTGTTCTGACTTATACTAATGTAAAGCTTAATCAGCATATGTACGAACAGATTGAATTCAATAACGACGAATTGAAACTTTACAATGAAGTCCAAAGCTATATTCAAAACATTGCCAAGTCAATTGAGGTATATTTTTCACTCAACACCGTTGTATCCGATATGATGAAATTAACAAATCTGATAATTGGTGCCGTTAAGACCCCTGAGAATCACAAAAAGGAATTACTTTTAGATTCCTATAGAAAGCTACTAATATGTATGTCTCCTGTTACACCTACTACAGCAGAAGAGTGTTGGGAGAGGCTTTCGTTGAACGAAGGGAAAGAAACAAGATCTATCTTCAATGAGCGCTATCCCGAAGATCAACCAATAGAATCAAATACGGAAGACTTTAATATATTTGTCAACGGGAAACCAAGAGGAGTTATAAGTGCATCCAAAGGTTTAGTTGACGAGACCGATGAAAAGATTATTGAAGAATTATCCAAGTATGAGAATATTACCCAATACATTAGTGGTTCTATCAAGAGAATCATTAAAAAACCTAGAATGATAAGCATTGTATCTGTAAATAAGTAAAAAGCTGTAAATAGACAAAATACATTTTATATACTTAGGGGATTGTATATCAATTATTCAATTTTCCTAGCACTTCTTGAAGATGATATGTCCACTAAGGAAAAACATTATTAGGTACCATTTTTAATGAATCCCGTTTGGCGCTGATTTGCTACTACGGACTTCATCAGAAAGGGAGCTGGAGATCAAACTGGGTTAGGTGAAAGTTGGCTGCACTATATTTCTGTAGTTCTGTCTTGTGCGGAGCCTTCTCCGAACTCTGGACGGCCTTTTTACGGGAGAACTTTATGTTTTTCAAAACTGGGTTCTCATGGCAATCTCTACAACATGATGCTATTTTTTCTCATAGTAGTATAAAGCACAGCACATCATTGGCGTTACTTGTTTACTTGTTTACTTGCGGGTTTTGCTGGATTAATTGCATCTGGTAGTTTTTCCTGAGGGGAAGATCCTTATTGCATAGCATTGCTCTTTACAAAAGTCGGAGATACTGCAAAATGGTTTAAATGACACTAGTATGGCGACAGTTACAGGAATCTCTGAACCGGGGGGGGGGGGGGGTA